>VZTY01013648.1:143992-293522 GCA_013400935.1 Turnix velox
TCATAGGGGAGGTGCTCCAGCCCCCTGATCATCTTCGTGGCCCTCCTCTGGACCCTTTCCAAAATCTCTATGTCTTTTTTGTACTGAGGGCTCCGCACCTGGACACAGTACTCCAGATGGGGCCTCACAAGAGCCGAGTAGAGAGGGACAATCACCTCCCTATCCCTGCTGACCACCCCTCGCCTGATGGAGCCCAGGATCCCATTTGCTTTCCGAGCTGCGAGAGCGCACTGCTGGCTCATGTTAAGTCTCTCGTCCATCAGGACCCCCAGGTCCTTCTCTGCCGAGCTGCTCTCAAGGACCACTCCTCCCAGCCTGTACAGGTGCCTGGGGTTCTTCCGGCCCAAGTGCATAACCTTGCACTTTGCTGTGTTGAACTTCACCGGTTTTCTGATCTGGAAAACTTGAGTACAAACACCACTTTTGCTTTGTTCCTTGCCTCAAGGATGGGGGGTGTCAGGGCATCACTGGCCCTGCTGCTCCCAGCACCTTCAGCTCAGCAGAGCCTTTGTGCTTGTTGCATGGGAATATGTTGGATTTTTTCTGAAGTGTGGTTTGACTCGTCATAGCATCTTTCAGTAAATAAATGCTCAGAGCCTGAAGCAAAGAGTGTGTTTGTAAACACAGTCCTCAACACAGTCGTCCACCAAGAACCACAGGGCAGGAGAGGGGGGAGCTGAGGAGCAGGTATGCCCCTCTCCCACCATGCTGAACAGCTGGTTGCTGGGACCAGGCTGTAAAGCACCCCATGGTAAGTGTTCCTGCTGTCTCTCTGTTTAAAGGTGAGCCTTTCTTCTTCTTTCCCTTTCCAGATGAACTTGCCAAGAGCAGCAGGTAGATATGACAGAAATTAAACACCACTATTAATTTACATGAGGCGGGTGCAGTGTAAGCAAGAGGAGTGGAGGGGACACAGCGATAGGCATTTGCCAGGCAGGTCTCTGTCACTGGACGTGGTCACCTCACGGAGCTTCCCCTGGAATCAGAACCGTGGCAGCAGCCCATGTTCTAGTTATGAGTTTATTTTATACGAGATAAAAAGAGTTTCCCTTGGCTCCTTCTGCAGTAAAGTGATGTCATGAATGCTGAAGCTCCTGCTCATGGTCAGCACAGGCCACCTGCATGGTGCTGTTCCAGAGAATGGAAAATGAAGTAGGCCACTGTTAGAATGCCATAGTGAGCCACATGCTGTTGGGAAACAGGGGTGCTGTCTGTCCTGTTCCAAACCTGCAGCAGACTTTAATGAAATTCAACTTGTTCACACAGTTGGCAGAACACATAGACTATGGAAAGCAAAGTGGCAGAACTTCAGGCCTGCCATGACCAAAGTGGGGAAAAAAACCAACCCAGAAATGTATGTCAGTTTGGAATGTGGCCTTCTGTGGTGGTGGCAGGGAGGTGGCCAAGCCCTATGGGCCAGGGTGCCTGTGCCCCAGCTCTGACATACCCTGGCCACTGGCAATCCACCTGCTTTCAAACCCCTCTGCAGCCACAACTGCAAAGACCACTTGTGAAATCAGTTCCACCAAGACCAGAATAGCCACTGGCCGGTCACTTTATGTGGAAATCTCAGGGAGGCGAGAGGTAAGGGGGAACAGGAGGGACAAGTTTGCTTCAGGAGGTGACCAGGTTGTTTTCTGCCTTACAGCCTGGGCCTTGTGCTTTCATGGTGGACATTCAGAGATGCGACTGGCTTCACACTTTCCTTCCTTGCAGTGTCTTTCATCACACACCTCTGCTGCAACAATGCTGCACAGACCTTTGCCTACAGATAGATTCCAATCTGCTGTTTGAACAACCATGTTCTCCTCAGCGAGGCAAAAATCCTGTCTCCCCCAGGTGTGCAGAGACCTCCTCTGGTCCTCCCACTGTTCTCACCCAGCACTGGAGCCCATGCTCATTTCCTGCCACAAAAATTCACACACAGCAGATGCTCAGGTTGGGTCCTCCATCAGCCACCAGCGGGGAGCTGCCATCCCAGATTCAAGAGCAGGTTGGAACCATCAGGTTTCAGTGACCAAGTGGCCGATCTCATTTGTTACAGCCCTGTCTGAGCAGCTGTATTTTGAATGAAGCCACCCTCAGCAGTGAGAAAGAGACCAAAGCTTTCATGACATCACAGTGGCTTCCATGCAAGTTTCTATTTTTAAAGCCAAGTGCTGAGGTAAATCACCCTCCACCTTGTGCAATCTCCCCCTGTGGGACATCCAGCAAAGACCTTCAGTGATGAGAATAGAAGCTCAGAAGCAGGATGAGCAGAGAGCAGCAACAGCAGCACAGCAGAAAATCAAATCTTTGGGAACATTTTGTTACTGTTCCACAGATTGGTGCATGAAAGCTTTTTACTGTTAGAAACCTGAAGCAAATGCCATCTCAGGGAAGGCCCAAGTTGCATTTATAGCAGAAACATGCTCAAATCTGGCTAGAGACCAAATTCATGGAGGCTGCTGTGCTTTCATACCACTGAGCACCAGGGATATCTCTGACCCCCACCAGGGTCACACAGGGGGAGGGAGGCTGCAAAATTATTTTAGAAGAGCTACCCGAGTGCTGGACAAGGTGCTGGCCTCGAAGTAGAAAGCAACCCCTGAAATCCCACATAAAATCTGGATCTCATGTTCCTCTCAGGGTCCTGAGCCCAGACCTTGCACTCCAACAGCTGAGTCAGGGCCCTGCTTCAACTGGTGGCTCCCTGGTGTCACCTGCCACCAGAGATGGGGGGGACATTTCCTCCTGTGCAACCCCCCAGCTCTGTGGGGGTCTTGGGATGCTGGCAGTGACCTGAGGGGTGGGGAATGTGCTTCCAAACCCTGCCAGGATGAGGATCCTCCTCCACTGTGTGAGCTGAGGGGCTGGTCCCTGCAGGCAGAGCAGGCTCCTATGGCAGTGAGCACAAGCAGGCACCAAGGGGAGTCCTGGGTCAATGGGAGGCTTGCAGGGCATTGAGGGAGGTCACTCCCTCTGGCTGGGCTGTTATCAACTAATGGTTTGGGAAACATGCTATGTGGCTCTGACAGGCCCTGCTCTAGATCTGAGTCCTCCATGGTTCCCAAGGCAGGAGGCCACTGCACAGGAAGGCACCATGAGGGACACTGTGCTTCCAAGACAGGTTCTCCTACAGCAGGTTGCACAGGAATGCATCCAGAGAATCCAACCCGTTTCTGGACAGCCTGCTCCAGTGCTCTGTCACTTTCAAAGTAAAGGAGTCCCTCCTCATGTTCAAGTTTGTGCCTATTTACTTCATGCTCTGTCAGTGGGCTCAACTGAAAACAGACTGGCCCCATTCTCCTGACACCCATCCACTGTTAAGATTCTCCCTTGATCTTCTTTTTTTCCAGACTGAAAGGACACAAGTTCCACAGCTCCTGCTCATAAGAGAGATATTCTAGTCCCCCAGTCATCTTTGAAGCCCTTCAGTGTACCCTCTCCAGCAGTTCCCTGTCCTTCTTGAACTGAGAAGCCCAAAACTGGACACAGCACTCCAGATGAGACCATGCTAGGGTAGAGCAGGGAGAGAGGATAATCTCACTCAACCTGCTGGACACATTCTTCTTGATGCACCCCAGGATGCCACTGGGCTTCTTGGCTACAAGAGCACATTGCTCTCGTTCACATGACATCCTGTTGTCCACCAGGGCTATCAGGTCTTCTTCCATAGACCTGCTCTCCAGCAGTACAGCCCCTAACTCGTACTGGTGCATGGGGTTGGTTACTCCCTCTCCGGGTGGAGGTCTCTACATCTGCCCTTGTTGAATTTCATCAAGTTTCTCTCCACCTAACTCTCCAGCCAGTCCAACTCTTGCTGTAAGGTAGCACAACCATCTGGGAGTCTCTCAGTTCTCTGTCATTAGCAAACTTGCTGAGGGTCACTAAAGAACTTGTTGACCAGGATTGGATTGGAGCCAACACTGATTCCTAGGGAACCCTGCTTGTTACTGACTTCCAACTAGACTCTGCATCCCTAATCACAGCCCTCTGAGCTCCATCTTTCAGTTTTCAATGACCCCACTCTCCACTCATGCAACCCACCCATCCTAAGTTTTCCCTCAAGGATGCTGTAGGAGACTGTGTTGAAAGCCTTGCTCAAGTCAAGGTAGACAACATCCATTGCCTCCTCCTCATCCAGGCAGACAATCATGCCAATATAGAAGGCTATCAGAATGATCAGACATGACTTCTCCTTGCTGAATCCATGTTGACTACTTCTAATAAAAGGTATGGTTTGGCAATAAGCAACATCAAATGAATAGTGATTCTTTGGATTAACATTAAACCCCATTTATTCAGGCTTTTGTGCAGGGTGCACAACGGAAGGCAGTTAGGTATACACAGTATGCACATCCTAATAGCATACAAAAGGCAAGTAGCAACAGGTGCTTACACTGCAAATGTTATGTACAGACATATTAAATTGGGAGCTTTACATTAAAAAATTATCTGGTGCTATTGGGGTATCATCAAAGCTATTAGAAATCACGTAGAAAACCAATAAAACTTGGAAAGTACCTACTCTTATTTCACTTGACCCTGGCTGGATACAGTCAGGCTTCCCACGCAACATCACTCTGTGGGCAAAGCCTACAAGATCTCGAGCACTTTAAAGGGTCACATCACCAGACACTCTAACACGTCTCATTACATGTTAAAGATCAACATATTAGCTTTATTTCCTGCTTTTCTGGGAAGAACAACAGCTTAAATGCTTCAAAAAGCTATTTTTTCTCCTGGGGAAAACATTGAAGGAGAGATTTCAAGAGACCATGAAAGAATCAAACATTAACGAAATGTTGTTACGGCACCTCTTGGTCCTTCCAGAAAACTCTTCATGGACCAGGCAGCACCTAATTTAAAGTGCTGTAAGCTCTCCAGATTTACACAAGTGCAACAGCAGGCCTTGGCAGACCCAGGTCTTCTGCTCATCTTTACCTTGTTCCTATCCTAAGGGCTGCAAGAGATCGTACTTTTGTAACCTGCACAGAAAGACACAGAAAGACCAAGCAGATTTAGCAAAAGGATACTCAAACAAACACAGTCAGAAGAAATATAAAGCAACACTGTAAGAGCCATACTTCACTCTCTGTAGCTACTCTAAATTTAATTGCTGATTGACTTTGGTTCCTAAGACATCGTCAGAAGTGAGTACAGAAAATAATTAAAATTTGGCACATGGTTCTCCTGTCCTCAAGGACACTCAGGACCCACCTTCATTAGCCTTCCTCTTTAAGAAAAGGTCCCGCACTCTGAAATTGCTTTTCCACACTAGAGACAAATCCCTGCACACACCATTACCGTTTTAATGGCAAATATTAGCATCATAAAGGACCTACTGCAGCTGACACCAACCACAGCTGGGTGCAACCTGGATAAGGCCGTGTTAAATCTGCTCACAAAGGTGGACAAAACAAGACACCTTGTGCATTAAACACACCAAATACAGGTGTACAGAACTGCAGAACATTCAATCACAGCCAGTATGATTTCAGGTATCTCTTCTCTTAGAAAGCAATGGACAACAGACTTGTTTTTTGCTCTATAAGCTCTGGAGTTTACTTTTTCAGTCTGTTGCTTTGCATGAGCCTCTTGGGGAAAAGGAGAGGACAGCATAAAGAATCTTTGCCAAATGTATTTCTCTCCTAAAGCTTGCAGTTATCTCATGTAAATCTTTGCAATGACTAAAAAATTACTTAAGTAGAGATACATTTCATAAATGTAAGTATTCCGTGTTGGCTTCAATTCACTGTTGAACTGCCTTAAAAAAAAAACATTTTTAAGAATTATTCCCTTAAATACATGATATTGCAAACAGGTAAAGAATAGTCAGTATTTCAAATTCAGCCTTCCCATAGGACAAACCTATCATTCTGGTTGTTTTAGAGAAACACTTCAGCTATAAATACTAATATTATTCAAAAGGAATCATTCAAAGATTCTCTTTGAATGAGTTGCTACTTGAAAGTAAGAATCCCTCAGTAATGCTTTCTTTTTAGGTTTAGGGGTGCAGCTACAGCATGCAACAGGCAGGAAATGTCATACCCTGTCTGTTTCAAACACAGAGCAGGAAAAATGTTACACCCAGCCAAGACACGTTATGTTACATTACATGTAAGAGACAACTTCTACTGATAAGTCAACTTTCTGTCCTGGAAAGCCAGTGGGAACTTCCAGGGCTTGAGCACAAGCAAACAGAATGTGTGGTTAAGATTTAGAAGTACTAAATCCACTCTGGTGTTTTAAAATTCTGACAGTAATTCCTGGCTGGGGCTTGGGGAGGGACAGGCTTCTGGCAGCAAAGTGAAACCAGAGACTGGGAAGGAACCAGTGAAACCAGTGAAATGCTCAGAGATCCCCAGTAAAATCTCAAGGATTAAAAAAAAAAAAAGCAGTAAATAGATGTGATTTTTTTTATATCAAGGACAAGGCTGAACCATACTTACTCTGCATACTGTAATATCTTTTAAATAATTTTGTAAAAACAGTTAACTTTTTAAAAAGCTTGATTCCTAAAACTGTTCAAGATCAAAGTTTGTAAAAAATATAAGTTGCATCTTGTGTATCTCACTTTGACACAGCCATTACAAAGTCTGATGTCACATGCTCTATCAGAAATCTCCATTTTAACCATGCTGTATGGACTTCTTTTTATATATGTGTGTATATATGAACAGATTATCAGTCACAGTTAATGCAAAGCAAATTTTACCTTTCCCTTAGAAAACAGTTTCACCCATCAAGCTCCAGAAAGCAACTCCAGTTGCAGTGTCAAAAGCAAAACACAAATCATCACAAAATCACTGGTGAGGAAAAAATGCATTTTTACTCTTTAAATGATAGAATAAGCCAGAATAGAAGTAATTAAAGGAAGCATGACTGAAAAAAGAAATACACAGTATTCTCTTCTCCAGTGCTCTCTGTAGAATCCAGCAAATGTCTATAAAAAGACAAATTAATTATTTAGCAAAGTACTTTGCTGCCATGAATTTAGCTTGAGAAAAATTCTAGGCTGCCACTCGCAGTTACCCTCCTTCTTGCTTTCACTCCACAGTCTAGCCACTCAGCTAATTCAATCTATTTCTTTTGCTAAGTCTTAAGCTTTCCCCCCCACACATGATGTTTTTAAACAAGTAATGAATGTAACACAAACAAACCCTATCTTATTCTGCATTCTTAAACAAAGTTACTTAATTGCATTAAAGCTCTTCAGTGATCTAAACTGAAACCTGTTGTTTGGAGGAAGTAAATGGCAAGGAAAAATGAACAAGAAGTCAAACAAAACAGAAAAAAAACAAACAAAAAGCAAGAGCAATAAAGTAAAATGAGAAAAAAAGAAGCAGAATAAAGAGTAAGAACCAGTTAAAAGACTGTGAGAAAGAGCTACAAAAAGGGGCACCCAAATCATACAGAAATTACCACCAGAAAGAAGATTCCCCAGAGCTTGTTTTCATGGCCCCATATGAAAAACAGAGCGGGAAGAGATTTTTTTCCCCCACATTTGCCACTTTTTCCTAAAGCCAGAATGGACTGAAGCCTCTGGATACCAAACTCCAAAGGGACTTCTGTGCTTTGGAGAAAGGAAGCTCAGCTCCTGTCAGCCTGAGCAGCAGATGAAGTTTGAAGCCAGACACGGCTATAGAATCATAGAATGGTTTGGGTTGGAAGGGACCTTAAAGATCATCTAGTTCCAACCACTCTGCCATAGACAGGGACACCTCCCACTAGATTAGGTTGCCAACTTTTTTAAACAAGAGTCCTTGGGAAAAAGTGACTTATTCCATGTTTTTATATTTTTTTCCTTTGCAGTATTTTTACACCCAGGACAAGTGATGTGCATAAAAGGAAACCCAAACAGCTCTAACCTTTGAGCTGGCACAATCCCCCTCTTCTGGCAACATGATGGAAGCAGGGAATTTCTCTCCCAGACACTGCCTCACGTGCATGATGAAGGCTGGGCTCAAAGGTGAACCTTGAGCATATAAACACCCTCATTCAGATTTTCCCCTGCTTTCTGCATCCAGTAACACACTTGTTTCCTACACGTTCTATTCTCCAAAATGCTTCTAGCAACTAAAACCTGCAGAATACAGCTACTGCTACTGCAAGGTGGCAAACACCATGTGTGCCTGGCAAAAGAACATGTAGCTGGAATTAATCTGATTATTCCAAGAAGTGGCAACAGTGGCTCTTAATTTAGATGTGATGAATTCACTGGCTTTGTGGAAATCAGCACTATAAGATCCCAAAAGCAAAAGGAGAAAGAGTTGCATCTTGAAGCAGAACAGAGAAGTACTGGGTTTGGATACCCCAAACCCTGCCCATAAAAGAAGAGATTCAAGAATTCAAACTGTGAAGAAAAACTGTTAAGGGCAGAAAACACATAGCAGAAGAGCTGATTAATGATAAATTTTCCTGATGCATGTGAATTAGTTTGCTGTACTGTCCCTAAACCTGCAGTGCTGAACCTGCTCATTTAAATGTACACAAGTTTGTTCCCAGTCCAAAGGTTCCAGATGTTTCCTTGTACATTCACAACTTATTTTGTTGAAGACCAAAGTGCACTTGGCAGAACAGTTTTCAGCTCCAGCCCTGATGCAAATGATTCTCTCTCGCAATACGTCTGCAATTACCATATTCAGAGAGGTTATTAATTAATCAGAAGTGTGGCTTAAATAAAAGTAAAGCTAGACCATTTCAGCTGATTGGAGTCATGGATTTTAAGCAACCATCTGACACAGTAGCCAACCATGTACTAGAAGCCCGGTTTAGTGGAATATTATTGAAGCTATAGATGGAAGACACGAAACACCATATTGGGTCTAATGAAGAAATTAAGGGTGATAAAGAAGCGTGAAAGCTGAGGCCACAGGGAGCTGTAGCCATGATACAAGATGCTGGGGAGCTCAGTGTCCATGCTGAGGGAGCTGCTCAGGCGAGTACTGTTTCAGGGAGGTTTGGCCCCACTGGAAGGAGTGATGGGGCAGCCAGGACCCTGCATATACACAGCAGCTACACAGTTTCCCATCTGCTCAGGGCAGGAACACCTCGAGGCAAAATCACCCGGCTGCAGAGCATGCCTTCTGCTGGGATTTAGCAAGCTGGAATAGAGAGGCCAGCTTGGATGCATGTGGCCTGATGAACTCCAAGACCACCCAGGGACAGACAGGCTTTCTGGAAGCCTCCAGCTACATATTCAGACAATAGCAATTCCTCCTGTGTAAATAAGGTAATTTAAAAGCAAATAAAGAAAACTAAACCAAAACTCAAACAAGCAGAAATAAAAAAGCAATGTAATTGTCCTACCTCTGAGCTCAAAGTCTTTTCACCTGATCCACTGATGCAGACAGAGCACAGGGAACATTAACTCTTGTGCACACCTTGTGCCTCAGGAATACTTGGTACGGAGAAGGTTGTCTCCTCTGATGCATGTTTCCACCTTCCCTTCTTCTGCTGCTGCTAAACCTACTGCTAAAACACAAACACTCTGACACATTAGTTACAAAAGTCAATATAAACCCCTAATGCAATCCCAGCAACTCTAAATGCTCCATTTCCCTTTACGAGCTGTTTTTACCTAAACTATGAGCTATATGGGCATAATCTGTCTCTGCCTCTGTATCTAGAATATGGCAGCAGATATTGTGGCCTTGTCTTGTTAAGAAATTTGATGCCTTGGGATTGGAGTTTCGCAGGGGAGGCTTTGGAGGGACTTTGGCAAGTCCACTCCATTCACATTAAATGACATGTACACATTTGCTATGTCAGCAATTTGCACAGCAAAGGGAGGAAAATGCAAAACAAGTGATAGTTTGTCTAAGGAGCAATTTATCAGATCAGAATCTGCACGTATTAGAGCAAACACAAGTAATAGACTCCATGAATCAATCAAAACTCTGCCAACTGGCCTACACCTATGGATCTGGACTCAGCTCCATGAAATGAAAAGCACAACACCCTCCAACATAGTGGCTACTAAATTTGCTAATTATTGTTCACAGGCAGTCCTCAGAGAGTCATCAACCCAAATGAATAAAAGGGCCACGTAAGGATTCTACCTCACCACAAGGTTTGGTTTGGGGTTTGTTGGTTCTTTTTCTTACAGGCCTCTTCACCCAGCATTGTGGCCGGGAGCAGGAACTTCTCATCTCTCAGCACAGAAAGCAGACTATGTCCTTGGGGGAGCACAGAAATTGCCACAGTTTGTTTGCTGATCCATTGACAGCAAGTTTTTCAGGAAAATCATACACCCAACCAAGTTACATGACATTAGGTGAATTGAGAAAGCTTACATTAATAAGTCAACTTTCATGAGGAAGCTTTCCATTTTCTTATGCTGATATTTTTGCCCAGAACATATCTTTATGAACACTAGCATCAACAACTTTATCCCTCTGGAATGCAACATGTTTTGTTCAACTCCCTGGTTCATGAAACTGAACTGATGGTCTGGGGAGAACAAGACTTTTTAGATGGCCTATGTGTGTGAATAGACATGCAAAATGCTTGTATAAGGAGTCCTGTTCCGAAGCAAAAATTTTAATAATTTGTTTTAATCTCTATACTTTATTCTAAAAAATTAAGAAACTATACTTGAGGTACTTTCTCCTCAGAAGTTTAAAATGTATCATTTGGAACATATGTCCTTTTTCCTTGGAGATGCTGAAGAAGGTCACTTGAACAGTCCTAGAGAACATGTTAAGAGCATGTGATGTTTTCCAGACTAGGTTTAAAAATGCAGATGTGGATTTTGTTCCATTTTGGACAAAACAGAGTATACAAGAAACCTATATTCAAAGAGTACAGCCAACAGAAAACATCAGTTTTGATGTGCAGAGGGGAATAATTCCAGAAGACAGAACATCTTATTCCATATTGAAGCATTCTGGGGGATTGTAGTAGTCTTGCCTGTAAACACTGGCACTATTTTGAATCCTTTTCTCTCCACCTCAGAAGCTTATTTAAAAAAAAATCCTTTCAAAGCACTTACCTCTCCTTTCAAGCATAATACTCTCAAGTTATAGACCAGCTAATTCTGGATGCAATCTCTGAGAATGTGGATGAACAGAGGGAGTTGGTCACCATGGTTTCACCAAGGCCAAACCAAACGTGACCAATCTGATAGCATGACTGACTGGCTGGGTGGGTGAATGAGGGGAGAGCCAGAGTTTAGTTGTCTTCACCAAGGCTTTTGACATTGTCTCCCATAACATCCCCATAGGGAAGCTTAGAAAGTGTATGTGTGATGAGTGGACAGCAAGTTGGATTGAAAACTGGCTAAATGGCAAAGCACAGAGTGTTGTGATTAGCAGCCTAGAGCCCAGTAGGAGGCCTGCAGCTAAACAGTCATCCCCAGGGGTCAGAACACTGTCCAGTCTTGTTCAACATATTGCATTAATGTCCTGGATGAGCAGACAGAGCATACCCTCAGCAAGTTTGCTGATGATACAAAACTAGAAGGGGTTGCCACACACATCAGAAGTCTGTGGCACCATAAGGCAAGGTCTGGACAGGGTAGAGAGTTGGGCAGAGAGGAACCTAAAGAAGTTCAACAAAGGCCTTAACCTGGGGAGAAGTTCAGGTAGGATCTTGCACCTGGGGAGGAATAACCTGGGAGGAAAATAAGTACAGATCATGGGCTGACCTGCTGGAAAGCAGCTCTCCAGAAAGACCTGTGAGTTTTAGTGGGCAAGTTGATCATGAATCAGCAATATGCTCCTGTGGACGAGAAGGCAAACAACACCCTAGGGAGCATTAAAAAGAACATGAGCAGAAAATGGAGGAAGATCATCCTCCTGTTCTACTTTGCCTGGTGAGGTTACATCATCCAGTTCTGGGCTCCTCAGTTCAAGAAAGTCAGCAAACTACTGGGCAGAGTCCAGCAGTGGGTTATGAAGATGATTAGGGGACAGGAAGATCTCTCACAAGGAAAGACTGAGAGACTTTAGCCTGGTCTGCTTAGCCTGGAAAAGAGAAGACTGAGATGACATCTCATCAGGTGGGTGTGAAGATGGGGCTAGATTCTTTTCAGCAGGACAACAGTCAATGGGCACAAGAGGTGGAACGCAGGAAATTCTGTTCTAATATGAGGAGAAGTTTCATTGAAGGTGATGGAACACCAGAACAGACTGGTCAGAGAAGTTTGGAGCCTCCCTCTCAGGATATTCAAAACCCAATTCAACGCAATCCTATGCAGTCTGCTCAGGGGAGAGTTTTGGATTAGATGACCCGCAAAGGTCCCTTTCAACCTTGACCATTCTGTGCAGCAGCTCTCTAACAAATGAGAAACCTCAAAAATCTAATGCTTCAATAGGGGAGGCGACAAGAAGAGGAAAGCGTAAAACTAGAAATAGAAGCACTAAAAAAATACCCAGTACACATATTTTAATTCATCACAGCAGTTCTGCCACATAGAGTAACAAAAAGGGCCACACGCTTGTACTGAGTGCAAGGCCAAACAAGAACAAGACAACAGTGTTACTTGAGGAGGTCTAATTTATGTGAGTGCAGCTTATCAGTTTAATTTGCATATCTATTTATAGGGGACTGTTCCCTCCATCTTCAAGTCTTTTACACAGGTGAAAAAGCCCATAAACTTGCCATTTTATAAAGCATACATTTGACAGCACTGTGCGCTATTAAAAAAGCACATCGAGGTTTTCAGTGCTGAAGACTCTGACTTATTAAATATCTTTTAACCCGGGGCTAAGCAACATGTAAGGCCGTGATTGAAAGTTCTTGCATTACCCATAGAGCTCTTGGGTGGCAAAATTACCCTCTGCTTTCAAGACAGTCAGTTTGCTCTGATGATTCACATCCTGTTTTCAATTGACAATCACCAGTGCTTCCTTCAAACTGGATGTGGTAATTTCTTAAACAGAGCACCATTCTCCAAAGATACAATTTGAAATATAATTTTTTTTTTTTTAAATTGCGTTTTGACCAAAGTGTGAAACAAAAGATGATAAAAATTTATGCACTGCTCTGGAAAAAGCTGTTACAGAGCATTTAGCAGAGCTCTCAATAAAGTACATTAAATAACAACAATGGGCCTCAGAGAAATTAACTGTATCTCTTTATTGTTAACCAATGAATGTTATCCAAAATAGTAGATGTAATTGTAGCTTAATTGTACAACACAAAACATGATGCTAAAGGAAAAAAGCATGTGGAAAATTACTTCACCAAGTAATCATTAAATGTATTCTTAGTATTTCTGCACCAGTAAGTGTTCCCAACTGCTGGTGACAGCAGCTATTACCACTTTGTTCATTGTGAAAATCTGTATTACAAATGGTTGTTCCTGGTTGTTTAGAAAAAAAAAATAAAATAAAAAAAATCACACAGCTTTCTAAATGGATCTAATCCATTTAGCCCTACACTAGATACTGTAGATTTATGAACAGCAAACTTTTACTGGTATTTTTTTTGCAGCACTGAAACTGATGTATCAGTGCTAGTGCACACTTTCCAGGGAAAAATGAAAACTTGCTGGAAGTACAGTATTTGACCTGCAATGGTCAACTCTTCCAGTACCTTAGAAATTTGCTCCAGCTTCAGTGGAGGAAGCTTGTGAAACCCAAAATGGTTCTTACAACACATTGCAGAAATACTGTCTTCCACGAAGCAATGTTTTGAAGCATGTGCACACCAGCTGGACATCGGTCTTCAAGGTCAACCAGATATGTTTAAGCCCCACAAACCAAAAATATATTAATGTATCTTTATTTTATTTTCATGATGTCACCCCACATAGCCAACCTTTAACTCTGCAAAATAATAATTAAAAAAAAAAACCTTAGTAGGACTGTTCATAAGAAATTTAAACCTATTGTGCATGAAAAAAAGTTTAATAAAATGGCAAATTTTAATAGATAAGTGTAAATTTATGAGTGCATAATATCAAACAGAAAAGAGCTGAACCATCCTCAGAGAAAGCAGGGTTCTTCCACTGTAGACATGCACTAGGGCACAGTAACAGAATGAATAACTGCAGTACATATTAACTGAAGTTGTTTCTAAAGTTCAATTTCTAAGCAAATTTCTCAAAATAAAGCAGGTCTCCTTTTCAAGAGGGAAAGAATTTAATAACAGCAATCTAACATCAGATATGACAATTAAAATACTAGCTTCACTGAAAACTGAAGCTAAAAACACTTTTACTCCAATTATGGGAACTTTCACTTTGTATTTGGAACCCCCAAACCAGACTCACAAGCACATTCTACACCCCTCCCAGGAGATAGTATACCAGTGACAGGTTACAGCTTTGAAACACACAAGATGCTTTTACAATTTAAACTCAACAAAAGGCAGTTAGACAACATTTAGTACTGTAAATCCATTTTTAAGCAAAACAAAATGCTAGGAATAAGAGATCCTAGCATTCTCTGATATCGCTGTATAGCGACAGTAAATTTAAATGGGTTTTTTTCATGGTGTTTGAAGGACCAGTCATCATGTATTTAGTAGTGAGGTAGGATACTGTCCCCTCCCTGGGACTGATGTTTTCATATGCTCCCTTGCCAGAAAGGTTCAGGTCTCTCCTACTGCAAATAAAATAATTACAAGCAAACAGCACATGAAGCTTTGTTTTTGTTTTATTTTGCTTGGGTTTTATCCTTATGCTGCATTAGAACATTATGCACATCTAAAAGAATCAGCTAGGAAAAGCAGTATTTATTGAAGCCTATCAGCAGCCACACGCTGCCCACAGGTAGCGTTCCATTGAATAATATTTCCTGGAACTACCACCTGCCATCCAGACCTTTGTGAACAGGTAGGCAAAGAAAACCATCTATGATGACAGGACATGAAACACCAAAGAATTTCACTTGGGAGAAAAAAAACCCTCAAAGTCAGCAATATCAAACTCTTAATGTATGATCACATTGAAAAAGAAAATTTCAAACTTCATTCTGAAATAGAACCTAGTCAGTTTAGGGTCAGTTCTGTTCTTTTAGTTTCTTAATGTTTCAACAATACAACACACTTGTCAGTCATCATAAACTTCACATCAGTTTCCAAGGAAAAAAATATGAAACGATGAAACTGAACAGATGATGGGGGAAAAAATGAGCTATTATTTTCCAGACCCTCTCCCCTCCAAAATGCTAGGGATGACAGACTGCCTTACTGTTGAATAGCTTCCCCAAATTTTTCTTCTAGCCACTGTAGTCAAACTGGTATTAAGTGCTTTGGCAAAGTGGGGTGCAATCCATCAAATCTGCAAAGGCCTGCTTTTTTTTTTTCTCTGTTGGTGGTTCAGCTTTACGAGGAACATATATGCAAAGTAACAGCTCTCACATTGCTTCAAACTCATCGATGCGCTGCTTTGTGTTGCCTTGTCGGATCTGTCGGAGAGTCTTGTACTTATCACGGCCAGCTTTAACATTCTCAGCATGAAGGACATCATTTTGTGTTTTCTTGGTTTCATCTCTGGCTTGAGCCAACTCAGAACTTAAAGCCTGTTGAAGAAAATATTTGTATTTAAGTGCTTTAACTAATCTTTGCACGTTTCTGGAATTTTTGTTAGCAGTTATTCTGGTTAACTGGGATAAAGATTTCTTAAATGCCAACCTATGAATGCCTGTTGTGCTGTTCAGTGAACTCTAGTTGTGAGGTCAATGAGATAGAAGGCAGAAGGAAAGAGAAGAGGAGCACAGGATTCCTTCCTTACATAAATGTGGGCATCAAACTAAAAATCAAAAAGGCCTCATAACATCACACACAGAGAAACATAAGAACAGCAGGATAAAGCAGAACAATGACCTCATTTTTCAGTTTCTAGTTGACTAAAGTCAGCTCTTGTTTATCTCCCCGATTCCGCTCAATGATTGGTCAAGCAGAAATGATACCACACATACATGTTATTAAGATTTTCCTGTCAGAAAAAGAAGCAACATTCCATTTCTTTTACTTCCTTCCCAAACAGACTCTTTGTGAGGGTTGCCAGTAACACAGGTTATTATTCTTTGAGGGGTAGACTAGCATAGGAGCAAATGCTCCACTTCAGGGAAATAAGATTAATCCAAAATGAGCATAATTCAAGTTTTGCATTTACAGATCTGTGAATAACTGCAAATTAACACAAATACAACTAAGCAAGCAGCTGTTCAAACCACATAAATTCCATTACTGAGAAAGGAAAGCATTACATTTCAATATCCAGTGTCCTGAATGTTCTAATAATTATGTAATTTTTAGAAATGTTTACTGGCCAATGCAACAACATGCTAATACTTTTATGATATAAAACACTACCTTATATCCAAACTCTATCTGTTCCTCTTCTAGAACACTATGAGTGATACTGGTTGGTAAATTAGTAATAAACATAGTAAATCATAAAAAGGTTGTTTCCTTGACACATCATAATTTGGATGAGATCTCTGACAAATAAAGAATGAAAACCTGAAGCCTGGATTATATCAATAGAACTACAAATCTTCATTACCTGGAGCTGCTTCTTAACACGTTCATTTTTCTGTGTTTCTGTTACCCTTTCTTCCTCACTCCTGTGATTCATGACACCATCAGAAGACAGTTCCGCACTGGCTTCAGCATTGTTCTCATCATGTTCATCGTGTTCATTCTCTGTTGGAGGAATAACTGGTGGGGGAGGAGGTGGAGGAGGAGCAGACATCACAGATTTCAGTTCTTCTTTGGTCTTTTCCAAGTCCTCTTGGGCTGCAAATGCCTAAATGTAGTAAAGAGTATTTAGTAGCTTTAAAAATAATTTATGAAGTCAGGGAAAAAAATGTTTTCAGACACATAGTAACCATTTTTTATAAAAGAAAACTAGCTTATGTACTGAAAATTATCAAATGGGAATACAGGGTAAAAACACACAGAACTCAAACCCAGATGTAATGGATTCCAAATATTTCAAGCAATAGGTAAGAGAAGAAAGAGAACAGATGAGTCATAGCGATGGATTTGCAACTTTTGTTGCCTCCTGAAACTTGAGGATCAGCAACTTGAGGTTCAGCAACTCTCTAAATTATAGGTAATGTCTTAGAATTTTGTTCTCAATCAGAACCTGAAATAATGTATTCTATCACTTTTCGAACCTGTGCACATAATTAGGATTCACATCCCATAGCTAATCAAATATTTTGTTATTAAATAACACTTCATTTCAAACAGTAACACTTGATGTGTCTTTGTTATTGTTCTGGCTCACCTTCTGACCATCACTCACGATCTTATAAACTCTCTCCTCAAGCGTTTTTTTTTTCCAACATGAACCTCCAATTTATTTCATCACCATACAAAGGGAAGCCATTTCAAATTTTTGAGCATACCTTGGTGATGAGAATTCCAACCCCTTTGTGATTATTTAACATTAAAGAAATGAGTTAAATAGAAGTATAGTCTGGCTTCAGAAGACTGGAGAAGATAAACCTTTAGGAAGGCTTCTATAAAGCCAAAGAGAGAGATTCGACCCCAGGGTCATCCAGTGGGATTTCTCACTCATCTCCCTTAGTTTCTTTGAAGTTCTGACTTCACACAGCATGAGCTCATTACTTTGTGCTGCCATTCTGAGGCCTCCTCTTCTTTCTTTTTCTTGGCCTCCTCTAGAAGTGCAATCTTGGCGGTGAATTCAGCAAGTTCCGCTGCCTGATACAAACAAAGAAAAAAAATAATTAGAAGTTCTCATTTGGTATCATTTTGGCTTTGCATCAGAAGAAAGCAGAGCCTGAAGAGAGTTAGTTACCATCCATTATTTCTTTGCTGAAACCAGAAAATACAAGCACATGTGACAGAGGGAACGAGTCAGTACTCCTGCCTGACAGAAGTAAGCCCAGGAAAAATGTATTCACCCTCTAATTCTAAAGCTTACTGGGAAAGACCAAGATGTAGTTACAAATCAGAATTTTGGATTATTTCAGTTTAATACAACTTCAATAGTTTCACCAATTGGATTATGATTTGGGATACTACTAAGCTAAATTTTGCCTTCAGTATTGTTTGCTAGGGTTACAGAGATCAGAAGTTGAGAAATCATTTCTTCTGTTTTCATGCCTTTCTCAGTAACTGTGTACAAATCTTGAAAGCAGTCTAGTACAGAATGTGAGCAGATCCTGTAAATGCTGGAAACAGGGAGTAAAAAAGAAAGCAAACAACAAAACCAAACACAACTGAAAAAAACCCAGCATCGCCAACTGCCCACCACCACCAAGCTCCACAACAGACCTGCCTCAGAGAACTAACTTCCCACTGGCCTGCAGAAGGAAGCTACTCTTGTTTGCAGTTGGATCAGCCTGATGCTTTTAAAAAGAGAATGTAGTGAGTGTTGTCTGTCTGCCTACTTCATCAGTTATCTTCCTAAAGCTCCAGAGTTTAGATTTTTTTTTCTCCTGCAAGAAGTGGCAAATCTAATGTAATTTTATAACAAGTTCTCACAACAATCTGTGACAGCATTTCACATACTTTCATCTGTGTTTCAACACACTTGACAAAACAGATATAACCAAGACCAAAAGCTACATTTTCAACCAGCTTTTTAAACTTGTTTCGAAATGGCATTAAAAGCTTCTTACTAGCTGCTCCTGGTTCTTCATTTGATCAGCTGCCTGCTTGGCTAGAGCAGCTTTGGCTTCCTCTGCTGCTCGACGCTCCTTTTCCAGGCGCTCTGCTTCCTCTTTTGCACGCTTTCGTTCTTGATCCAGTTCTAGAGCTCTTCTAGTCTGTTCCTCTAGCTCTGCCAAAAGGAAATTTTGCAGACAATATATCACTGCCTAGCACTTCCTCATCTGTAGCATGGTAACTAGCTCTAAAAAAACCAGCTCTAACTTGCTCAGAATGAAGTAACCTAGAACACTGACGGGAATTTACAAGGCTGCCTCATGCTAAGATGAGCTGTTACCTGAAAACATGCTCCATGTCTGACTTTTTCCTCCACCTCTTTAAGACACACTTTGGATACAGATCATCTCATCTGAGAGTTCTGACAGCACAATGTTTGAGAAAATTATCACCTCACTGACAAAACCAAACACTCAAATACATGCACATATAGAACCATAGAATCAGTTGATTTAGAAGGAACCTTCAAAGGTCATCTAGTGCAACCACCATGCAGCGAACAGGGCCATCCTGCACTAGATCAGGCTGCTCTCAGCATCATCAAGACTGGCCTTGAATGTCCCTGGGGATACCCCCTCACTCTTACTACTGAGATTTTAGATTCTCTCTTACCATAAAAAAAGAAAAAAACCTCTTGTACTTTACTGAAACACCTGTCAAAGATTCCTTAATCACTGATGGAAATTTAGGCCCATGCCTCCAACAAAATGACCCATCAAGAGTCCAAAAAATACCACCAAAAACTAGACATGAAGACGTAAAGAGGGAGTGGTAACAGTTGTCTCACAGCCTGTTTCAAAAAATACTGCTATCTAAAGGGCAGAACACCAAATGAAATGGAAAGAAGCAATAACCTACCAGCACTGCAAGATAATATTTGCACAGGCAAAACACAGTCTTCTGATGTTCAAAATGAAGTAACTAATAGAAGTCCTTCAGAATTTTCTTGCTATTATAATAACTTTTTTACTGTATTTATGTCTAGCATAGCTACTGTTTATTCCTTCACCCACAAAACCTAAACAACCACTTAGTTATTGGAATGATCCATATGCTTTAGTATGCACTTCCCCAGTTACGCTGACATGTGCTTAATATTGTTCTTATAGTTTTAAGTAGGTCTCATTCTTCACTTGGTTTCCCTGGCCTACTCCTTCAGTTATAAAACTAAATGAACAGCATTACAAATATGTGGAGCTGTACAAATGTAGTACTTGGAGAAAATGAAATAAAATGCATACACTTTTTAAAACACTACTCAAGCAAAATCTTTAAATTAATATGGAAAACATTTAACTACCAAGTCTACTACAGAAACACCATTTATATAAACACTTTTCCATATGTGTACAGAATGCTAAAAAACAAAATGCAATACTATTTAGACCTGGGTTAAACATCTCTCACTTTACCAATTTGTGCATTATGAGCCTGGATGTCTCCAACCCATTCTGGATTGAAAGACTGAAAAATGTAGGGGCAGATCTGGAGAACAGGAATATCTCATTTATTTGCATAGATTTAGTCCGTGATTTTCCCTATTGAGGCCAAAGTCAACACTTATGAATAGAAGAGAGGACCAATTTTTTTTTGTTTGTTTTTTACAAACATGAATCAAACCTGAACCTGAGGAGGGACTGGGAAGCAGTGGAGGCAGGGGCTCTATAGCATTGTTCAACACAAAGAACAGTTATGGGTGAAACTACATTTATTCCCTAAATTCTCAAGTCTTACAAGGGAAACTAATAATTAAAACCCAAGGAATGTCCAAATTAAAAGCTAAATTCCAGAAAAATCCTAGAGGCTGCACTCAGAAATTTTATTCTCTACCTTCTCTAATCCCTCCAGCTCCAGGTTTTCAACTCTTCAACTTTCATAACTCTAGGTTGAACTGTGCATGCATTCTTTTGTTAAAGAAAATTTAAGCTTTTGCTATAGTAGGAATTGAGTTTATATTACAAATAGACACACATATGTTTGAACACCATCTTTGATTTCTTAACACTGAAAAATAATCTCTCTTCAATAATATAACTAAATCTGCACTGTTATTATTAGTAAAATAAATTTTTAAAAAACTAAACAAAACATAAAACATTAACCACAACAAAAGAATCACAGATATCAAGAAAATTGTGGAACTGAACCAAACACTGTCACATTTAGACACCAGAAACATGGGACCAGTTAAGAGCTCACCTTTCTGAGCTTTCATTGTCTGTTCCTCTATTTGTCTTAAGCGTTCCATTAATTCTTCCTTTTCACGTTCTATTCTTTCCTTTTCTTTTTCTGCTATCTCCCTTTTCTTCTTCTCATTTTCTAACTGTGCCCTGAAAAAAAAAAAAAAAAAAAGTAATATTTTTTAACCTCAAACAGATTAAATTCTGCTGGCAGCCTATTTTCCAGTTTACTTAGCCAGCTGAGCATCATGTAGTTTTAAGCATTTCAAATTTGGTTTGAATGCAAGAAGAACAAATATGGAAAAACAATTTCTGAACAGAACTGATTAGCAACCTTGGTTATGGTTCAGCTAAGTAAATCTGCAATTATATTCTCACTGTAGACATGGCTGATGTTTCATCAGGGCTAGAAACAGCAACAGTATTTTTTGAATCTACAAAAGGCAAACCATGACATTCTTCACTGAACTTGCTTAAAAGGTTCACCTGTAGAGTATAAAAAGATCCTAAGGATCAAGCAAGAGAGTGTTAAGACTGTTTCACAAAAGCATAATGAGAAACAACAGGACAGCTACAATTACTATGCTGAAAGCTCAAAAAGATACGGCTTTCTATTAAGACAGGCGAGCCATGGCAGCCCACAAACCTGCCTATATATTACAGAAACAAAAGCAGTGCTCTCTTTTTTAGAATGCCAAGACGTCTGATATTCTATGTCTTAGCTTAAAAGGGCAGAATTTTTTCTGTTTCATGGAAGTTTGTTAATTACCTTTCCAATTGTTTCTGATGTTTCTCCTCTCTAGCTTGGGCCTTCATCTGTTGCACTTCAATTGTATCAGGTTTCCTCCTCCTCATGTACAATTCATGATTTCCCATACACAGTGCCAAAATTCGCTTGTTAATTCTCAGACGAGGTGCATAAAACACAAAATCCTAGCAAAAATAATGACAGCATATCCATTAATCTAAAAATACTGTTGTGACAAAACACAAAGCATTACTGCATGCTTGCATTTTTTAAATTTAAACATACAAGTATTTTAACACTCATCCTCTGAGCCATTCAACACCATAATCTGTAAGTTTAGCTAGTTAGGAATTTCCATGATAAATACAAAGTTACACATGGATTCTTCCATGTAGAGGACTAGATAGTTTACATTAAATTATTTAAACTTTTAAAAAAGGTGAGACTGATCTCTTATTTCTGAGGAGTTTTAACTTAGAACATCTCTTGAAAAGGAAAAAAAGAGGTGAGGGCCAGAGAATTTAGCAATTTGCACTGTGGGCTTTTAACAGATCACACAACTTAAAAAAATTCTTTAGTGTATCAAGCAGAATGAAAAGAGAAAATAAAATACCACATTTATAATGAAAATCTCCTTATGGTTACTAACTATTCAACCAATAATAAGTATCAGAAAATATCTACTCATGCCATAATCCAAGTCTCTACAGGCTTAAATCTCTTCTTATACAATGACATATTATTCTGCACATTACTTACAGGGGCCTTTTTGTCAATTGGCTTTATGACAAATTTCTTGTCATTAAAAGAGATGTTTCTTATTTCACTCCAAGGAAAACCAATCTTGGGTGTCAGCCTTCAAAGAGAAAAAGTTTTCATTAGAATCAGCAAAGGTTTGGATTTTATTTATATTCACTTAGTTTTAACTCCGTACTATTTGCAATGCCACACTTTAGATTACATTTAAAAGACATAGCAATAGTTCAAGCATATTTTAGTAGAATTATTTTAAATTAAACATTATTCCATCAAATTAATAATGAACAAATTTTGTGACTTATTCTTTTAGTAATAAATATTCTAAAGATCACAATCATGTACTGATTATTTATAACCAATGCAGTGTTAAAGAATACCAAAAACTTACTGATCATTTGATTTGATCTGAAAATTTTCTGAAAATATCCTTTGTTCAGGAGTTATATTGCCATCTAATGGCAATTAAGGTTTGCAGAATTTTGTCACAGAATACGTGAATCAAACAGCATTAAGTTTCAGTTCAGTTGACAGTTGTTATGTGGTATTTGAAACATCATGTTTAATTTCAAATCACTGGGAAAGGACTGTTGACATCAGGTATTACTAACAAGTATTGGAAAAGAAACAGAACAAAAAGACTGTTGTCCTGGTTTCAGCTTCCTAAAATTTTGTACATTTCAGCCGTATTCCTCTTTAAGTAGGACAGAGTATTTCATGCCTTTATCAGGATACAAGATTCATTCATTTCCTTTGATTTCTGAAAGATTTCACTTCCAGATACTAATGTTTTTTATGCTCCAACAATTACTACAGTGCTAGTCACTACTCTTGCAAAACGTTTCACATGAACTATGTTGCTCAGCTTCTCAATGTCCTTTTCATCCAGACAAAGAGGAAGTCTCAAGGGAGTGAAAAGTACTGAAAGAAACTGTATATAAATGGTTTATCTACCAGATATCTGTATTAAGCAATATGAATTTAAGTTTTCATAGAAATGTCCTGTCTTTCTCTTATTTCACATTCCTGTTTAGTCTTATAAATTCAAATACTATGGTGGTTACTATCTCTCTCTGGCAGTTAATATCTCTCTTTTTCTGATTTTTCATAGATTAGAAGGTTTTTGAAAATCTGTTTCAACAGATCTTATTGAACACAAAAAAGCTGTTTGTTTCCATAATCTCAGATACGATCTCCTAGGACAGATCTGCAAAATGAGTATTAGACACTTACTTATCATCGTGCTCATAAATATTCAGACCCAATGCATCAACTCCTAGCCACAGTTCAGTTCCTTTTTTATTCTTTATTTCAAAATAGTTAACTCCGTACATTTCCAAGTCTTGTGCTATCTTAAGGTATTCCATCATAGAATCCTCCCTAATGAAAGAAGGGGGGGAAAAAAAACACACCATAGTTTAGACAAACTAAAACTACTTTGTAAGAATAAGGGAAGTGCAGAATAACTATTTATTGTAAAACTTAGGAACTAAACCCATCACTGAAATTCATGCATACATTGATTCAGATACTTGTAGAGCTTTGCACCCCAGCACAGTCTAATTATCACACTTTATCTTTTCACCCCATGAGCTAAGAAAATACTATACATATACTAAACATATTTAAGAGGCAGGCAAATGTGGACAAAAGAAGCAAACATACTTGCCAGGTAGGTAAACCAATAATCTAACTGGAAACTCAACCCTCACCCTGACTGAAACTTTCATGGAAGCTTCTGATCACTGCCTATCCTGATCGAACGTAAGAACTAAGTTTCCAAATAAACATGCTGCTTCTCAAAATACATCCTAAATAACATAAAATCTGGAAGGTCTTGGAACATTTTTAGTGTAATTACCTTAACATTCCCCTGTGCTCTTCATGCCAGTTCTGTATTCTTTCTTCCCACTGTTCTTTTGTCAGTTTGTGCTGTTCTAACACGCTGTGAATAGAAGTTGTTGCTATTAAATGACACTGACGACCTATTTAACCTCCAAAGTTATAAAAATAAGTTTGGCTATGCAGCATAACGTGCTTTAACTGAATAAGCTTAAACATGACTTCCTACACACTCCTCAGCTTTTGAACTCAGATACAGCAACTTTGTATTTCAATAAACATACTGTTAAAATACGGTGAAATAATTTTTTTTCATGGTAGTCTGGACTTTTTGTACTATGAAAGTTACATCATGGCATGTCTCAGCATCCAGTTGTTGTAAAATGTGACACTTAGAACAACTGAAAATACCTCTAAAACCCTCATACAGCAATGCTGAAAATTGATTTCCATGCACACATATGCTAAGTTCTCTCTCATTCTAAGTAACATATTAAGACATGTTATCAGACCAGTTTGTTGGTTTGCAGTAAGAAATCAAATACAATAACTTTATCATGCTTTTACTCCATGCACCTAACACTCCAAACATTCTGAAAGAAACTATTTTGAAGGATAGTTTAAAGAAAAGAGAGAGATGGCAAGCTCTTTCTACTTAGGAAGTAAAGATTATATTTACTACATTTCCCTACTTTTTAGCAAAGTACACTACAGAACAGATTGACTGATGCAGAAGATCCTAATGTGTGTTTCTTCTAAGAGCTCTGTCACTTAAATTGCTTTGACCCACATCTAGCGAAGGGCACTTTTAAGTGGCACTAATATCACATTTTGATTTGCAGCACATTTGATCAATATCAACAAGCTTTCCTCCTCAAAAGTGAGGCACAAGTTTCAGTTTTTGCCCTTGCACAAAGCTGATGTGTTCACTGCTAAATGATACAAGAATATGCAATAACAAGATATCACTTTGGTTTGTTTTCTCATCTTTAAGCCCTGAATATAAGCCCTAAATATGATACTTATACAAGCCTGCAACACAACACTCAAAATAGACCAGCCTGCTTAGGCTCTAGTAACTAAGCATCCCAGCAATCACTTGTAAGCTTCTATTATATAAAAAAATTAATTCCAAGTCTTCTAGGACAATGTTAATTTATTAAAGAAGTTCTGTAATTAAGTCAGGCCTGATTTTTACATCTTGATATTTACACTGTATGCTGCTTTCCATCATAATTTTCTTCTACTCCTCTAGCAGATATTCCCAAAATGTTCAAATACAAAGGACAAAACAGGACACCGTAAAGTGTCACTATCCCAGGATAACGTCACACAAGGACCCATCTAAAAATAAGAGCCCTGCTCCCAAGCTGCTTTTCAAGAATCTCAGAATGGTTGAGGTTAGACCTCTGGAGGTCATTCTGTCCACCCTTTTGCACAAGCAGCATCACCTACAGCCCTAACTTAAGGAGAGTGACTCCTTAAGTTCCCCAGGCAATGTGTGCAGCACTTAGTCATCCTCATGGTGATTTGTGCTTTCTGGGGCTTTCTAATTTAAATTGCCACTTATACACATAATCTCTGTACTATCCTCTTTTTTAATTTGAGTTGGAAGAAGCAAGTCAATGGGCACAACTGAAATACAATTCAAGTGTATCTCATTTCATAGAATGTTCTTGAAAAAAGTGGAATATACTGCGTACAACACAATTCCTTATTTTATTTCTTTACTACGAAGGTGGTCAAATACTATAACAGGTTGTCCAGAAAGGCTGCACAGTGTCCATTCTTTAAAATATTCAAAACACAACTGTAGAAGGTTCTGCGCAACCTGCTCCAATTAGAATATTTTAGCTGCAAGGGCACTACAACAATTATCTAGACCAATTTTCTGACCAAAAATTAAAGCATGTTATCAAGAGAATTGTCCAAATGCCTCTTAAACACCAACCAGCTTGCAGCAGCAGTCACCTCTGTAGGTTAATCTACTTTGAGTAAGGGGACTGGACTAGATGGTCTTCAGTGCTCCCTTTCCCATCTCAAACAATTCCTTTTCTATATCCTCAGCAAAGGTGACAACATCTTTGGCAATACCCATCTCATCTTTCGGACCTCTCCATTCCCTCTAATGATGAAACTCACCAAGGACTGGATGCCTTGTAGCCACCTAGCTCAGTTTAGAGACAAAAAATATGCAGTGATTTTAACAGGTGAACATTAAGATTCTGTAATTAGCTGAAAAAGCAAGTATTTTCTTACCTTCTTTGGGAAAATTTTGCAAAATTTAGTCTACTTTGGCAAACAAGTAAATATTTTTGACATTACATTGTGTACTGTTCTGAAGTAATTATGAAACTGCTAGTTTGCTGGCAAAGTTCATGCCAAACAGGAATGACTGTGCTAGAATGAATACAAAAGCTCTATACTCAGTGCAGACTGGCACACAACTGGTTCAAAGCATATGCTGGGAAATTAACTGAACATTTGTCTACTGAAAAGGAGCATCTTAAACATTGGAATGTGTGTCATAAACAAGCACTTGCCTGTTCATAACCTGTCATTATAACTGAGCAAAACCCAAGATTTGTGAACTAATGTATTCTGCAGTGCTGTTTTCACTGGTTCTATGTCCCCTCACCTTGATAAGAAAGGGTATTGTTCTGGAAACAGGTATAGACTTCACTGTCACAAGGAAGTAAACAGCCAAACTCTTATTCAGGATTTTTAAAAATCTGAAACACTTTCGGGAATATTTGTTTCAATACCATAATAATCCTTCTGAAATGCTTTCCTGTTTGCTAGAAAATCCTCAAGCTTAGTTGTAGTAATAAATCAGTTTCAACTTAAAATATTCGGTTGCATAAAGAAACAGCACTATAATCTTGGTGCTCACTTTTCCTATCTTATTAGATGAGTGACTGGCACAAGAAAGTTATACTCAACAGAAGTAACAAAAATCTACTTTCTAAATTCTCTGCTCAGGATAGCATTTATCTGGCAAGATGTTTTATTCACAACATTCTTTGTAATTATTTTCAGGAAATATTATCATTTAAGTGTACAAAAGCATCAGGTACTGAAGAAAAGGAGTATTACATGAATCTTAGTGCCTTCTACATTAGTGCATTTTGATTTTAATTTAGCAGAAGTAAGCCTCCAAGAATATTAGATCATTTTGGAGTACTTGGAAAATTTGTTGAAATTAGTGTGCAAAGATGGTTGTGGACAGGAAATAGGTCTCAGGAAACCCACGGTTCTGACACATCTTTGTTATCTGCAGTCTACATTAGGATCTCAAGTTTTACTAGAAAAACACGCACCTTCAAAAGTATTACCATTAAATGCACATTACCTCTTAATACTTTAATTATAAAAAATACACTGTAATCGAGTTTATATGCAGCAGTTAATGCAAAAACATATCTAGTCTCACGTACCGCTGAGGGAGAAGTCTGTCATTGGCTAGGTAGCCTAGTTTATGTATTTCCTTACTGTAATCTCCATACTTGGACTGGACAGCATAAGAAGCCAGAAGAACAGCAGTTTCTGGAGGGCAATATATTTCATCATTTAAGATTGCTTCTTTGACTTGCAGGAAGAAAAGTCTCTGAGTTATTTCCTGAATTAATTCTTCAGATACATCCTCTGGAAAAAATTTGGCCCTGAACTTAAACTGCAAAGGATTTTCTTTCCTTACATCTTGTTGGGTTACCTGAGGGAGATGAATGAAGAGATAAATAAAAAGAGCAGTAAATGGTATATTAAACATAATTAACCCAGTAGTAATGAACTCTTTAGCTCCTCTCTACTGAAATCCAGTGCTTCCTGACAAGCCTGTTGTGGAACTCACTACACATGGCACTGAATCAAGATCCCCAGTTTTTGCTACATCAGACAATTTCAAAAAACTACTTCAAAATGGTTTCAGATCTTTTTTACAGACTTACTTATCACAATACAGATCTGGAAAAAAAACAAGCTGTAATACATATTAAAAAAAATAACCAAAACTATATCCAAGAATTAATTGACAGAAGTAATAAATTAGGGTCTGACAAAACTTTCTTTGTCAAGAACTACAGTACATTTCTTCAATGCAAATGCAAAGTTGGATTCCTTCAAAAGCCTTTGAACTAAATACATATGCTTTGTTCCTGTGCAAAAAAAAAAATCATATTTCCATCAATTACATTATTTTTCTAGAATGGATAAACCCTACGATCAAGGTTTATGTGAAGAGATCTTCTGAAGTTTTGGTTATTTTAAAAGAAAAACTTGTCTACTTCAAATTTCAACAAAACCTCAACTTTACATAGAATTTAATTTGGGCTCAGCTTTCAGCCCCGATTAAGTCTGAAGCAAAACCAATCAAAATTAACTTAATCTTAACAAAAAATAGTACAGCAATTCTTTAAAAGTACGCTCACAATAAATCTTGTAAACTTTGATTCCTCAAGCACTTTATTACACATTTAATTTTGTGTAGTCTCTCTAGAACTTCTTTAATGTGCATGAAATCATGCATCTGCTTGACTGACAAGAAACATCAAAACCTGTTAATATAATGCATTTAATCACATGTGAAAAGCAACATAAGTAGTCAGCATTTGAGAGGCTTCAGAGAAAAGCGTTTCACTTGCTCTTCATTGTTTTCCAACTGCTCCAACACTTTTCTCTCACCAGTGAATGACTAGTTGCATTTCTGCCATAATAAAACCCTATTTGAACATTCAGTCTGTGACTTTTCAGATCTTACCTGTATTTATAGCAAACATTAAAATAGTAACTTTCAAGTTAGAGCCAGCTTATGATGCTTTTAAAAATTAAACATTACTGACTTCTTTTTAATAAAAATATTTAACTGCCATAGTAAATTAATCAGCACCCCATTGCTGCTCCTGTACTTTACCAGGAACTTAACTTGCTAAAGACTTCCACAGAGCCAGGTCTTCTGCTTTTGTCCACAAATGATGCACTAAATCCTGTAGTCTCCAACCACTAGAGGCAAGTCATTAGGGCTAACAAAATATACGAAGAACTACAACACTTTTTAGGTATGAAACAAGACACATTTGAAGAGAGTTTTGGTGGTTAGCAGTTTAACTCATTGGATTTTTCATAAAAGATAAATAGATTACATATATGCAGACAGCGTGATTTGCTCCTAAAGATATCCCAATTTGCCTCCTGTTATCAAAGATAAAAAGGTATTCTTGATTAAGTAGAACAAAAAAAAATGTCTTTTTCTAAACAGTGCTATTAATAACCTGACAGACAACACTGAAACAGAAAGTTATCACTCAAATTCTTTACAAAATTTTAAGTAAAATGATCTGGTTCCCAACAACTGGGAGACACAAGGTGCTCAGTGTTGTTAAGGAAAAACAAACAAAAAAAATTATCCTACAGTCTACCTATTAGATGCTAAAACAGAAGTTTAGGATTATTACTGCTGCTCTGCTTAAAGATCTATAGCTGTAGACATGCAGATTCATAAAGCTCTAATACTTCATACACACCTCCAACTAAAACATTTATGTTATTCTATTTTGCTACAGGAAAAGAGGACAATCATATGAATTTGTTTTCCTAATGCATGTATCACTGGAAATACAGGAAGTGGTGTCTCCTTCTCAAATTAAATGCTGACACAGCTTTCCATATTATTTTATAATTGACCAAACTTAACATAGTATTGTGCTATTAAAAGCAAAGGAAAAGCAACTTTTCAATTAAATTTGAATCCAGCTATGTATAACCTATGGTGTTAAAGCAGCAAACTTTAGAAAAGTATACTTCAAACTGTACACTTCCCTTATAGCAGGAAATTGTTACCTTTTTATTTAGCTTCAGCCATGTTGAGTAGCCTTTGCTGTCCACATACTGTAGCCCAAAAAACCAGACTTCACGAAGACCAACAGTTTTCACCACCTAAAGATAAGTGATCCATAATCATCAGTAATCACTACAACAGGATTTTTTTTTGTGGCAATTCAGCTATAGAAAAAAACTTCAAAAAGAAGTGCAATCAAGTTTTACAAGAACAAAAAAAAAATTAAAATAGTAGCTAAACACAATGTTCAGAAAAGCATTCACCTCGGAGTTCAAAATCAATTCAAAGACTGTGCTGACAAGCTACCAACTGGAGCATGCAGCTAAGTGTACATCAAACTCGGCACCTGAGCAGCACACAGACCCTGGCACTACAAAGCACATCTGTAAAGTAATGTGCAGATCTACAAACAAGTAATTTCACTTCAACTGCTGAAGAAAACATAATAAAAAATACTACTTCTGGACAAATATGAGGCAACGAAGATTAATAACCTCTTACAAATATTTCTGAGTTCTTGTAAGAGTTAAAAATTAAAGGGGAAAGAATGATCTACTTGGTAAGCCATAAATTGATTTTCTGCAAGATTTCTGATCACATGTATCATCAAAGGTTACTAAAGCAATAAAACTGTCCTTGACATGATGAAAGGTCTTTTTATGGATATAATAGTTAAAAAGGAAGAAAAAAATAAATAAACAAACTGTTTTCACAACAGAATCCCTCATGACTTCTTAAGTGATGTGCAAACAAGGATGAAACTGAAGGGACAAAGTATGCTGTAGAAAACTTTACATAAGAAAGAACATACATGAATGAACCATACAAAAGGAAGATGAAGCTGAATAAAAGATGGTATTTAATAACTATACAATATAGTGGTGGGAAGAAAAAGCTCTTTTAATTATGTAAACAAGGATCTCAATGTAAAGGATAAAAGCAAAAAAGCTTTTAAATTACTGTACATGTCTATGGTATTCCCAAAACTCTAATACTACATATGGACTTGCTCACTTCAACTTAAAGAATGCTGCACCATTGGAAATGTATTAGAAACACTGAAAACAGTATTCACATGGAAAAATTTCTGCTAAGACAAGAAAGAAAATAGAGAATGATCATTCATTATTTCTCATAATGTAAGAATTAAGAGAACCAACAGAAATCATTAGCAGATTCAAAGCAAACAAGAAGAAGCAATTTTACTACACAAAATATAACAAAACTGGAACTATCATACAAGTCCTTTTCTCAGTAAAAGTACACATGCTTTCAATAAGCAATCAGAAAGATCCACCAAACATTATTACATAATTATAAACTCTGGTTCCAAAAGCTAAATTAGGGCAGTACTTATGTCTGTTCTCAGGTCGGACTATACTGGCAAGCTGGTTTACTGAAAGGCGTTTTATGGAACCATTCAGTTGTATGAGAAGTAGACAGAATTTTGTACATAGATCCTCCTCCATTTTAAAGCAGTACTATCAGGTTCCTAAATTAAGATTTTGACAATTTGAAAATGTGTTATAAGACAGCTTCCTCTGAAAACCAACTTCTGATGCCTTGGAGATTTGTATTATTACTTAACAATCATTAAAATGCACCTTTCTCCCCCTCTAGCCCCTCACCCTCAAGCTCCAAAGCACAGAATAGCAATGTTCATGGATACAGCCTGACTCCTTTATAATTCCTATACAATTTGCTTCAAAAACACAAGAAAAAGTTAAGAACCAGTTTATGTTACTAATATGGTCCTGAGTAACACTCAGTTAAAAGACCTGCTGCTTCTTTTGGCAGAGACCTCTGATATGATGCTGATCAAACTGCTTATCACTTTATCAGATGCCTGTGAGAATGCTCTGTTTCGCAGCTGTCAAAGAGCCTTTGTACCTGCTCAGCTCAGTCAGTAAGGACTGCAGGTGCTCAACAGCTCAGCCCATAAGGCAAAAGGAGAAATTGCTTATTTTCACATCAAAGGACTTTGCTCTCACCTGCTAACTACAGCCCTTTAGAGGGGCACACGGTATATAATTTCAATACAGACAACTCACCCACTGTAATGCAGTTACACATGCTTGCAAATTAATACTAATTACAGCTTAAAAATTAGCCTTTACACATTACCCTGTTCTACTTGAGACTCCAAAGGTAAGGAAAGAACATCATCTATCACAGTCTCTCAGCTGAGAGAAAAATTCTGAAACTTTTTACCACAATAAGAGAAATACACTGTTTTGGCAAATCAAAACATACACATAAAGGCAACCAAGCAAGAATTTAATTGAGTTAGCTTCCAAAAATTGTAAGGGAGCCTTCTGAAGTATCTGGAAGGAACAGTGAGGTGCAACTGGAAATAAAGGAAACAACCCTTCCATTTTTCAAGAGGTACTGATGCTCCGTGCTAACAACTTAGTGAAAAACCGAAAACAGTAACTGTTTGACTAAAGAAGGACAGAACCCCTCTTGCCCACTCTGACAAGCAACAAGGCAGACAGAATAACAAATGAAAAATTGGTTAATACAACTTCTGAAATGAAAAAACAAAAAAACCCAACATAGTATATTGCAGTTGGAACTTTACTGACTGAGAAGAGCCAGAGACATTAAATGCTGATATTTTTGTCTCTTAGCAGATGAAGATAATGAAAATACATATGGAATGGGAAGTCAACAACTCTAAAAAGCACCAGTTAAAAGGTTAAAAGAAGCCCTAGTGAAAAAGCGCAAGATGTATATCAAAAACATAGAAGAGCACTAGACAATACACAGAGAGGTTCTTTTCTGCTAGAAATAACCAACAAGGCTACTGTTACGCTCAGCATCACTTTATGTCAACCTGAAAGACTAATCCTCTCAATAACAGTATTATTCAATTATTCTTTTATAGAGAAAGTACAACTTCTGTCTGTTCATGCTGGTTTTGCAATATAGTTCAACTCTTGAACTCTTTGAAACTCACAGAAGAATTGAAAATTGGGCTGAAAATTCTTCTCACCTCACACACAACTTTGCAAGTCGATTTTGCTTGACCTAACAAATAATCAATTTAAATTTCCAGTAGTTGATCATAAGAGCTGGTAAAGAAGTCAAATGCCAGACAGTGAATCAAGGAACGAAGACAAAGAAAGCATGAAAAAGAATTGAGAGTTGTATCTATATTCCAAGCTTGTGAATGTCCCAATTTGGATGAACCCGATTACCTGGGCACAAGACGTTACACAGTAGATCATCACCCCACCCAGCACTGCATGGCAGAAGATAGCAAAGGTTGGCAAAAGACAAGGAACAGCACAGGGCTTCTGTGCCACAGAATATCATACTGCTTGATGATGGTGTTGGTTAGACAAAAAGCAGGACAGTCCCTTTCTTCCAGTCTAAGAGTCATGAAAGCTATTCTTATGTAGAAGCTGAAGTTTCACTGCTACTGATGCAAGAGAAAGGGGCGGGGGGGTAGGAGTGTGAAGAGTCACACAGTCATTACAAACAAAAATTGCAAATGAAATTTTGTTCATCTAAAAGTCTAAGGTTACAGCGTAGTAAACATTCTCCTTTTAAGTTATATACAAAGACATTTAATCAACTCTTCAAGATCAATTAAAGGCTTCATTACTTTTAATTAAAAATTAATTTATTGTTAATTAAATTGCTCAAAGAACTCTTTCAATGAATTATTACCTCTTAATACCCATCAACTACATCTTTAAGCATCTGTAATGGAGAGGACAGAAACAACAGCTGAACTAGACATAACTGCTTGAAGTTAAACTGGTTTAACTAAATGCATACATCTTAGATGTCAATAAAGCAATATATTTATTAGTTTCTTGTGGAAGAATGACATGTTGACAGCTTCTATTTTCAGCATTATCTAGAACACTCCCCAGTCAAGACAGAAAAATTATTTCAAGAGTCTGATGGTTAACATCACATGAAACGAATGAGAGAACAACCCTCTTTAAGAAATCATTAATTTAGCCCATATCACTAGTGTCAGTGTCTCTGACAACTGAGACACTATCAAGTGAAAATGAATAGCTGTGTAAGGTCTGCAATATGTAGGCATGTTAAAGACAGAGTTTTCACTTTTCCACTGAAGTTTTTATTTATTTTTCTGAATTTAAATTTCAAACTGGAGCATTACTTTTCTAATGTTTACAAAGTGAAAAAAAAATTCAGTATGTTAGCTTTTCTTAAGGAACTTTTGTTGCACTCATATTAAACGGTGAAGGCTAGAAAATATTTCTCATTCATATAATTCTATCAATTATACTGTAGTTGCAACTGTGGTGATTAGATGAAAAAATGCCATTGATTCAAACCAGCTCTGAGCACAAAACAACAGAAGCTTTACTATTAATTCACTTATATGGAGTTGCGTTTGAATTTACTGCATTCCATGAGAAGTAACCTGCCGGATCAAACCAATGAAAACATAGCTTAGAGAACACAAAGAAAAATATAATCTATATGTGACAACACTTACACTTTATCAAGCTATAATCTTAATAATCTAAATAGTTTTATGTGCTTGTACAATTACACACAGAACAACAGAAGTTACCTGATCAAAGAGCTGCTTGCCTGTTGTATTGGGCTGGATGGCAAATTCCAACTCTGCGTCCATTGTAGTTACTCTGACATTGATCTAAAAAAATAAAATAATATTTAAATCATGCTGTAACAGTGTAACACTTCTATATACTGTGATTAGCCTGGAAGAAACAATATATGGCAAGTAAATTCAACAATTTTAATGGATTTTTATATATCTAGAACACAGTAGATATAAAAATGAAAAATGTGAATCCACAAAAAGTCTTTATTTATTATAAAAGGGTATTCAGGATAACCTTTACCATTAGATGTAGAGGACAAACCAGGGAACAAAGTTTCAAATCAATTTAATGAGACAGTTGATGTGAATACTCAAAAGTCCAAAAACACTGAGAATTTCACCTAGTGGACTTCCCAAATACGTACAAAAAAAGTTCCTAGTCATATACATATCACTTAAATATATTTATATTTGGCAATATAAAAAACCAAGCAGGCTTCTGCCATGTAATTTCTAAAATTAATATGTTTAGTGGTTTTAAAGCATATAGGACTTGAGTTTGTACACCTCAGGCCTGACTAATAGCAGATTTTTCATCAATGGAAGGAGAAAATACAGAAGTTAGCTCTCTTTAATATTGATCTCACTCAATTCCTTGACCAAGACTGGGGGAGGGGGAGGGGGGAGAAGCAACCTACTACTATCAATTAACTTCTTCCTTCTCCTGAAAGCGAACTCTCTTCCAGTAGACTCCTGACAGACACTGGCTTTATTTGTTCTAAAACATCGATCTTACTTGGAAGTACAATAGTCTGTCCCAAGTTTCTCTTCGGCTGGTACAGAGAGAAATGAGAATTTTCATGAAATAGAACACAGTACTAAATGTACAGGACTGTCTTCTCACTGTTAGAATGGTCCTCCATTGTAGTGTCACAGTATGACATTTTGTTTTTCCTTAGGGAATCGGAATATGAAGTCTTAAGGGCCAGACCTACTTCACTATAAATGTAAATAACAGAAAAATTGAACTTATTTAAGGCTCATAGATATATTCTAATTTCTCCCTCTACTATAAAATATGAAACAAGAATGAATTAGGGCTTGCAGTCATTATAGGTTCTTGCACTACTTGATCTATGCCTGTGTAAACCACGTCCATTAACTATTTCCCTCAAATTGCCACCAGGTGGAATACTTTGAAAAGTTAGAGTCTGAAAAAGTCTCTGCCAGACTGGATACTGAAGGCAGACTTAAGGTGTGAAAAAGGAGGGGGGGGGAGGGAAAAAGAAGGAAGTTCGTCATCATGCTTGTTCACTCCTTTCTTTAGTGACAAGGTAAAGAACTTGGGCATGAGCTTAGATACACTAGAGTAGCAGGAGTCTAAGGACCTCTAGGTTATAGACCTACAAACAAGGAAGATAGTAGGGGTTAGCAAACTTTTTGTGTGTGCAAATACTGATAAAGAGTTGAAGGCTCTGCAGTAAAAGAGGGTAAACTTATAGTAAAAAAAATTTAAAATTAGAGAGAGTGTCAGTAGGAACATGTTTCCTGTAGATCCTCACACTGCTGATTCTCTAATGGAACATCTCATTTTAAATGGTAAGTCTAACTCACTGCCAATTAAGTGGTCTAATCTACAGGTTTAAATGTGAGAGAGTTGTCCCTATAGTACAAGAAGTTAATTATTTTTTACACCATTTTTCTATTTTAAAAGCAAACCCTACTTTAGGACAGGTTTGAGTAAGCAACTGAAAAAGGATAAGGCTAAAATATAACTTTAATAAGCACCAAACCACTCCATTATGTAACAGCAGCACTGCCAAAACAAAAAGATCTCAGCAGATCTACAAAGTGCAGCAAGCTCAACTAACTCAAGCAGACTCCTTAGAAGCCTCAACAGAACTTTCATCTGTAAATACCCTTCCATCAGATGTCATCTCTACAAGTGCAAGACCTACTAACTGAAAATCTGTGTCCCTCACAAGAACTAAAACACTCAAACAGTAAAATAAATGGCGTAATGCAGAGACGAACCACATCGATCCTGCTTGCAACCTTGTAACACTGTTTCACAGTTTCAGTTATTTCTGAGCATGGAAAACAAGGTTACTTTTGGCAAAATCGAAAACGGAGCCCAGAAGGTTCACTAATCCAAATTTAAGATTACACAGCATGCTCTCATCATCAAACCTCTGATGTCAGTCTGCAAAATAAAGCTAACCAATTACATTTCTAAGAAGAGTCATGGAGAAAATTTCCATGGTATAAATAAGGCAAGGAACTGAGACAACACAGGCAGAGAAAGAAGGCACAGCAGCAAAAAAAAAGAGACAGTCCATTGCTCATGTTATCCGCTGTTGGGCATCCAGCTGCTTTGAAGCAACACTCAATGTGACAGGGGAAAACCACCTGAACAACAAATTACAAAATCAGACACTAATCTGAACTTGATAATCCTGAACTGGCTTTACCACACAAATAGAGAAACAGAAAGGAACTCTGGCAATGGTGACAAAAATTACAAAGGTGTCCTGCAGTAAGTATTGGAAGGCTACCACCACTCGTATCACAAGATCCATGCCTCCTTTTTACTCATGCTGTCACTAGAATGACACATCTTTCAAATTTCAGAAGTTGTGACAAAGCACTAGACAAGACTAAGACAGTTACTTCAGCTGCACAGTTGCTGCAACAAGATTCATCTGGTATATTTGTGTGTAATTTTGACTGATCTCAGATACAGTCAAATAGATTAATTCAACTGAATAGATAAATGCATTCTAAGGATACCACTCTGACAAACTAATGAAGAAACTCTCCAGGTTGTTCTGCAATTCATAGCACACTGGAGCAAATATCCTTTTTTTTTTTCAAATGTTAAAAAGTGGCTCTACACAAACAATTTTTGGTGCTGCAGTTTATACTGCTTATTACTGACCAAGGGATCTTTACACAAATATTAAGTAAAAAATGTCCAGGTGATCACACACAGTAAATTCTGAAAAATGCTACTGTAGGCTTAGTAACTGGGTAACTAAAAGACTCTGTGCCTTCTGCTGGCAAGGTACATTCTGTGAGAGCTCATCCTCCGCTCCTTCACAGATCAGGCAACTTGAACAGGCTGTATTTAAAAGGCCATAAGGGAAACGATAAAAGGGCAGGTTAATGAGTAATTTCAATTTAAAAGAAATGCTTGGAATGAAGGTTTTTTCAGTTGGAAGAGAATGCATTTTATAAAAAAGCTTTGAGAGTACATTTTCTAAACAAAGCACTAGAATAAGAGTTTATAGAACAGAGTGAAGTTTACAATAGCACAGTGAAAAAAAAAGTGTGCAGGACACTTAGGAAAACACTACCTGTAAAGCTTTATTTTAGAACACCAAATCTTTGTTTAGAATGCCAACACCTACTCCACAGATTTTAAATCAACTATTTAGTTTGGCTCGTTTGCCTATGCTGAACAATTATAAAGAGCTGGCCAGGGGCAGAAACCTTTCACCATAAAAGGATCACCAAAACTTGGAAAAGATTACTACAGAAAGTATAGTTTTTCCTTATTTCTCTTATTCCTGTTTGGGACTGCCTCAAACCAGGCGCATGATCTTGCACTTGGCCTTGTTGAAGCTCACAAGGTTCATAAAGGTCCCACTTCTTGATCTTGTCCAGGTCCTTGGCATTTGAACTAGCAGTCTGAGTTTATCTGTATTTTACCAGACTTACTTCAGAAAAATTAAACAAACACCATCAAGGGAAAGGAAGGAATACATACATCTATATGTTGACTATTCGCTGTAAAGGGAGCAACTGATGTTTTGATAAACAATGTTGCTAGTGAGCTACAAGGACACTTGCCAGAGCTCATAAAACTGTATTTATTACAAAAAAAACAAAACTAAAGGATTATTTATTTAATCATTTATCCCAAACAATAAACACTATTGCCAATGACCATACATGTAACAAAAATCATCCATGAGCGAAATTCTACATTTCCTTGTGGCACCTAACTTCAGCCCTCTGCAGTTTTATGGGTTATTACACAGTCACACCATTCACCCTCAAAACCCTCCTCAAACACTGACAAATCCATAGAATTTGCACACAAATCAGTAAGTATGTTGGTCCCATTGCTTTGCATGTTGTATGAATACACAGCACACTCTGCCTTTCAACCACAAAACAGATTAATTCAGAGATGCAAGAAAAAATTATAAAGAAGGTAAAAATGTAAAGAATTAAACAGCATTAGGAACTACAAAAGGTGACAGAACAATGGCATATAGATTTTAGAAACAGATAAAGCAAAAGAAAAGAGTCCTCCACACTGATATCATTGTCTATTTATACTACAGAAATGAATCATATATTCAAACCATTACATCAAACACTGCATTACACATCTCAGATTGCTTGTAAAACAACTCTAGCAAAAAATTAATTCATATACTATTCAGTTGAATAACTTGACAGAATTTAACACAATCTTGTAAATATTAATTCAATTTTAATGCATCCTTACTATTACAAAATCTGATATCTACTCAACACACATCATAAAATGCTCAAGTCTAAGAAAATAATTATTTTTAATCTTAGAAACTGACATCTACCCAACAGAATGCTTTTTCTTTCATATCTCGCAGTCTTTACCAAAAACAATGCAAAATAACAGCAAAGAGAGCAGAAAAATTTAACTCCTCTCATACCCTATGAATGCAACTAATATTTCAGTCAATTAAACTTAATCTTCTTAGCCTATGAAATGATTAGCAGTTATGTAACTAATGATGCCTAATTTTAGTTTCTATGTTTCTATTTTTGGTGCAGATCTGGAAGAGTAGCATACAGCTGAGAAATATTTTCCAGCTCTTCATGTTGGAAGAAAGCACTGAAAATAAGATTCGATAAACATTGAGCTCTTCAGCAGGCAGGCAACTGAGCACTCCTATTAACAGCTCCAATTTTGATCACAGCAGCAAAGATCTAACGAAAGAAAAAAGTCACTAATTTTTTTTAGATGGATCACAACAAGCTAAATGAAACTTAACTTTGTGCTGCTAGAAAGAACTGAGAATATTAAGACTCAGAACTAATTTGTTTTACATGTAGAGGTGATGCTGAGTGAACTGCTTGAAAGAATTGAAAGAGACTGTTACAACCACAGACAAAAGCGAACAAACAGACTTGCTCCTGAAGCAATAAACAAGAAAACGTTACAATAATGTTTACTTTTCAGACACAGGTTACTTCAGTATCTCAGAACACATTAAAATCCTTTTAACCCTTTAAAAATAGCCTTTTCACTCAAGCTATTTAACCCAGTAGCCTCTAAGAGAGAAAATCCTGAACACATAAGAACAATGACCTTTTGCCACCATGTATAAGAAGATCATTCACAGGGGCATGAACCTTACTTCCGACTGAGGCTTCCGGGGAAAAATGAAAGATCTCTGCTTTAAAATTCAACCATGCCAAGACCCTTTACTGTCCTTCATTTACTTAATTTTGTCTGGAATACTACACAGCTTCTCAACATGAAAGCAAGAAAGTTAAAATCTATCCCTTTTTTTTTTCCCTGTGATTCAACATTTACTGATTCTTCTTAAACTCATCTCTAACTTTGTTACAAAAAAAAGTTAGTTCAAAAATACAGAGAATCAACTTATAGTTGTACTGCACAGGTTCATGTATTTACCAGATGACCAGATTTTATGAGATGTACACAACTGGATCATTATGGAAGAATCTGGGGGAAAACAATTAAAAATCCATATACAACTAAATAGGTCACAGTAACACAAGGAAGAGATATAAAATAGTACTGTCAAAATTCTTCCCAGTTATGCTGACTTTTCTTAGTCCTGGTCCACTATTATTTCATTAGTTTTCAAGTTAAAAGATCTCCAATAATATAGTTATAGAACACTGACAGACATTGCAGTGGCTACCAAAAACAAGGAGTTGAAGACCAAATAGCTTCTGGACCAGAAGTATATCTACTTAAAATGCACTGTCCTTAAAGACAGCTGGTAAGAACTACAGTGATTGTCCAGAGCAAGAGACCTTCTACAGTCCAGTATTATCAAACACTAGCAAGGCTCTTCAAAGAACAATGTTGGATTCATTAGACATAACCCAAGATGAGGCTTTTACAATCTCCAAAGAAAGGATGAGAGGAAGAAGGAAAAAAGCTCCAAAGTGTTCTACCAATTACCAAGCAACCACAGCAAAAATCTGAAGTTTGATTTTTATAGGTAAAATTACACAATCGTTGCCACATCTGCTACTTTTACATACGCTGGTTACTAATTATAAATACAGTAAACTGTAGCTTACTTCTGTGCTTACTTCTGTGGAGGAAATTCACAGAATACTTTTCAAGATGTGTAATCAATTTCATTTCTTTTCTTAATACTCCTTTTACTTTTTACTTGGCTCCCTCCTAAAATCTCATAAGTATCTACATCATCAGGAGAAACTTGAAAACATTCCAACATCTGAGAAATCTTTATACAAAAAGCCCTCCATATAAAAGGGGGAAAAAAAAAAAACCAACTATGTCATCTGTGGCGTGAGTCCAGCCTCTTTCCTAAGATCTGGTAGCTAATTTCCATTCTCAGGGTGGATTGTGAGCTCTTCTGACGCCTCTGCAATCTCAGTTCTAAGGATACTGCTTTCCTTGTCAACATTAAAACTGTATTTCCTACAATTTTCTCAGGTTCTTAAAATAGAGGGAACCCTGCCTGCCTCAATTTCACAGTTTCAATCTCAGAATTTAAAAACAGGTAACACCACTTGGGCTTTTTTCCTAGTCCTCACTTTAGTGATCACATTGTTCCGTCACTTCATGTGGTTGGAGGCCTCAAGAATCACACGAACAACTTTTTGCCTTATTCTTAAAATGCCATTTGCCAGTTGAGAAGCTCTGTCAATGGCACCACACAATTATCATACCCAGGACTCAAAAAGGTCAGAAAACTAGAGTGCTAACATGCTTCATGGCCATTAATAGTACAGCTTTCTGTAAAAAAGGAGCAGGATACAAATGCTTACAACTTCAGAAAGTGCTAAAACACTGCCCCCAGCCTACAGCAGAGGGAGGTAAAGAAGAAATTAAAGAAACATTTTGGTAATAGCAGTTGGTCAGCAGACCAACAGCAAAGCTCAGAACAGGGTTTCTATCCCTCAGACAGTCCCATGCTGGCATTACACATTAAGCTGTGCTGGTTCCCAACACTGGCATGCCATACAGGCTACTTACATGGGTAATGCCTGATTCACAACAAAAAGCTTTTATACCTCTACGTATAGGTACATACATACATGCATACATACAGATATATTTATTCTTAGTAACAATCTGCCTTGCTTGATGAAACATCAGTAAACAAGGAAAGCCTGAGGGCTATTACACAAACCAATTGGGTAGAATAGAAATAGTCTGTCTTGACAATTCAGTTCTATTTCTGAACGATTTGCTCACTTGATTCGTGAGGAAGGGAAAACTGAAAGTCATTTAACTCACTGCAAATGAAATCTTAAATCACCAGTATTACATGAACAGCAAAAGAAACAAGCTAATGAACAACTAGATCCTCAAAGAAATCTCTAACTATTATCTAAACAAAAACTGGAGACTTTTTTCTTCTGGATAGAAAGGGGATTAACCCTCATCTTGGCTGAAGTGACATGAATACAAGACCACAAATACTGCCTATTTTCTCTCTTCAAGACTTACTATTGCTGTCACACTTTACTCGTTTCATCTTCCCCTCACAAATGCTGAAGCAAATCTTTCCACTGATTCCTCTCACAGACATTAAGTCTGGCTGCAATTATGCCTCCATTAATCACTGTATGCCATCCTAAAGTCAACAATTCCTGAAAGTCATTCCTACTGCCAGCTAAATGGGCTTTAAGTTTATTATGCTTTATGAGTACCGCACTGCCCACATCTCCAAGTCTGCTCCATGCAACTTGCAGGAGCAAGCTTTCCTGATCATTTTTCGCATGCTGATATTAAACTATCTCAACTCCAGTTCTGCGTTTTCAGATCTTATGAAATCTAGAAAGAGCAGAGTCAAAAAAACTAAAGTTCCTGTAAGAACATTACTCTAAAACATAAAAACCCTGCTAACCTTTTTAGTAAGAAAACAGATACTTACTGGTTTCGGCATTTTTCTTGTTTTCTTTAGTCTCTTGTCCACTTAAATCTTCAAAGTCTTTGTCCTTTTCTGTCATAAACAAAATTAAAAGTGTTGTTTTAAATTTAATCAAAATAGAATTCATGTACATCACAGCAAATAGGACAAATTCCAAAGTAGGTAAACAAGTGCTTTACATGTACAAATTACACTTTTCAGCAATGACATAAAAAGCAACCAGTCAGAACCAGAATCTACAGGTTTCTAAGTAGTAACCTCCTCTCTATTTTTTGTACAGTATTAATCCACTTGTGTCAGAATAAAGAGGCAACAGCTTCCCAGGTGTTACAAATACAAAACTTTTCATATCAGACATGCTCCAGTATTAAAAATAATTATTTACAAGGAAGCAAAATATATACAAGTAACTATAAAGCTGCAATTTAATCTGTCAACTCCAGTCAATCCAGTCAACATCACAAAAATGAAAAAACCCACATAATTTTAAAGCATTAAAACTGTATTTCATGCCTACAAAAGCATGTTTCTTTCAGCGAAGGGATGATATGGTTATTTTTCCCAAATGAAGACAAACAAAAGTGCACTATTACAGTAAAATAAGGACAAAAATCTGCTCTGCTTAAAATAAGATTTTTTTTCTTTTCTTTTTTGTTAAGCAGAAAGGCTGTAAGTTATGTCTACTTGGTAATGAAACTATTCATTATTGTGTTCTGTTCCAAAAAATTTCTTATGCCTTGAAAAAAATATTCTTGCAGAAGTATTGGTAGATTTTATCCTGCCTCCTTGTCAATTCATTCTCACCCAGTAAGTATAGGCAGTTAGTCACCTTGTCATACACTTTTAAAGTAATTACTTCCATGAATCAGTCCTGCTGTGGATCTGCAAAGAGTACCAAACATGATACTGCCTTCAAAGATATTAACTGGAACTACATTTGTACTAAAAAAAAAAAAAAAAAAAAAGCGACATACTACTCAAAAAAATTTCAGGATCCAGTATTTTAACTCCATGACTGCATCAGAAGCACATTAAAAAAAAAAAAAAACTTATCAAAAGTAAACTTCTGAATAAATGGGAACTGTTACATATATATTTGCAAAATAAATTATTTTTTCTTGCTTCTTGGTGACAAAAATATAGTAAACATCAGGACAGTAACCTAAGATGCACTATCATTTAATTTTTATTTCTTCTAATCTGTAGAGATATGTTTTAAAAGAGATACTGGAAAAAGAGAGACAAAGGATGGAAAGCAGAATTAAAAAAACATTAGTGTTGTTGGCTGATAAAGGAAAATTATTGTTAATATATGGTGCAAATTTTGTTTAATAAAAAATAGCCTAAAAAAACCCCCAGTATATTTAAGTTATATACATATAATATCATTAATGTAACACAACGATAAAAGTATAACATTAAGCTTGCCTAGCATAACAACAATTACATTCCAGTAGATAAATTTTATTTATTGCAGAAGATACTCTAAAGTATTGAGCATTATTTGTAAGACTAGTATTCTAAGATATTGTTCAATATATTCTAGAAAACTACAAATATGCTTTTCTGCAATTTTCTTCTCCCTCCTCTTATTTTTTTAACCTAAAAAAGCTTTCAGAGGAGGGGAAAAAAACCCAAACCACAGGCTTTTGATAAAATTCAGCAGCATATTTCCAAGTTCAGAAGAGATATGCCTCTCTTCCTCACTTTCTCTAATATAATCCACAGCAAAAAAATCAAGTGAGTAGTAAAATCAAAACAAGCTTGGCTCTAATGTCTGCTAAGAGTAAGCAGGATTCTGAGCTGTCGTAATCCCTGTGTTCGCCTTTTAGAGAGTAGAACTTCATTGCTTGCAGAACTGAAGGCAGGCTGAAGCCCTAGAGTTAAACTGAGTTAATTAATGATGCAAAAGCTAAATTAAATTCTTATCTGCCATTTTATAAGCATGCCAACTCAACAGAACTAAAAGGAACAGAAAGCACAACTACTTTCATGTACTTATAATAGCATTGAAAAGATAGGGTCTGATTAGATGAATAGTAAGTCAAGTGTCCAGGATACAAATGAGAGCACAATGCACAAGACTGAGATCTGTGCTAATGACTGATTACATTCTGAGGTCTTTCTAAAAGAGACCACGTCTATCCCTTCCTAAAATGACTGTCACATCCTCCTATGTATTATTATATCAAATTATTCCATAAATGTCTCAGCTTTTTGTTTTGGGCTTTACACAAAAATTTTGTTCAACTACTATCAACCAATCATACGCTACTTACTGAAAACATAATTTAGGACCTTAATGGTGACTTTTAAAATCAGAAACACGACTGCAAAGTTTTATAGGATAATTCTATGACATCAAAGCACAATTGGTAGACAAGTAATTAAAATGAGTTGTTTAACAAAGCTATCAGGAAAAAAGTGTAAATCCCCTGGTGCAAAACTCAATAAAAATGAAGCCTCTGTCAGCCCCACAGAACTCAAGGGTCTGATAAATTATCACAATACATAAACAACAGAAGAAATGCAAAACAAACAATAGGCAAGGTATTTGCTGCTAGGAGTGTATCTTTTAGTAGGGTAAAAAAACAATAAAATTATTTCATTTTAAAAAAGGTAAGAAATTTTAAAAATTTAAAGCAAACTATGCTGAACTTGTTTCTAGTGAATATCATAAGGATCTTGCACTATAAGGGGAAAAAAACCAAAAAGAGCCCAATCTCAACTGATAGTATCTACAACTCAACTTCAGAGACCACCATTTCCATGTTATACATAATGCAAAAAACAACATGTACCAATGTTATGCAATTTCAATATGGTATATTGACACAAAATCACTGCTACAAAGTAGAATGTCTACTTAAAAACAAAGAAGCTCAGAAAAAAAATTGTGCAAAAATTTAAATCAAGTAAGCAAAAAGAGAAAAATAACACCCTATCTTTCCCAGCTACTGGCAAACAAACAAAACAAATACAAGGAAAGCATTTGGCCAAAAGCAATCAAAAATCACTGCCAGGCAAAATATTGTGCACCGCCACCATTATTACTGGAGTGGGAATTCACTTCTCCTACCTTACACATTTCCAACAAATGTATATTTAGTGGATGCAACCATCAGTTTAACCAAGTTTTTACCTTTAAAACAATTACTTACACTTATTTTATCTTAACATTCATGTGAGACAGCACTGCAAACAGAAGAAAAAAACCACCAGTCAACTGAAATTGGGAATGATATCCCCCGTGCTTCCTGCATTCTGAAACCTTGTGACCTACTAGATATAAAGGCTCATCACTTTGGCATTTCAGTTCCCAAAGTTGCCTCTTCCAAGTCAGGATTAGCAGGGCTGTGACTCTGCAGGGTTCCTACTGCTACAACACTCACTACTCAAGACCTTCAATGCATATGCAGAAATCTGGACTCTGGACCAATTTGACAAAACATCAGCAAGCTCCATTCCACAAACCAACAACAACAAAAAAAAAAAATCATACAGAACTTCAAGAATTCTCCCAAGACGAAGAACTGTGATTTTGATTCTTTTCACTACAAGACAGTTAAGAATTTTAAATCAGAATCATCCATGTTTCCAGTTATGCCACAGCAGCCAACAAATAACGCAATTGTTGAAAGAGGACAAAGAACACTTTCTTCAGAAAATGATGGTGCATAAAATGGTCAATGCCAAAATTCTGTCAAATAATTTATGCAGCAGCTGTTTTCAAAAGAAACTTTCATAGTCACAGCCATGGGTCTGAGGTCAGGTGAGGATGGGATAGAAGGCAGAAGGTCTGAGCAGAATGCCTGGCTGGCAGAGAACCAGCCCTCAAAAGCAGGATCCCATTCTCACTGCCTAGAGCCCTCTCTCAGAAGCAGACTCTTCAGCAGTGCAGCTCCTAAAGTCTAACAAGAGGATGATTATCTGTTTCCTTACACTCACATAGCAAAGACCACGGAGCTTTAGCCACAGCAATACAACTAACTCGGTTACTTACAAGAGCTTACCTAAAATTAATATACTTTTTTTGTTGTTTCAAAGTCCTACGCCATTCAATTTAATGGGACACCTAAAACTTTTAGCTCTTTGGGGAGGCAGCAACAGGTAATTTAAAGGCCACTGTACCTGAATAACTGGTCTTGGCTTTCTACAAAAATGTCTCTCTGCTCCAAAGCAGTCTGTGAATGCCTGCAGGGCAATCATCTTTTACACTAACAGCTCCCTAATGACACACTTGCTGCAGTCCAATAAAGAAGTTCATTTGCCACAGACTTTATTTCTGCATGCATCTTTTTCAGACAGACAGAGAGGTTGCCTACAAATCTGTCTGAGAAGTAAGCAGAGGAAGGGGGGGAAACAAAACAAGACACCTAAAGAAAAAAAAAAAAAAAAGGAAGGGGAAAAAAAAAGTGTATCCTTAAGATTTCCCTTAATCCTCCCCTCCACAAAACACTCGAGATAGGCTTGCTGTCTCGCTGAAAATTATCTACAATATAACAATGTAACCAATACAATTGTTGGGCATTAAAAATATTTATGTTTCTTCCATGAGTGCTTGCGAACTTCAAAAATGGAAACCTGGCAACTGCCAACACAGTAGCAATATAACCAATATAGCCCACCCGAAGATATTAGTAGAACCCTTGCAGTTTTACCAGATAATAAACTACTATGCTATAGATGTGCTATACCAGTTTGTAATTATGAAGTTCAGTAACTTTACTTCAAATTTCAGCTTCAAAGTATCCACTATTTGAAGTAACTCTAAGGTTTTGAAGAGCCCTACAATGACAGGATGAACAGTCTCCCCACATACAGCCAACACACAAGGGAAAACAGAAATTAAGTAGCTTGAGCAATGTAGCTGATCTATTATTTCAAGGTGAAGCAAACATTTACCAAAAAATATGGTTAGCAAAGGTTTATGACACAATTTCAAAACCATTTCAAAACCAGGTGGTACATTTTCTGAATAACAGTGTTAATTCTCTTAGAACTAGTTCCATAACATAAAGGAAATTTATGAACATGAACTGTCCACTCACATCAGTGTCCACATACACTAGCTTTACCTCTTAAATTAAAGTGTTCTAGTGTAAAGATTATTAACTTCATTTTTGGGCCCATAGAATATTTGGTTTGCTTTGTACTACACGACTTGAAGGTTTAATTTCACAGAGTGATTAACTAATGCCTAAAGCAGACAGGAAAAGAAGTTTTTTAAAATTCAAAGAACAGCCAAGAATCAGTCTCCTGGTAATGTTACCTCATAGATACCGCCCTTCAATGCTGAAATGAATTAGTTTACCTAGGCCCCTTCAGCTCTGAAGAAAACTTGCTGAGCACGCAAGACAATGCAAGTGCTCCTTTAACGGATCAGTGTCTTTCAACAATCAGGACTTTCTTCAGAAATTTGTATAAAGCTTTGTTTACATTTACAGACCTGAAAATCCTCCCTTTCCTCTACTCCCACAGACTCCTAATGCAACACAAAGCAATGGGATCGCTTTGATGTACTCAACACATCTAATAAAAAGGCATAAAACCTTAAAAAACTTCCCTCTGCCAGCAGAGGTACCCCTTCTCAAAAAACCAAGCAAGACTGTTGAAGAAGAAAGGCCATATACCTATCCTCACACTGGCAATCTTCTTTATCAGGAACTGATATCTCTTGATATCACCACCTCTTACACTTCTTACTCCACTAATTTTGCATCTCATAGATAGATCCATATTCTCACTCTTATCGTGACTTTGCTTGATTTTCTGTGAACCAACTTTTTTCCTGGCAGATGCCTTACCAACAAGCCTTGCCAATGCTCTCTACTGCAATGGCAGAAATAGTCAGGCCAAAACTCTTTTTATGGTCTCTACAAACAATTTCACACCATTTCTTTCAGTCAGCCGGCACGGGAAACTCTCTGGACAGCTCCTGACATGTCACACTATGTTATTTTCTGCATGTTTTCTACAGCTGTTTGTTGTACTTTTGCTCTCTAGTCTCCCAACCTGATTGAAAAGCTGTGTCACTTCATCACAAAGCTTGGAAACACGCCACTGCCTTGCAATTGCCATTTGCTGGGAAGTTGCTTATCTGGGAACATTGCACTGACTTGCAGTTTATCGTTCTCACAGGTCCTCTTAAGCTCAATCAATAGATCAACAGAGGTCATACTTACAATTCAATGAAGTTATTACTTGTCTCTTATCTTCAACGATCACATAACTACTTCAATCACAGTAGCTATAACCTTTCTGCATAACATCTTCCCAAGCAACTGACATTCCCAGGCAGCACTATACCAATTCACTATATAAGAGCTGACAGCAACAATGGTATTTCTAAGGTCTTCTGAATATGTGACGCGTGGTGCAGACAGATGTATCCCGAAGATGTTTCTGTGGTAGAAACACAATGACAAACACCTCTGATGGAAACAAAACAAAGTAAAATACAGACACATGCAAAGCCCAAGACAAACCACTCACAAAGACAGAATTAATTAAAACTTGGAACTGCAACTCCCATAACTCAGTTAAAAAAAAAAAAAGGATAATTTTAAAAGCCTATACAAGACAGAAACAGGAAATAGTTATCTAGAGTGCTACATAGGGTGAAAAAAATAAAAGCTTAATGGCATTTTACAACTCATGTGATTAGTTGTATTGGCATAGAGTCCAAAGAGTTGAGTTTTTTCACCTTTGAATTAAGAAAGCCGACAAAAGAGAAATTAATTCCATAAAGTTGAAAACTAAAACCCCTTATCTCCACTAGACTTTAAGCGGCAAGGTTAATTACAAATGCCCACGACTTGTACAAAACGTTAATCCATCCATCCAAAAAAAAAAAAAAGCCCACAATGCACAAAGGCTCATTCAGGGCCGCTCTGCCCATTACGTCGGTCAGTGTTTAAGGACTCTAAAAACGTGCATTTGTTGAAAACAATAGACAGCAACAGATGCTTCACAGCACTTGTTTATGAAGTAATTCCTTATTATTCCTCCACACCGCCAAAGTCAGCTGGCCGACCCGACTGCCACATGTCTATGGTAACCTCCAGAGCCGCGCCGCCCGGAGACATGAATAATGCAGCGGGGCCCGGGCGGGCCGAGACTCCTGGGGCTTCCCCAACAAAGCGCCCGATCGCCGCCCCCTCACCGGCGGTGGGCACGGCGAGCCGGGGCCCCCTCACTGGCGGCGGCGACAACCGTTCCGCCTCCGGACAGGAGCGGCGCGATGCCCCCCCGCAGCAACAAGTCGTACCGCTCTCCGCCCCCCGGGGGCTGCGGCCGAGTTCCCGCCTGAGGGGGCCGCCAGCGCGGCGGGGGAGAGGGCCCCCGCGGCCACAGCCCGCCACCCCCGCGCTGCGCTTCGGAGAGCCGCGGAGGGGAAGCCCTCACTGACAGCCGCCCGCGCCTCCTCCCCCTCAGCAACCTGCCGCCGCCGCCTCCTCATCTCAGCTCCTCACCTGGGGCTCCGCTCCCCCGTGAGCGGGGCGGCGGGGGAACCGGCGTCGGGTGCTCGGCCGCGGTGCTCTCTGCTCGTCCTGAGGCAGGGCGGTGTCGTGCGTCTGTGTGTGCGTGTCCCCCCCACCCCTCCGCCGTCGCAGCGGGGCAGGAGGCGCTGTGGGGCTCCCCCGCTGCTGGTCGCGGCGGCGCCACCAGAGAGGAAAAGCTGAGCGCGGCGGCAGCGCCTGACAGCTCTGCAATATGGCGGCGACCGCCGCCGTTCAGATTTCCCCCCACCCCCCATCAGATGGTGCTCCTGCTCCCGCACTGCGCATGTGCACTGTGCCTGGACATGCGCTTCAGGCGGCGCGAAGCCGCGGTCCGTAGCACCAGCCGAGGGACTGGCAATGGGCGGGAGATTTCGCGGGCGCGGGAGGAGGTGCTGTGAAACTGAGGGAGAGTGGGCTGTGGTTCTCCCGTTGAAGTATATGAAGTGCGGGATGCTAGGGGATGGCAGTAGCTCCGAGGACTATCCCCCTCCCCTCTCTCCTTCCCCCTGGCTTCAGAGTCGGCAGTTCGCAGCAGCCCCTCTGGAAAGATCTCTACGAGTGACAGGAGCCTACCTCTGCCTGTCTGTGGCTGCTTGCGAGGAGATGGTGAAGAGAAAAAGCGCCGGTGGAGAGACGGGAAAAGATGTCAGTGAAGGCTGAGGGGGTGGGGGATGTTTCCCGCTCAAAGCCCCGACGGGAGGAGAAGGCGGTGTCCGGCCCGTGTGGGCGCGGTGGCGGTGCGGGTGTTGGGGCAGATAGGCTGGCACCCAGCGGGCAGGGAGACACGGCGGCTCTCGGGGTCGCGGCCTAGGGGAGGGAGGGGTCAAGCTGCCGATGGCTTTTGAAAAAATAAGAGTCGAGAGTAGAAAAAGCTCTGTCCTGGCTTCCTTCCCCTGTTCCTTAACTCGGATGAGGAAAAGAGTGACGGTGTAAAAGTGTTCGTAGGGATAGCAAAAAAAGTTCTGGTTTTCCTGCTATTGCAATAGAGAGCATCGCGGGGCTGATGGTAACACAACAGCCAGGGAAAAAAAGATAAGAAAATTAGAATTCACAGAAAATTAGAATTAGGTAAAACTGTGGATCCACCTACAAGATGCAAAATTAAGAGGGTAAAAAGTGTCGATGTTATGAAATTAGAAGTTCCCTGTAAAGAAGGATGCTTTAGCCACTGTTAAGCGTGGGTTCATACACGTATTTTCATCTTGTACAATCCCAGTGGGGCTGGAGAAGAAAACGGCGGTGAAGAGAACCCTTTGGAAGGACAGAGAGGTTGAGGCAGTCCCAGCCCCCTCTGTGCTTTTGCAGTTTATTTTTGTTTGCAAGAAAGTGAAGGTGTTCCCCGTGCTTGATGGCAGCTTAGCCCAGGAGACCAAACAGCAGAGCTCAGTGCAAAGAGATCCACTTGAGCAACCAACTCTGAGTCACGCAGCTGCTATTAATACACCTCGCCCTCTGGCTGTCTGATAAAGAATGAAAGGTTGAGGGAAGAACTAAGAGGAATTTTCAATTAAAGTTGCTTCAAAAAGAGTAATAACCAGAGGATCCTTATTCCTAGGATGAATTGGAGAAGGGGAAGAAGAGGAAAAGTGCCCGGCAAACAACAAGGAATTATTACCCAGACAATGAATACCTCACTGACTAAATTTTATTTGTTTGGACAGAATTTATAGAACATTCCAGTAAACTAGATGACCACATAATACAAACTATGATGAAATCAACTTATATAAGCTTGTGTTTAATTGCTTTTTCCAGAGGCATATAATGAGTTTAATCTATGATGATTTGATACATTTTATTGTATATTTCAGACTGCTATTGCTCTCACAGTTACCACCACAGAACCTGAACATCTCAGTTTATTAAAGGTATGTCCGATTTCCTCCCATGGGCTAAAATTTCAATTGCAGCTTTGTTTATGCCATTTTGCTCCAAGGAAAAAAAAAACCAGTTGTGGCTAATTTGTCCTTCTGTCTGTTCTTCATCATGAAGAATGTCCTGGCTTGAAACAGAATATTTTGCAGTACATTCAAGTTGTGAAGTGTTTTACAGCCTCTGCAGATACACAGTTCTGCTGACCAGTCGCCATTAATATGCAGTGCACTCTTCCCTGTTCAGACCACCTTTTTCTGCAAGTCAGAGTTAGATTCAAAGGAAAAAAAAAATTGAAAAAGGGAAACCAAGCTCTGTTTTATTCAGTCACCTAAAGAAAGGGTCTGTAAGTCAGTGCAGTGCACCAATAAAATGTGTTTATTTTAGGTGACTGAATTAGAGGCTTATTGCACTAGGGCATGGTTTCTTTACTCTCATTGATAGCATGTGGAAGAAAGTTCCTTTCCATTTGTATTATCACTGTAGGATATGCTTTATCTCTTATCCTGTTACATGAAGAATATTATTGCTTGAAAATGTCAAGGTAAATAATAGTCTTATCTTCCTTGTCAACAGTATAATGCAGCTTTCTTCTCACCTTGCTTCCTTAACAAGGTGTAAAATTCCAGTTTGCCTGATAATACAGGGCAGTAAAAACAAAAGTGTAGTTAGAGATCGAATTCTTTTTAGCCGTGAAACTGAAACTACAGAAAGAACTGCAGGCCATAAAGAGAGCTTTCAGATACCCATATCGGCTTAAATTACACAGTTCTTTAAGAGGTAGGTTATAAAGATAAAGTTAATGATAAGAATGCCATAACTGCACAATATAAAAGTTTTTATTCCAGCTGCAATGCCAAAATACATTTCTTCATTAAAAAAAAACACAGAGATTTTAGACTTTGATTGCTTTATCTGAGGGTTCAATCCTAGAACCACTTTTGGAGAAAAAAAAAAGAAAAAGATTTCTCGGCCAATGTTTTTCTTCGGTGCACCTGCAAAGGCATAAAGCATGACTCAGTGAGGACCAAGCTGTGTGTTAGAATCTACTTTCAGTAAAGCTACATGAACAATCCAAGTGGCATTTACTGGACAAGGCATTTTGGAAAGCAGAATTAGGGGAAAAATATGTTAAAAAATTTCTGAGTTTCGCATATTAAATGGTATGTAACACACCTTTACCTCATCCTCTAATTCAGTTAAGATTTATGCCATCAGCTAGGACACAAGTGTAGTTTTGCCCATGCTGTGCCCTTAGCATGAAAATTTATACGTGGACTTAGCCTATGAGCCTGGAAGCAGGCCACTCTGTCCAGGAATATTTATGCCTCTGACTCAGTGCAGACCTACTCATTTATTCGTATGTTTACAGAAACAGACCTCAGTCTAATATTGTTGTAAGGTAATTTTACTGTTACTAATTGAATGGTCTAAACCCAAATTGTTTATTCTTTTGCTACTGTTTGAGTAACAGTAGTGGCTAGGATAACAATAAAAATAGAATATGTCACCTTAATGGGCATTAAGTGTATTTCTTTTTCCACCACGTATTGTGGGTTGCCTTTTAGAGTCTTTACTTGAAACTAAGAATTTTTGTGGTCTATAGAGAATCCAATTCACATATATTTCAAATGTATGGTGAAATTACAACAAATATCTGAAGTAATAGTTTTTAAGTGTGTTGTTAAATTTGTGTGTCATTTAAAATTAAATGTATCTAATTCCAAAAATTACTTTTCCTGCATTATTAAAATACCAGATTTCAATAAAAATATATGGATTCCAGCAGCAACACTGAGTTGCCTTTCTTGCATATATACAGTCTCAGTTTTGATTAAGTTCAAAAGGCAAAATATGGTGTGACTCCATAGGGATTAGTTCTTTCCCTTTCTAAAAGCCTGCAGCTCACTTAGGTGTCCATCAGTGCCACCATACACTTCCCTTTCAGGAGTGCTGTGGTGAGGGAGGACAACCCCAGCCTGAAAAAGGCTCTGTAGAAGAGGAATTCTCCCTCCTCTTCAAGGACATGCAAGAAACAGAAAGGATAAATTCAGACCCCAAAATCAGATCAAAACATCTGAAAAGTAGTGGCTGCTAATGAACTGCTTGTAGGCAGTTGCTTTGGTGTCAGGCCTTCCTGCCTTTTGTTTTAATGAGCCAGCTGAAGAGGCAAAGCCTCTAAATTAGCTAGCAGTCCACTTCACTTTTGAAAATCTGTAAAGTTGTTTGCAAATTTTTTTACCATCTCTTGCACATGATGACCTCACCCAATGACATGGTTTTGTTTTCCTCTTAGTCTCTGCTACTGCAGCAAAGGTACCACAGTTGTGTCAGCCTGTTTCAGGGCCAAATTTTAATTCTTTTTCTGCTCAGGTCTGGAAGCACCAAAATCACTTGTAGAGGACTGTGTTTATTTAACAGGGTCAAATATCAATCTGAACAATTAATTTTGAGTGAATTGCTATTTGTATGTCTGTGGTAATTTGTTAATTTAATTTTTGCACACAAAATATCTATTACACAATCCTTATGTTCCACCTATTATTTCAACTGCCAGAATAATTTTATGATTTGTTTCCTTAGCTGCTAGTGATTGTATGAGAGACAAGTTAAAGCTGCTTTCCAAGTAAGGTTGGGGCAAGCTGTCTGATCTGCTGTCTTCCAGATGGGACATATCTGCTTGTGCCACTGCTCCTGTCTCATGTCATCCAAACATTCCTTCACTGATGACAACATAAGGTTGTCATCTAACAGCTGACACTTAGCTGTGGTTCCTGCTTCTGACTACTTAATGTATTTATCTCATTCATAGCTATAATTATTATGACAAGTGCAAGTTGTTCTGCAGTGACAGCATTGTTTTTTAAGTGACAGTGTTTATTTTAGTTATAATGTGGCTGAAGCTGCATCATAGCATTGAAATCAAAGCCATTGGTAATCACAGAGGTATTCACTTCAGCAAAATAATGCTAAGAATATATAATGAAATAAAATAGAAGGCAAGGTCCTAGGCAGAGATAAAGGAACCAATCCAGACAACAACTTCTTTTTGAGGAAACTATTTCTGTTGGTGAAAAAAAAGGAATTTGGTTACCAAGGTGTTGGATGCAAGTGTTTGAAAGCTTAAAAAGTATATACAACTGTTAGAGCCAAAGCAAATGCTATTTTGTTTGATAGGTTTGGTTGGTTTGTTTTTATCCTAAAGCACAGGTACACTGTTTTGAGATGGAGCCATACAACTGTGAGTAAGCAAAATCATACGAAAATGTAGAGCTTTATGCTAGGAATCAGTTACTGAAGTATTTTTAGGTCCTGACCCCTTCTAATTTTACTGCTTTTACTAATTTCTTTATTGACAAGCAGAAATAAGAAAGACTGTGGAAGGAGAGTTATAACTTTTAGACAAAATATGTTCTCAAAGCTTTGTATCATCTCCCTTGTTCTACCTGATTGCCAGCTCCTCTCTTTATTTTAAATGTGTTGCCTCAGCTGAGATCACTGCCTTGTTTCAGAGTTAACCAAGTACAAGTTGATGTCCACAGATGTTCTGGGCTTCAGAAGGAATTCAGGAATACCAGCTTTTGCTGGCATTAGCAAAAGCTAATGTTCTATTAAAACCATTGACTGCTCTGACACTGAAATGGGCACCACCAGTGCCCACCAGCTCAGAGCTTTTTCACCTCCCAGATACCACAAGTGAGGAATGTATCCAGGTACTTCATTTGCAGAATTAAATTAACTCAAGGCTTCAGCAGCTGCACACCTATAAATACACAGTTTTGAGCAGGGAAGGTACCTCAAGAATGTACCTGCTCTTGCAGTAGTTATTATATAGGAAACAAACCTTAACAGGAGAAATTACCCTCCCTTGAGGTTCAACAGAGAGAAACATAAGGCTGTAAAGGCAAGATAATTCCACTGAGACACAGACTTTGTCTATATTTAAGGATACCTCAAAGGCAGCACAAATATTGTAAGAATACTAAAGCAATAAAATATGGCTAAATTGAAACAGGATATTAGTTTGACTCAATCTCCTTAAAGGTCTGAATTCAGCAAATGATTTTCTATGACTCATCATTCATGAAACTCGGCAGTGAACAGAGTTTGAAAGGATGGCACATGAGGACAGATTTGATGCTTCAGATGCTACTGAAGTTGAAATTATGAAATGGCTAAATTGCTCCATGTGGAAGGATTGAATGAGATTTGCACAAGGTTGTAAACCGAGCCCTACACTTGACTGATGTGATGAAGCTTCTTTGCTGTGGCCAAGGCAAAGTTGAGAGCTCTGCTGACTTAAAGAGATAAGCTCACTGAGTTCATCATTCCCAGCTGGCAACACGTCAGTGGTTGTCTTCTTTCCTGATGGCTATTAACATGACATTGTTGGCTAGTAGATTGCAAAGTTACCACATAAACTTCCAGAGGGACTTAGTTTAATGACAACATCTGGGCTGAAAATAATTATATAGCTGAAACTCACTGTGAAGGTGAAGAAGTACCAGTCCAAATCATTTATCATGTTAAACAATGAACAATGTATTCCTAAATCCCCAACTGCTATTTAGCCTGGATTGTAGGTAATGCATTTTTGGCATTAACAACTACTAGCAGCCTATATTGGAAACCAGCAGGTTTGGTCAACTACTTTTGCCATCTAAAAGCTCAAAATAATGTTACATCCTGGAGCTGATAAATTCTAGGAATAGTCTGAACATCCATCTGCTGTGTGCATCTTTACAGATGATCAATTCACCTTTGGAGTTTAATTGAAATGAAGCATTTCTCCTGCTCAGACCTCTGTTTTGGTTGGTTTAGCAAAAAGAAAATACGTTCCTTGCTGCCACTTAGCACATCAGGAGGAGAGTTACTCTGGTTGTTCTGCTGATTGCTCATCATCTTCTACATGGAACCAATAAAAAACACTGAGTCTTTGCATGAATATGGAAGTTTGTCAGCCTGAAAATCTGCCCTTTCTTGCTTCTTTACATAATTTCTTATCATATAAGTGCAGTTGAGTTTTTTCCTTCATTGTTTTAGCTGAGCCTTGCAAACTTCATTTCTGTTGTCAGTTTACAAAAGACTGGGGGAATTTCATCAGCACTGGTGCACGGGGAGCATGATGGCAAATGAAGTTTGCACAAAGTAGAGGAGGTTAAAAAATCAGTCTTCTACATTGTATGTTAACAATATTGTTTCCAGAAAAGAAAGAACTATTACTGCAGACTATGTTAAAGAAATGTTAAATGTTAAAGAATCATGCAAGTACAGCTCATACAACCTCATCTGAAATCGTTGTCTCCAGCTCTGACTGTTGAAGCCGAGAGGACTGCAGAATTAGGTGACATTTGGAGAGGCTGAAAGGGCATCAAAAAAAAGCATCTAATCGAATTAGAACTTTTTGTCTAAGAAATGAAACAAATAAGAAGAGATTCAAATACACAAGCCTGAGGCTTAGGAGGAAGGGGAAAAAAAAAGAAAAACTAAAACACAGCAGCCCTTTCCTGAGCACTGTAGGGGAAAAAGCCAAGCAGGGAGGTGGGAGGGGTGACTGCTCCACTGGCTTCTTGTGGATCAAAGAGGAGCTGAACAGAAACAGGCAGGCTTGAAGCCTTCTGCTGGAAGTTTGTGCTTTGCTGCATTTCTCTTAACAAGTCAGCCACTGAGAAAAAGCATGATATAAATTGGAAACAGTGATGTAATTACAGTTATGTGTGAAAAGCCTGGGCAAACCAACTAGGCGTAAACAAGCTCGAGGCCAGCAGTCATCCCAATCTCAAACCTGCCTTTCAGCTAGCGGATGCAGCAGCTCCTAGAAGGGGAATGGAAAGCACTGTAAAAATCCAGTCTTCCTGGGGCACTTGATTTGTATTTTGTAAATTGGAAATAGGATATTTTTTAGGTCAGTTATTTTAGTAAATATTCCCTAGAAATTCTGGGTTGAGATCTATCAAAAGTCTTGCAGGCATAAATATAGAATAAGGAATGGGGTTTGTAAAATTTAATTGTTCTTAGTCTTCTAGTACAAGAGGAGGCAGACTGTGAATCTGAAAACTTATGTATTTAATACCATACTGTCTTTTCGTCAAAGAACAAATTAGTCTTTGAAACTCACTGCTCCAGCATGTTATTGAAGTCAAAATACACAAGAAGAGTCTAAGATGGAGGGCAATGTTCTCTTGTCCTGAGTTACTCTATTCCTGGATATTCTTGTTACTTATATAACAGGTATTAAAAAAATAAAAACAGCTTGAAACATTATGTTTAAACAAGTTAGTAATAAGGATGAAGTCTCCATCACCCCAGTTCTGTCAAAAATATTTGTGTTTGTTTTGGTTTTGCATCCTCTCAGAAGCACTGGGAACTGACAGTGGTTAGAGATACTCAACTGTCTAAATGAAAATAATACATTATGGCAAATTATATGCTCCACTGAACCCAACATTTTCTCAGAAATAAAACTAGGTTTCACCCAAAAGAGAGCAGGTCAGTGATCAAACTATACATGCCTTGAGGAAAAACAGTGGAAGGAATTTCTGAGGTTTAATTATGTTAAGTAAAGTTTCAGAGAGACTACTGAAAAGCAAGTAATTGCTCCAAACTCCCTCTTTCTGAAAGGTCAATTTTTAGTTCCCTTTAGAAGAATGTAAGAAATACAAGTTACACTGTTCAGAAAATCCCTTCCTTTTGTAGGAAATCAGTTCTTCTAGGCAGCTTAGGTTTTTGGGAAATTCATTTATGCAGAGACCTATTTCAGATCTTGATGTACAAGTACTGGGGCTCAAATAAACCTGTTTGCAAATGGACCACGAAAATGGAGAGCTATTAGATTTGTATTTCAGATTGGCAACTAAAATTTCTAATTTTAAATGTAATCACCAACTGATGAGAATCACTATTCCTGTGGAAGAGTCTGTCACAGTTCCACACAATAGTCCTTAAATTCCCCCTGTCTATTGAAAGGCTCATTTTGATATTCATTCTCCCACATATATAAAATCTGATGGCAGTAGTCCTGCTATCCAACAGGTCTTACTGTAATCTGCTTATTTTTCATTAGTATCATAGTCACACTACTACTGTTACTGCTAATGGCAGCAGTGCAGAATACAACATTTTTCCTTACATGACTTTTTCAATAGTAGTTTTATGATAGCACTGGAAAAATACATCCTGAAAAATACAGCAAGGGAGACTGTATTCTTAAGGTGGTTTACAAGCAAAGCAAAGGTATGCCCACAGTCTGCACAGGGGTTTTCCATCCAGATATTTCCAATAAAAACAGCATTGTCACCTGCACTTAGATGTAAGCGTATTCTGTGTTCACCTCTTGTCCTTGCCACATGAGAACTGCTGCTAAAATTTATCCATCTATACTACAGCCTTCAGAGGAATGCTATATAAAATGCTCAGGTCTTCTTCAAGATGTTAGTATAATTAGAGGCCATTTGATTCTTACCACTTTCTCAAAGCCCTGGAAGATGTTTTTAGTTGCTTAGATTTTTCAGAATACTCAACCTGCTAATCTGTATCACAGTGTATTCAGAAATCAGTTACAAAAATATTTTTGTAGTACCTAAAGTAATCAAAGGCTCTCTACATTAAAATACAGAGTAAAGTTAGTCACTCAAGTTCTATGAGTGTCATTAGGAGTCCTGATGATTTTAGTTGAAGAACTGCTCACAATGCATTTTGGTTTGCCGAATTGGCAATCTAAATTTTTCCAGATTCAGTGAAATCTGAACCACTGGCCTGGCAGTTTTCCTATGCAGAAGGCAAAGGCACTAACTAATAAAGGCAGACTGGAACAGGAGAGATTTCATCTAGATATAAGAAAGAGACTCCGTACGGTGAGGGTGGTGAGACACTGGAACTGGCTGCGCAGAGAGGTTGTTGGATGTCCCCTCTCTGGAGGTGCTTAAAGGCCAGGCTGGATGAGGCACTGATCAACATTGCCCTAGGGACTGGCACACCTTGACACAGCTTGTGCTCTGCTGTATAGGAGAGTGCTGTTAAAACTGTTTACTTCTGCTGTACTTACAATAAAATGCACTCAAACAAAAGCATGGAATTCTGTTACCTTGTCTTTGAATCAAAGTGTTTTTGCTTCAGTAAAATTTGAGCATTTTATAATAGTATAGATGTAAAAATACAAGTATATTTGCTTTAGCTGTTGTGTGATGACATCTTGGTCTTTCACCCAGTAAATCCAGTCTTTTGAATAAAACTATTCATATATTTGCAGTGTCAGAGCCTTCAGTCTTTCATACACACCCACTGAACTACTAACCCAGGGTGGATAGATACAAAAGGACACAAGTTCAGTCTAATTAATTGGATGTGCCAGCTAGCAAGTGGCAAAGACACAAGCAGGCCTGCAATAACTGCAGCAATACTGGCCCAGAAAACAGCCCGCAATCCCCCTACTCCCTCTCAATACTTTCTGGAAAAGCATTTGCTTCTTCATTATATAACTGAATAGTTCAAGTTTCTTTTTGCTTAGTAAAACATTGAGCTACATAAAAGCTATCAAGTACAACAAACAACAGTCCTGAAATTTGCAGGACAGTCCAAGAAACCAGGAGGTCACTATAAAACTTTAAAAGACCTTTATTCTTCAGGAGGTTACTAAGAGATACAGCCTAGCTATAAGAAAGAAATTCCTTACAGTGAGAGTGATGAGACACTGGAACAGGTTGCCCAGAGACGTTGTGGATGCCCCCTCTCTGGAGGTGTTTAAGGCCAGGCTGGATGAGGCACTGAGCAACCTGGTCTAGTGGGAGGTGTCCCTGTGATTAGGTGATCTTTAAGGTTCCTTCCAACCCAAACCATTCTATGATCACATGTGCATAGGGCATAACCATGGGCATTTTTTACTTGTCTTCATGCATGCCTCTGCATGGTGACAATTCACCCAGCTCTGTGCTGGTCTAATGCAGCAGGACTCTGCAACTTCACAGCTGTGTGGATTTCAGATAAAGAATTTGGCCTGTTTTAAGACTCCAGAGCTGCATGACTCTGTTACCCTTGTTTCTATACAGCAAAAAGATGCATATAAAAAAGTCATAGAGTGCTACCTCAGCAGTATGCAGCAACGGTGGTACTGCTGTGGGTTACTCACTCCAACCTTGTGCCAGCAGCTTGGCTAACAGCCCCAGCAGTGGTGCAGAAGAAACCCACTGTGTAATATATGTGCCAACAAAATGCTGTGCCCTGAAACAGGAGCTGACCATCAGAGCCAGTGCAATACATTGGAGGCATTGTTTGATCTTTGCCTTGTTGCTGAGATTGCTGAACAGTCACGAAAACATCCAGCGCTGCTGCGCTGTTCCAGAGGGACGTGACCTGCTGCTGCAGGAGACGGCCACACGCTGTGTCTGCTTTGGTGTGCAGCAGCTCGTGTAAAGGCTGAAGAACTGGAAATATCAGACAAGCTCTCTCTGCACAACTGAGTTTTCAGCAGTTGGATTTCCGCCAGCTAAACCAGCACAATTTAAAAGTACAACAGAATTTCTATCCCAGTTGGAGTGCACTGCTGCACTAAACCCATACAGAAGCTGGTCCCAGGGAAGTGAAGGAGATCCCTGGCTCCTCACCTCAGCCCCACAGCCGGCACTGCCAGCCAGGCCCCACAGTGACAGCTCTGGGTCACTTTGTTCATTTTGTGTACTCAAGGGTTCCTGATTGCATACAACAATCTTGGACTGCAAAGAAGCATAGGCTACATCTCAACTGTTTTAAGTGCTGCCAAGAAAAAAGGGGACTTGGGTCAAGCCCAAGCTAGCCAAGCACAGAATTGCCAAACCAAGGCTTTCAATAAATCAGTTCCCAGTAAGTCATGAGACTGGCATTAAAAAAACAACTCATGAGACTTTAATAATAGTTTGGAGTTCTCTTTATTTCCTTTACATGCTCTTATATTCAGGCCTCTCTTCTCAAGCCTGAGAAGATAACTTTTTGTTTGCTTGGTTTTGTATTTTCAGCTCCCAGCTGACTACCTGACTTTGAAATTACTGCAAAGGCAGCTTTGATAGCAATATTTTAAAATTATAAAAATCAGCATGTTTGAAAACACCACTGTTCACTTTCCTGATATAAATGCTTTTTGTCTGAGAAAAGAACTGGTGTGATTCTAACTCCAGTTACACTCTTGAAATGATGACTGATGTGCTTGTTACAGTCTAAATTCCCACACAGTCCCAAATGTGCAAGTACTTACTGTTAAGGCTTTTATATTTAAGATACAACATACGTGATCATTCACATGCACAAATGTTTGCTGTATCAAAACTTTGCCCTAGTGTATGTGTGTACATGGAGGTATTTAATTTGGCCTCTTATATGACTACAGATCTATCTAAGCCTTAAGAAGCTGAGATCCATGAAGCCCACTATTTCTTTATTCACTGATTGGCATTTTTACTTTCAGCCAGATAAATTCCAATGACTGTGAACAATGGCAGATAACTTTGAAATTATAGCCTTTGACCAGAGAACCTTTTGACACAGATACATTCTATTACTAAAGCTTCTTGTCAGTTCTCCACATTCTTGATTTCCTACTACCGTATGTAAAAATTTGGTGAAAACTTCTGCCTGCTCTCACGGCTGGAACGTGCAGTGTGTTCCAGAGCTATGAGCAAGATGGAGCCCTAGCTTGCTGTGCCTCCTGGTGGACACACAAACCTTCTGCCTCAGTACATTACTTTTGTGTATCACACTTTCTCTAAGAATATCATACCAAAGACTTTCTTGTGTGTAACTGAGCTGCTTCTCATTACAAACCAAGAGGCTACCAATAAAAATAAATGCATTCCTTCCTATCAGGCTATATATATCAGAGAAACATAGAATGGTTTGGGTTGGAAGGGACCCTAATGATTTAAATATCATCTAGTTCCAACTTCCCTGCCATGGCGAGGGACACCTCCCACTAGACCAGGCTGCTCAATGCCTCATCCAGCACTGGCCTTAAACACCACCAGGGAGGGGATGAAGAATAAAAGATGAATAATTCTTCACATAACATGAAGAATACTTGGTATAACACCCAGATGAAGAAAACTTCCTATACCATCTTCTTCAAGTTGCAGATAAGGACTTCAGGTATGTGCTGGACATACTGTTTTTGTATTTATAGATTTAATAGCCTGCAGTCTATTTCCCTTTAATGACACTATGCAGCTATGTTTGGAACACACTTTAAGATCCCCTATTGATGGAGACAGATATTCACAATGAAAATCTGGCTCTCATTTAATGATGACAAACTCTGCTTTATTTTGAAAATTCCACACTAAAATGTTCACACACTTTTTTGACTTGTCATAGGAATTTCAGAATAGAAATAGAAATTTCAGAAATTCAGAAGAGTCAATATATTTTTCCTGTGGAAAAACTCATGTATCTTTCTGTTAAAGATTATCAAGACTTTGAGACATCTAAGTATAAAATGCACTACTCAGAGATGCAAATTCTCATGCAGACTTCACAGTCTCTTATGTATGACTGAACCATGGCTTTGAAACAACTAATTATTTACATTTTAGCAGTAATTCCTCTTTCTGTCATAAGACAGACCCATTTCCTCCATTTTCCCCTCTGAGTGGCTAACACCTGGCTCTGGCTTACTCCCAGAGCTCCACCTCTTCCCATGACAAAACTCCAAAGATTTCTATCAGTTTCCCACTGTATTTCAGGTTCTATAGTGATACCAGCAAAGACAAAGCAATAGCAAACAAAACAGTCTGCTGCACTGCAGTTACAGGATCCTCACTATCAATGTGCCAACATTCACAAATCTCTCTGTAACTGCAGAATTGTTTGGCAGCTACACACACACTTTTATGGTGCTCAGATTGTCTTCTACAGAAAGTCTTACAAACCACTTTAATTCCCAAAATAAAAACAACCACCCCATAAGCATTTTACCTATCCATTAATCCTTCATTGTTTGATGATCTTTCCTTAATGTTTCTGCACTCTGTCAAGCATCCATCACCTCAGACTTCACCACTTTTTAGTTCTGTGCTCCTCAGGTGAAGATAATAACAAAGTGCTCAGCTTGTGTGTCCCACTCGCTCAGCTACCAATTGAATCTTGTCCAATTTTTAACTGGTTGGAGCTTCCTATGATCAGTGATTACATTTTATTTAAGTGTGCTTGCTTAAAATTAGATCAAGGTCTGTGTCACAGAACTGTCAGGGACAGGTGGAAAGAAAGACATTGGTCATTTACAGGGACTCAAAATTAGAAAAATCAGGTTGATGAGATGCCATAGTTTGGAGCAACAAACAGGCAGAAAATATTGTTTGTCGGTGGCTCACATGACCACTCCTGTCCCCGGTCATGGGAAGGCTGCCAAGGTGAAATAATGTAGCCTGCTGCTCTCCTGTCTTTTTTGTTAAGGGTTTAGTTGTACTCATGTAATCAAAGAGAAACTCTAGCCAGAGGACTGACCTGAAAGAATCATGCCAAAAAACAACATAGGATCATAGATTATCACAAACCATGTCACCAATGTTACCTTACAGAAGAAACTGGATGAGACGGTTTTGCTTCCAGCTGATCATCAGGAGATGATCAAAACAGGAGACGATCAAAGCAGGAGACCTTCACAGTGGACTATGGATACTGTCCTTTCTCTGGATCTCCCTCAGTATTTCAACTGAAAGAGATAATTTGGCATAATTTTGCTTCTAAGAAAATCCAGGTAAAAATGCATGTTCACACAGAACTTTGATAATGACCAGAAAAGCTAATTGCATACAGAAGTTTGATTATTTGGTGGATTTCTTATTTTAGAAATCAATTTAAACTGCTGGATTTGAATTTTGTAAATATGCATTCATGCCACGTCTCTTGTAGATAGAAAATAAAGACTCAGATAATCTGCAACAACTAACAGGAATTATCTACTGATAATTGGTGTATATATGCAATGTTTTATCATCCTGAATCATGGAAATTTCTGCGAAATAGAATGTGATACTTTTGCACAGCAGCACAAAGCAATCCAAGCTGGGACTGCTCTCCCAGACTATATCTTCTTCTTGTTTTGCATGCGTGGCCTGTAGCCTGGTAGATGCAACTGAAATGGTTGGAAAGCACGCACTTCTTTTTAAATTCCTTTTTTTTTTTTTTGGTGATTTTTTGGTATAGATTGCCTCCATTAATCCACTCCACACTTGGCTCATGAACAGCACAAGAACATGACACAGCAAAAGAAAGGGAGGGACATGCAGGGAGAAGCAGTTTCACTCCAGTTTTCTACAAATCACCATGAAACTGCTCCAAGGCCAAAACCATGAAGCTGGGGACAGAAGACTGTGTGAATACCTGTGTATTATCTTGTTGAAATTGGAAATTGTTTGCCATCTAGTGGTTTGTAGGCCTCCTACAAAAAACAGTAAAGCATTGGAGGACATAATTATTCTAAAGGGCTGTATGATACAAATACATAGGAAAGATGAATCGTAGAGTTGGAAGGGACCTTCAAAGTCATCTAGTCCAACTCGCCTGGAGTAAGCAGGGACATCCTACACTAGGTGAGGCTGCTCAGAGCTTCATCAATCATGGTCTTGAATGTCTTCAGGGATGGGGCCTCCACCACCTCTCTGGGCAACCTGTTCCAGGGCCTCATCACTCTCATGATCAAGCATTTATTTCTAATGTATAGAGCTTATCACAACATTTTTACCATTGGAATGAGCACTGAGATAAGCACCAAAAGCCTGTACACAACCAAGGTGAGATATGGAGGTAAGTCGCATACACAGTTCACTTTGCTAGTATCATTTTGTAAGGCATCTGACCTAATTTGCTCCATCGTTTTCTTCAAACTTACCCTCCCCTCCCCCCCAAAACATATTTAGAAATTATGAGGGAATTAGGAAGGATCTGTGTTTGGGGGTGGAGGTGTCAGGGAGCAGCAAGAGTTGGCTGCTCTCCCATAGAAGGTGTGCTGGGAGCTAAGCACAAGTCCCCAGTAGGTGAAAGCAATTATCTTACCTACAGGGAGCCAGGATGCGGAGTGGCAAGCAAGGGTCAAGACTGGGCTGGGGAACAGTGATCAGGGGCAGATAGATCAGTGGTCACCCAGCAGGGCCACAGTGGTAGGACAGGTCCAAGGCCAAACCAGGATGGCAAAACAGCAAGCTCAGGTCTGACTCATGGAGATACAAGAACATGCAAACAGAGCTGCTGCATGGCTGCACTGTGGCACAGGCAAGGGCCAGCTCAAAGCCTCAGCTTAAAGCTGGCTTTCATGGGAAAGGAGGGCAGCAGGTCCGCGCTTCAAGTTTTTTCACCTTTATCAGTGAAGGAGTTGACCTTGGACACTGCCAACTGAACTTCTGCAAGGGGGTAACGTGCTGAGGGTCAGGGCAGCCTCAGGACTGGAACACAGCTATGGAGCACGTCCAACATGGGAGTAAAGGTGGTCAATGGGAATGGCCTGATTCATAACAACATGGGATAAAATAAAAGAGCTGGAGGAGGTACAGCAAATAATGACTGAACATCACAAAAAACAAAAACTAATTAAACTCATGGCCAAGGACAGTATAAATAACCTTATACTAAGGATTAAACTAATAAATTGGTTGAAAACTAATAAACAATTGGGGTTTAAATTTTACCAAGAAGTGAATTTTTTTCAGTGCAATTAATAGTAGCGAGAAAACTTTAAGAATGGATTAATAATCTATATTTACTTGAGTTGCATGTGACAGCAAAAGTTTACATTAGAAGGTCCAGAGGGTACAGATTTATTTCCTACATTAACCATTAATTTATGACAAGCAACCTTCTGGTTAAAGTCAGATTAGTTTATCTCATGTGTTTTTTGTTTTACAATATTAGAAATACACATAAAACTGTATATATGAACAGCGTGTCTCTGCATTTCAGCTATGTACTGCCTTCTAAACATGCATATATGACCCTAAACTGTAGTGATAATATGAAATAAACTATATTATTTGTGGTTGTGTTCTCTTGTGTTGCAAAGGAGGGAAACTAATGGTAAAATCCCAGTGTGGGCAAGGGGATGCCAATGTATTAGGTGAGGATCTGGCCCTCAGAGTATTTATTTCAGTGACTGCTCTATGATGTATTCACAATTATATTAATATGTGATTTGATAAATTTTAGCTGATTAGCTGATTAGCTGATTTTAGCTATATTTTATAAAAAATTATGAGCAGTACTTTGAACAAAAACTATTATTTTGCTAGTAATCAAAGAACAACTAAAAACTGTTCTGCCTGTATTGCACACTGTCAGTCTGGGCAAAGTTACTCTAGCTTCTTTAAGGAGTAGCTTTTAAAGAGATTGCCTAGAAAAAAATGGTCAAACTCACGTCAGCTGAAATGCAGAGACACACTGTTCATCTAGGTAATTGCAACACTTTCAAAATCTTATGCTAAATCTAGATGGGGACAGCAATAAATTTGTTCTCATGTTTTCACTGTGTAAACCAGTGACGAGTGGTGTTCCTCAAGGATCAGTACTGGGACCAGTGCCATTTAACATCTTTGTAAGAGATATGGACAGTGGGATTGAGTGCACCCTCAGCAAGTTTGCAGATGACACCAAGCTGTGTGGTGCAGTTGATACACCTGAAGGAAGGGATGCCATCCAGAGGCACCTTGACAGGCTTGAGAGGTGGGCCCAAGCCAACCTCATGAAGTTCAACAAGGCCAAGTGCAAGGTCCTGCACCCGGGTCGAAGCAATCCCAAGCACAGATACAGGCTGGGTGGAGAGTGGCATGAGTGCAGCTCTGAAGAGAAAGATTTGCGGATCTCAGTTGATGACAAACTCAACATAAGCCGCCAGNTGGTCAAAGGGCTGGAACAACTGCCTTATGAAGACAGGCTGAAGGAGTTGGGGTTTTTCAGCCTGGAGAAGAAAAGGCTCGGGGGGACCACATAGTAACTTATCAGTGCCTGAGGGGGTCCTACAGAAAGGCAGGGGTAGGATTTTTTAATAAGATGTGTGATGGAAGGACTAGAAACAATGGATATAAATTGGAAGGGGGTAGATTCAGCCTAGATATAAGAAAGAAATTCTTTACAGTAAGGGTGGTGAAACACTGGAACAGATTGCCCAGAGAGGCTGTGGATGCCCCTTCTCTGGAGATGTTTAAGGCCAGGCTGGACAAGGCACTGGGCAGCCTGATCTAGTGGGAGATGCCCCTGCCTAAGGCAGGGCGGTTGGAACTCGATGATCTTTAAGGTCTCTTCCAACCCGAAATATTCTATGAGAGAACAGTAAAGCTCAATGACATGAAATAAATCTGGTATAACAGAGCGGGAGCTATTAAAGGTACTTCAACACAGCTATAATTGAAATAAAGCTTCAAAGACCAGATTCAGACTATGAAAAATCTTATGTTGGCCACATTTGTAATGAGTAGAGGAAATCCCTCGAATGACATTGAGTTTAACTTAAGAGGATAGGAGCTATAAACCTGAAGCAGAGGAAAATAGCACATTCAGGTCACTTGGTATATGGACAGACAGTTTGGAGGCTCCTGACATTTCTACCACTACCTTCCCTACTCCTTAAAGAGAGTTTTGGTCATACAGCATTATGTTATCTCATTCTTTCAGCTGGAAGGGACCTCAAAGATCATCTGGTTCCAATCCTCCTGCCATGGGTGGGGACACCTTCCACTAGACCAGTCCATCCAGACTGGTCTTGAAAACCTCTCTTGAACACCTCCTGTGATGGAGCATATGCAGCTTCTCTGGACAACCTGCTTCAGTGTCTCATCACACTCACAGCAAAGATTTTCTTTCTAATATCTAATCTAAATTTATCTTGTCATAAGGCATAAGGAATAATTGTGGCTGCCTCAAGCCCAGCAGATTTAAACACTTCCACCTTTACCCATTTATTTTCAGTCCAGTTTGAATGAATTATTTTGTAGTAAATGGTCTAGTTTTTCACTGATTCAGTACTCTCCAGTCTAGATGTAGAAGGGTGAAGGGGATCAATATAACTTAGAGAGTGCCAAGTTAAGGCTGCATGTTCATTATGTAGCAGAGTCAGGAAATCTAAAGATTTCCTATTGCACTCACTGGTATTTGAGGCATTCAGCTCATGTCCTGTTAAAGCCTTTGGTGGCATTCTTGTGCCTTAGCTGATAACTGGGTTTCAGAAGCTGATCTTCTGTTGTAAGTAATGAGGTCCTAATAATTTCTCGGTGATCCTGCCTGGCCAGCTTGGCAGCCAGCAGACTGCTGAGCTGCCAGCTCTGCTGGTGCTGTGCTTCTTACCCTGCCTGAAACCAAGAAGCCTAGACCCTCACAGGGCCATTTGGGATGTAATAACTGCTCCTGGGACCCCAGGGGAGCCAGGCAATGCTGTCCCTTCACCTTGGCCTGAACCGTGAGAATTCTCCCAGTCGGAGAGGACATGTCGGGCTTCACAGGACTGCCTTCCCGGGAAAACTCGGGCTAGGGCTTGGATTTAGGAAACAGGGAGCTTTCACCGGCCTCCCGTGCACTTTGAAGCCGTACGAAGGAAGGCAATAACGCCTACTCGATCGCGCGGCGTCCTACGCCTTTTGCGTAGCGCCCGGCGCCTTCCCTCTGCGTGTAGCTGCGCACTTTGCGTAACCCCGCGCGTTCGGCCACCGTCTCCGCGCCGCCAAGCGGGGGCGGGAAGTGCGTTGCGTAGACGGCTGCGAGAATCGCCGTAGCCGTAAGCGGTGGGACTTTGCCCCCCTGCCGGCGCGGAGGCCGTGCGCTCTCGTCCTGCCGCCGCCATGGCTGCCCCGGGGCCGGCCCGGCTCCTCCGGGCTGCCGCCGCTTCCTCCCGCCGCTGGCTCTTCTCTGCCTCGCCAGCAGCTGGGACGAGGCTGGGCTGCGGCAGCCCTGCCGCCGCCGCTGTTCTGAGGCCAGCCAGGCTGTTCAGCCTCTCTGCCCGGGCGGCTCTCAGGTAAGTAGGTCGGAGCCGTGAGGTGCCGGGCGAGATACTCACAGCGGCGGCGGCGCCAGCCTTCCTGCTGCGGCGGCACCGGGCCGAGCCGCTACTTGGGCCTCGGCGCTGAGGGCACCCGGGGCCAACGGCCGCTTATGACACGGGCAGGCCGGTGCTGTGTGACCTTCCTCTGGTCGCTCGGGTCCTCGCAGTCCCGGCCTGCTCGGGGCACGGCCCGGCCGCCTCGGACCGTCAGGACCGCGCTGCGCCCCGGCTGTAGCTGTCCCCGCTGCTGTTGCCGTGGCAGTGAAGCGCCTAGCGCGGGGACCTTCCACTCGCGTCCCCCAAGATGTCGGTGCGACGGGCGGTGCAGCGGGCAGTGCTGCGACCGGCGGGGCTGTGCCGGGGGCTGTTGGCTGGAGGGGCCCTTCGGTCGGCCCGGGTTAGGTACCACCAGCCTGTGTCGTCTGGAGCCCCCTTGGAAGAGCTGGGGAAAATTAAACCGTGGTTCTTGGTGTTTAGATGAGTTTTATGAAAATTGGTGGCCTAATTAATGTTACTTTTTCATGCTTGCTTTTTTTTTTTTTTCCAAATGGTGAAAGTCTGGCTACGTAGAAATACAGCACATGCCAGAGACCCCAATACTTGAAGGTCTATACCTCTGGTATAGTTTTTCTGTACTGAAGAGCACTTGTTTATTCATGTGTGCAGAACCCCTCTCCTCATCAATATGCATGAGTAGGTGTTTCAGAATGCATTAGATCTGTAGACATTTAGTATTCCACAGGCCCGAACTATGGATTTTGCAACAGTACACATAGTCAAAGCCTGTGTGTATGCACGGCCTTCTGGCTTGTATACTTGAAGGTAAGTTAGACCCTACTATTAACTTTCAGTATTTAAAATACAGTATTTTTAGAAGCCTAATTTACTTGGTTGCCTGACATGTTTCACAGATTTGGAATAAGACCTGCAGTCAGTTGCCCAGCATCAGGGGTGTTGCTTGTCCTGTTTGCATATCAACCTGGATATCAACCCTCTTTCAGCTGTTTGCTTTTAAACTTTACTGTAAGGCTTCTTTTACAGCAAATAATTTTAATATCGAGAGACATACTAACTTCTTAGTCTAAGATTCGCATATGGGATAAGTTAGTTGTTAGTTTAGGTCTCTTCGTTCAAAAAGTGGGGAAAAAAAGTCTTTGTGAAGTTTTGTTAATTTTTTAAAAGTTATTAAAATTGAACAGGGTGAAAATGGACTGAAAAAGAATACTAAAAAAGGAAAAACACTTCTTACATAACAGTAATGTAATCCCTCAGATATTTCACAAAACAGGTTGAACACAGATTGCAATGTATTCATAACCATTGCGCAAGCATATCAGCAAAAAAGCTCATACAAGCATATACTTCAGATACATTGTTTGTATTCCATGTGGCTGAGTGAGTTGGGAGAAAAAGAAAATCCTTACTTCTTTTTGGTATTAGTGTGAGTGGAGGCTCCCAAGGGCTTTGGTGAAGCATCAAGTTTTATGTTTTAATTTTCATTTCAATTTTTATCTCACTCTGGTTTTATCCATTATTCTCTCTTTCAGAGTTCTTCCGAACCTATGTAGGTAGTTTTAGGGCATCTTTGATGTACAACATAGTTACAGCTTGTTTTAATGATTAGTTCAGATTTATAACTTCTGTATTGTAATTGAGGCCTGCGTAAATAGTTTTGTTCGTGGAAGTCTTGGCACTGTGACTAGTAAATATACCATTTAATAGAAGAACTGGAAGTAGAGTTGACCTCACTATGTGCAACACCAGGCTAGAAAACGTGTTTATGTTATATTTGGAGGAACATAGGAGGTGATTCTAAAGGGTAGCTCTTTTAAGGAGGAAGAGATAGCTGCCAGGATTCTTGCAGTACTTAACCTTTTTTTGCATGGGAGGAGGGACAAGGAGGAGCATTTAGATTTCTGTGGTGCTCTTCTGTGCATTTGCTGTCTGTTTCATTTAGGGTTTCCTCAGGAGGCTTGGTTACAAAACTGGTAGTGCTTCAACAACCAAATAAAGAAACTAATTGTGTGTTATGTCTGGTGGAAAGGATTCATCTGGGCATGAATTGGGATATATATGCTTTGTGCAGATTACTCAAAATGTGTTTTGTTCTTTTGGATAATCCTGAGGTTATTTATGCTTGCATAGACTTGATGCATATTTGTGTTAATTGCCTGTGATTAGCTGTGTATGGTGGCATTTGTTTCCTTTTTCACTTCATGAAAAGAAATGTCTGGATAAACAAGAGCCACCTTACTTGAAATTTATAAAACCAAAATACGGTTTCACACAGGTGTGAATATTTTTTATTGAGAATATTGTTTTTTAAGTGAAACTATCTACACAGTGTGCACAGTAAAGCCTCTGGTTTTTTAAATTTTTTTTTTAGCATTTTTGCCATGTGAAGAGTAGGAAAGACAGCGATAGCTATCTCTTTATTGAAAATAAATTTCAGTTTTGGTTATCAGGGTTAGTTAGGTCCTGTAAAAGAGAAAAATTACTGTATCAATATTTAACAAAAGCCAGTGACTTGGGGGCAGTGCTTTTGTTTGTCCCCTTGCTGCATGCTGCACCAGTCAGGCAGCACACTCACTGTGCAGTTCCACAGCTGACTGAATATATTGTGAAATTGTTTCTACAGAAAAGGGGATCCAGCTCCTGTTTCCTCATTTTTATTGTGGACACTGGCACTTCTGTCAATTTTACTGATTCAGCTGTGACTGCTTTGGGTCGAAGCAATCCCAAGCACAGATACAGGCTGGGTGGAGAGTGGCTTGAGTGCAGCTCTAAAGAGAAAGACTCAGGGGTGTCAGTAGATGACAAATTCAACATGAGCCACCAGTGTGCACTTGCAGACAAGAGGGCAAACCAAATCTTGGGTTGCATCAAGAGGAGTGTGACCAGCAGGTCAAGAGTGGTGATTTTGCCCCTGTACTTGGCTCTGGTGAGGCCCCATCTGGAGTATTGTGTCCAGTTCTGGAGTCCTCAACATAAGAAGGACATTGAGCTGTTGGAGTGGGTCCAAAGGAGGGCCATGAAGATGATCAAAGGGCTGGAACAACTGCCTTATGAAGACAGGCTGAAGGGTTGGGGTTGTTCAGCTTGGTGAAGAGAAGGCTCAGGGGGGACCTCATAGTAACTTATCAATACCTGAAGGGGGCCTACAGAAAGGCAGGGGTAGGAATTTCTAATAGGATATGTGATGGGAGGACTAGTAATAATGGATATAAATTGAAAGGGGGTAGATCCAGGCTAGGTATAAGAAGGAAATTCTTTACTGAGGGTAGTGAAGCACTGGAACAGATTGCCTAGAGAGGTTGTGGATGCTCCTTCTCTAGAGGTGTTCAAGACCAGGCTGGACAAGGCACTGGGCAGCCTGATCCAATGGGAGGTGTCTCTGCCTATGGCAGGGGAGTTGGGACTTGATGATCTTTAAGGTCCCTTCCAACCAGAACTATTCTATGATTATATGATTTTATGGTTGGTTTTCGGTCAGATTAGCAAAATTATCTGCATTGGGGGTAATGCTGGTGTAAAGATGATGGCAGGGCAATCTGGAGTGGGGATCACCCAAATCCATGCTTGTATTTTAGAAATAAATTGTTCTAAGCTGATGATTAAGCTTAGACTTTTGTGTTATTTCTTTGTAAAGTTGTAGTTAGTTGTTTTAAACTGAAGTAATGTAATGGTCTGATCTGTCTGTGTACCAGTTCTGACATTCACATAACCATTGACATGTGAAGATTGAGTTCCAGTCACTTTTGTTTCTAGACTGGGTTTTCTGTATGACAGTGTGTTGGACATAGAAGGAACCAAAGAGGAAGGACAGAATTATTCTTCATGTGTTGGATTAAGGTGTAATCAGAGGTGAAGAGTTTCAGGTGTATTTGAATCCTAGAATCATAGAATTTGTTGAATTGGAAAGGACCTTCAGAGGTCATCTAGTCATCCTTCAAAGATCATCCAAAGCTCCTGAAGTAAGCAGGGACATCTTGCAGTAGATCAGGTTGCACGGAAGTTGACTTGTCTTTAACAAGGGTTTCAGTGATCTAATGAATGGCCAGGCACTTTGATGTTTTGTCCATGTTATTTTTCATCACCTCATCCTGTAATAAAAGGTATGTTTTGGATATTGAACGACATTTAGTACTTACTCTACCCAAGGTACAGATGTGGTATGCCTGTGAATGTAAATATGACTTGCACTGAGTCTCTTGTCAGGCTTGTATCTGTCATGTTGTTTTAGTAAATGAGAGTGTATTTTGATGAGCTGTGGAAGGGCTCTTTGAAGCAGTTTAAAATCGCGGTGTCAGTGTTTTACTTTGGCTATCAGATGTAAACCTGCTCCTTTCCAGATGCAGTCTAAACCCATCACTCTTAAAGTACCAGTGAAGGTGGTGAATTTTATACTAGTACATCTAGAGAGGTGTGAGCTTGTTTCCTTGGTTGTGCTGTGGGAGGTGTTAGCATAGCAGAGGAGGAAGAAGGAGTGTGGAGTGATTACTTAAACCCCCACAGAATGCTTCGCTGGAGACTGTCTTTTGATAACTCAAGTGACCATGCAACAATATTACATTTTGTAAAGATATATCTTTAGTGTTGTTGAATCTTACTGTTGTGCATGCTTCAGTTGTGTTCTGCATATCATCAAGGTCAGTCCTTCATTATTGATTATAATTATATTCTAATTATAGTCCATTATTAATTATAATTATAGTTAATAACAGTTTGTGGCAGCTTTCTGCATGGACTGAGGGATGGTATGACAAAAATTGGACATGAAATCATAGTGAATCAGTGTGTACTGCTGCCAACTGAGCTTACGGTTGTAGCCAGTATATTGAGTCTAGAACAACAAACATTTGTTTTTCAAAACAAGCTAAGTCTCAGATTGATCCAAAGGCATTTTCTTTTACAGCCAGTTCCAAAAATAACTGTTTATTGATGTTTCAGTATGACCAGTTTCAGATTTATGTTTCAGTGTTCAGCTCTTCAGGTTAGAGTTTTCCAGGGGTTGCTTGATTTTTTTCTGGCTTGCGTGTCTTCCATATGATAGATCACTTGGTTTACAGTTACTAAAAGGATTAAAGATAATATTAAAAATGCTGTTATGAAATGTGAATTTCACATTGAAACAGAATTTTTGTATTAGTTTTCACTCGTCCTATTTCTATCTCCCATCTCATCAGGTTTCTTCACTCTACCCCAAGTTTTTCTTGTTTCATTCACTTAGTATAGGAAAGATACTAGCCTGTTTTTGAACAAAAAAATAGCTTTGTTAATATAGTATGTGAAATGTCATAATGGGGAACACAAAACGCCTCTTTTTTCCGTATTTGAAGTTTTAGTCTTAAGCAATTTTTTTACAGACTACAGGAGAATTTTCTCTTAAATATAATTCTCTGAAAAGCAAAATGAGAGAATCCTTCTTTCATTGAAGCCAGTATCTAAACTTTGAACTTTGCTGGAATGATTATTTACAAGATGTAATCCAAAGAAAATCTGTGCTTGAAAAAAAGCAGAATGCTTTTGGAGAATTTCCATTTCTGGGAAGAAAGGAGAACTAAATTTTGTAACTAATGAAGTGAAATGCCTTAAACACTTAGCAGAAGTGGTGAAATTTAAAATTTGTACTTAATGGCAATGACATGGGCAATTAAAATTTAATAAATCCAGAGCAGGAGTCTGCAGAAAAGTAGAAAGAAGTATTTTATATAAGCTCTTTTATTTGATGCAATAAAGTCCCTAAAATAAAATGTTTTTGCCTTTCTCTGAAGGCAATCAGAACCATCAGTATCCGGTATCTTTTGTCTGAGGACAAAACACAAACCCAAGTTATCTTTTTGTGTCCCCATGTTTAATGAACGACAGCAAATGTCTATACCTGTAACAGTCTCTAAAAGCCAGCAAGTTAGATTTCTGTGTTCTTGGAGTTGACAATGATTACTGGCTTAGTAATCACTTAAATATCCAAAAAATTGCCAAAATTCTTTCTGTAAGTCCGTTATGTACTTTTCTTTTTCAGCTCAGAAGATAAAATAACTGTTCATTTCATAAATCGCGATGGTGAAAAACTAACAGCCAAAGGAAAACCTGGGGATTCACTGCTAGATGTTGTTGTTGATAATAATCTAGATATAGATGGTTTTGGTAAGTAGATTCACTGGATTCTATATTGAATGTCTAAAAAGTTTGTTCTATTCCCAGTATATTCATGAATATTCATAGAATTATAAAATTATAAATCATTTAGGTTGGAAACACCTTTAAAATCATCAAGGCTAATAATAAATGAATATTTGTGTGTAAAATCTAGCTGTACATTATTTTGAGTTTTTGGAATTTCTCCCCCTTTTTTTTTAACTTCTTCAGATACATAAATATTTTGAGTCAAATTCGAAGAAAATAAATAAATACTAGGGGTGGTTCTTACCTGTTTGTTAGAGGAGGGGAATGTGGACAGAGTGCTGACAAGGTGCAGTGTGAAGGATGCTACCTGCAGACTCTTCTGAGCTGAAGGGTCTAGCAACACAAAATTGGTGTGTTTCTATTAGTGTCTGGTTACTTGTCAGCTAGTAGGGGTAGCAAAAAGTATAAAAAAGTTTAAGACTGGGGAAAAGAAGATCAGTGCCCTGGTGAAATTCTAACTTGGTACAAGTCCTATAGGAGGAAGTTATAATACCTTGCTACTCAAACTTTTGAGCTATCCATAGTTAGCTAAATTGTAGTTGCAGGATTCTGACTGTGTGAAGCAGCAATATTTGGTAATTACAGTTCAATACTTGAGGACAGATAATTAACATGAGCTTAAGAATTAACATACAAATTAAAGCAGGAAGCGGAAGTACAATTTATATGGGTGAATGTGTAGCACAGAGCAATGAAGGGGGGAAGATTGGCTAGTGTAGGACAGTTTGAAATCTCGTGTGTTTCGTTGAAATGTAATGACTTTCACTGGTAGTAATAAAATTTCTGGAAGATTTGAAATCTTAGACTTGCATCTGGAGCTGCATACATTTGGTGTTGTAGAGTTGTCTCTTGAAAATCTGTAGTGGCTTGCGATAACTAGCTGTATCTATGACATGTTAATATGAAGTATAGGATTCTGACTAGTCAGCTTTCATCCTACAGTGAATGCTCTCTCAGCTTGTGAAAATATCATCCATGTTAAAACAATGTGATAAAGAGGGGGAAAAATGCTGTTGAGTTAAAGCCAAACTAAAAATTTGAGATACTGTAAAGATCTTTAATTACAAAATGTATTAGCTTGTTTCACTAGAAAGCTGTTATATAAATATCACATTAGGTCAGAGATAATGCAGTGCAAATAACTTAAAAACATAGAAGAATAGTTTGTTCTCTGTTTAGAAAAATGTAACAAGGAGAAAGTGGAAAGTCCAGACTTGCTTACTTCTGTCACTAGAGGGCATCCCATGTGCAGAAATAGTAATACTGTTGTGTAAGGACTTAGAAAGCTGTAAGGGCACCTCAGCTTGTTTGCTAATGCCAGCTTTACAGTTGCTGAGAGACTTTCTGCTGTTCAAATAGACTGCTCAGTGGTGTTTTATTTTTCTTTCTCCCCTGAGTCCTCCAGCATTAAAAAATTTCAACTGCTAATATAAGAAGTTTAACTTGTCACTTTTGTTTAAATTCGACTTTTTCACGTGCATTTATGTGTACTTAAAGGCATGTTGTGCTCACTTTGATTATGTGCTCTTGATACCAATACCACATGTAACAGCTCAGGGCTTTCTGTATGGATCTTGTTCTCTGATGAGTCCCACTGTTCCCATTCATAGTGGTGGTTGTATGTGCAGCCTTGCTTACCCTTATTTCCATACAACTACAAAGGTGATGTGGACACAATGCCCTTCTTTTTGCCTTCCCCAGAAATATGTAAACAATTTAAATCAGATGTAAGGGTTTGTGTGCACCAGCCCCAATCTGCACAAAAGCATGAGTTCAGCTTTCTCCTTTTTTTGGAGTTGCCTGTTTGTTTTTCAACAAAATAGAGAACTTTGTGCCAGTCCTATAGAGTGGCAGACAAATTTGTTGTTAGAACTGCTGTGCTGTGAAAACCTAATTGCTCTAGCAGGTAGATGTAGTTGATGCTTTTTCTGTTTAACTCTGCCAGATCCTTGGCTTGGACTGGATTGCCTAGTAATACATTAGGCCTCTTTAGACTGACCTTTGTGAATTAGTGTTCTATCGAGTCAGAAAAAATACCAAGTATGAAATCCCTCCTTACTGTACTTCTGAGGAATTATTTTTGGGTAGCAGGTATTTTCTAATGAACTACTTGGGGATACCTCAAAACCATGGGACAGAGAGGAATAGAAAAAATCGATCTTGGAAATAAATTTAAGTAGTGTTGATTGACAACATTGTTTGCTTTTGCATTCTTACAGTAGAAAGCTTTTCTCTCTGTAAATGTTGGAAAGGGAATTAGTTCAATATTTTCACTACCGAAACATTCAAGTAAACCTTACTGTTGCAAGAACTATGGAAATACCATTGACAGTTTTATGCAGTGTAGGTGCATGAATGTGGGAATATACGAAACATTAATTTTACTAATCAACAGAGAAGCTTTTTTTATGAGGCAAACACTTGTCTGTGAAGGATTTCTTGCAAAGTTCTGCTACAATTTCTGACTTGGATTCTCTGTTCATCTTGATTTTATTTTTCTTTAGGGGCATGCGAAGGAACACTAGCCTGTTCAACTTGTCATTTAATCTTTGAAGACCACATATTTGAGAAACTAGATGCAATTACTGATGAAGAGATGGATATGCTGGACCTGGCATATGGCCTCACAGAAACGTAAGGCAACTTAACGTTTACTAGATCAAAGAATGGGAAGAAGGATTTGCAGTTGGGGCAGTCTGTTGTTCTTAAATGCCTAAATCAACTTTTAATGAGTAGTTGGATTCTATTACACAGGTGAGACTACCAAGTTTAAATATAGTTTATCTGAATTCATGTTAAAAAGTTGTCATACTGTTTTTGTAACTGAGGAGTGGCAGTTGCCAGTTCTTGCTCTTCAGAGGTATCTGATGCATAAGTGTCAGATAGTGGCAAGAACCCATTTCCTTCAACAATCCTTTGCTGTTGCTCTTGTGTGTGAGTTTTCTTGTGAAATTTTCTCTTTTGTTTTCTGTCTCCATTAGTCTGTAGCTAGTTCATGTATTGTGTGACTCTGTTAGTATTTTAGTTTTGGCCAGATCTTTTCACAGAATCACTGAAGGGTTGAGGTTGGAGGGGACCTCTTGAGGTTATCTATTCCAACATCCCTGCTCAAGCAGGGCCATGTAGAGCTGATACCCAGGACTATGTCCAGATGGCTTTTGAATATCTCCAAGGATGGAGACTCCACAAACTCTCTGGTATTTATGTACATTGATAAAGGTTATCCCCCTGACATCCTCTAGGATAAAGTGTCCTACATGGCAGTGTCCCCCACTTGGTCATGCTTTGCCTTATATCAGAGTGATATTGGTGCACACAAGCTGGATTCCCTTTTGGGTAGAGTTGATCCCAGAGTGTGCTTTCACTGTTCATGGGCATTGCATTGCACAGTATTAGACTAGTAATAGTTCTACACCTTCCCCGTCATCAACATGCTTTGTAACTAGAGTGTCCCATCCTTACCAGAGGCCCATTCTTTGTGGGCTGCACTGCTTACTGTTGTATAACATAGCCTGTGTCATAGAACTTACTCACATGAACAGTGGTCAGCTATGCCTTACATGGGTTTGTAAGTCTTCTGTTTTGTACTTCAATGGAACTGCTCGTAGAAGTTTCCTGAGAATCTTTCCAGTGATGTCAGAGGCCTGTGCTAAGAGTAACTTTTAAGTTCTGGGCCAAATTGACTCCTAAATAGTTCTAGAGGCCTGTGATCTAATACAAAAACCTTTTTTCTCTGTCTGCCTTCTTAACTAAAGGTTGCAAGCAAGGAGTCTTTACTGAAAAACAGTACAAAGCCAGAGCTCTTTGTTTAGATATTTCTGTAATTTTCTCTCAGAGTTCTTAAGACCAAATTAAGTTTTAGACCTTCTGAAGACAGATGCTTGTTATGTCTGTCAGGTTTGCCTAACATCATGTGTTCTTTCTATGTTCATGGTTCTCTTAGGTGTGAGAGGAAGCTTTAGATGACTGATGGTTGCTGTAGGTTACCTGATCTTCTGTGCTCATACAAACTTGTGTAATGGAGATCTACTGCTGTGCTCTGTCATAAGTACAAGGATAAAAGCTTTTTCCTGTCAGTGATCCTTTGGATTTGAAGTTTCATCTAGCAGCTACCATGAAATCTAATGTTTTTTAAAGTGACAGACTAACGAGAAAAGTTGAAATAAAATTGTTTTGCATAAAAGTAGAGATTGTTAAAGGTAGTAAGATCGGAGGATGCAAACTCTGTCAAAAGTTTAAAAAGAAGACTGAAGGAAAAAAATTAGCTAAGAAATTACTTGCTCACAAGTAGAAAAATATTTTTGTTTCTAACTTACCAGAAGCAGGAAACTTGTCAGCATGAAGAACCAATGGGTGATACAGAAGGCACACTTAAAATATAAAACAATAACATAAAGGCAAAGTTTCTCATTTATCTTTCATCATTGTCTTTAGAGATGTTATGGGATATCCATGCACTGGAATGTTTGTTTTCAGAGGGCATCTTGGAGTGTCTAAAACTGTTGTGTCCAGAGAAGTGGTATTACTGCAAACAAGCAAAATAAGTAGGAACAAATTGTATTGATTAGGTAAAGCTAAATTAGTTGATTTAAAAGTAGAAGATTTAAAAGGAATGGAAGGCAACGGTGCAACTTCTACAAAGATTTCATTGGAACTGGGGAACAGTGAGTCTAACTCCATGCTGGCCATATTAATGATGTGTCTGTGGAGTGGTAAGGAAAGAATTGAACAGTGCTTTTGTGGAGGGAAGCAACAGATGCAGGTAGTTCTTCAGATTAGTCACTGAGCATGAAGAAAGACCTTTCAATTCATGTAGCTTACTTTTGGTCCAGAAATTCTCTACTGAGTTTTGAGTTGGAGTGGGGTAAGAGCAAAGGCTCTGTAAAGGATAAGTAATTGGTTATGTTACTTAGTGTCGTAAAATCAGAAACTGTCAGTGAAGACGTGCAAGGATCCTGTGCTTTTGAGTGACAGGATAGTAGAGTTGAGGCTAAAAGATTCAGGTAAATGCACATGGGTAAAGCACTGGCAACTTGGCATATTTAAAGCAGATCTTGAGCTAGCTAGTGTCTTTCCAGGAACGTCACCTTAAGGTCTTACTGTTTTAGAGGTAAATGGAAAGTTGCCAATATTGTGTAGGAGCAGGGATCAGGCAGGAAAAAGGAACATCATAAATGAGGTTTCACCATATATTTTTACTTGTGTAGCTCTTCCTGTTTGTTTGTTTTGCTCCTTCTCCTTTATTTTAAGTAGCAGAATGAAAGGAACTAGAGGGAGGTACTTAAGAACTGGTTGAAGGGGGAAAGCTTTTGTGTAGGTATTGAATAAATCTTTTTTGGGGTTCAGGCTTCTTCAGCTTCAGGGGATGGTGGATTCTGGTTAAAGATCTTGAAAGTACATAGTTCTATGGGTCCTGGTGAGATCCACCGACAGGTCCTTAGGGATCTGGCAGATGAAGTTGCCAAACCACTATCCATCATATTTGAAGGGTCGTGGCAGACTGGTGAAGTTCCCACTGACTGAATAAGGGGAAACATAACCCCCATTTTCAAAAAGGATGACTTTTTCTAGATCATGATGTGTTTGTGTGTTTGGGATGGCTCAGTGTTGGAGGCTATTACATATATGATTGGCTAGAGCTAATGAGTGTTGTATTTCTCTACAGATCACGTTTAGGCTGCCAAATCTGCTTGAAGAAATCGATGGATAATATGACTGTTCGAGTACCAGAAACTGTTTCTGATGCCAGACAATCAGTAGATATGAGTAAAAACTCCTAAAAAAATATATCTTAGGAGTTCTAAAGAAGTTTAATTATTTTTATAACTTATTTTTAAATGTGTAATTAAATATGGAAACTTACATAATTGTGAGTTATTTTATATGACTATCAATATTAGATTAATGCTATTTTAATTTTCTTTATAGAACCTCCTATATTTTTACGCTTAAAATGCAATAATACTTCATAATACTTCATACAACTGATGTTGGATTACACGTGTTAAGAAGTGTATTACAGATTTCATATAACATTATTCTGTCAAAACCTTTAATGACATTTGAAAACTGGATCACTTCTATACGACTTCTAAAACTCCTGAGCATTTCTGGGTTTCAGACCTGGGTATGTTAGAGAGCAAACCTTGTAAGACTGCATGGAGTCTTTTTAAAGTGTTGTCATTAAAGATGGTGTGCTCAGAGCTAATTGGTTTTCTCAATACATGTGATACTTCCTCAGCAAATAGTGAACCATCAGGTTAGGGATTCTTTAGACTTTGTAATCTTGATGAGATGTGGCAAATTTTGTCTTGCATTTGTGAGATCTAGGAGCTGATACAGAATGTTGGCACCTGCAGCTTGATTGCTGCCATGCATCTCTGTTGCCCAAATAGAAGTAAATAAACCTCAGTTAAATTGTTTTTATGTTTGACTACACCACAAATACGGGGATACACATGACTTAGGAGAGGAAAGCCTTGGCACTGCCTAATGAGAAAGTGTATGCACCAGAGGTAATTGCAAATTCTTGCTGTTTTCTGAAGATGTCTCAATGGAGATTGAAGAGGACAGTCTTTGTCAATGTAAGATTTGTTTGGAAATCTTTCTCTCTTATTTTTTTCAGTTTTGGACTTATTCGAGGCAGTCGAATGGTAGTCAAAGCATTCAGAATCCTGGATTCTGCACTTTCCTCCCAGGGTCATTTCAGTAACAATTGATGTGAAATGCCCAAGTATACTTAATCTATAAAGATGCACTAGAAGGGGTAGGGATGAACCCATCCATGGTGGGGTAGCGTGTGGACCAATGGTGAGGAGCTTTCAGTTGCATCTTGTTTTAATAATTCTAAAATAGATCCCAAAAAAAAGTCTCTTAAGACCTTTTATTACTTTCTTGTTTCCTAAATAATCAGATGGATGTCACTAATACAATAGTTGTTACAGCTGTAAGGCTATTTTAATTTTTTTGCCTTATTTTTATGTATAAAACCTTTATATTTATACTTGAATGATCTAGTGCATTCATTAATCCTTATTTGAACTGCTGACAATGACATTGAAACATCTTGCATTATTATATTTAAAGGGGAGGGAACTTATTTTTCCAGTGCCAAATATTGTGATTAGTTTGAGCTTCATAAAGGAAAAAAGTCCTTCTTTGTTATAGAAAAATACTATCCAGAGCTCTATTGAGAATAGATCTAGTTCAGATGCCTTGATTTCCTCAGTAACTATTTCTTTGTTTCATGGTGGTGTCTCCTTTCCACTAGAAGAAGGTATGCTCAGTGTGGTCTGCTCAGATAATTGATACTACAGGGTTTTCACAATACTTCCTGTATCATCTAATTCAAAATGTCAATTCTGAAGTCATATTTCCTGGCTTTTTGAAAGAGATGGGAAGTGAGGTTAGGGAGAAGAGCAGAAATTAAGTGGAGAAGTGTTCTGAAGATACTGTTGTCTTCCTCTTCAGCTGCCATGGCCCTAACCATGGTTTAGGGGTTACTTTCCCACAGTTGGGCAGTGAGATGAACAAAGGCAATACAAAGAGAAAACTGGTTTATTTATGTTTGGTTATTATTATTAAATCTTAAACTTACATATTTTTAAGGAGATGCAGTTCTTAAGCTTCCAGGGGAGGGAACTCAGGTTGTAACCAGATGTACTGTGCATTCTTACATAGGGAAAAAAATCTGAAGTTTCTGAATAGCTGTGGGGCTTGGGGGTAGATGTTTGTGGTTGCTGGGGTTTGGGGTTTTCTTGGTTTTGGGGGGTGTTTGTTTTTGGTTGGGTTTGTGTGTTTGTTTTACTTCCAGCGCCAGGCACTTCTCCTTGTGGGAATCTTGAAGCGCTTAACACTGTTAAACAAATGTGAAACAGCTCTCCTGTGACAGTTTTCTTTCTAAGCCAGGGTTGTTTCCTTATGTGTTTCCTGTGACACCTTCCTGTTAACAAAGACTTTGTCTCTTCCGTGGTGTACCTGTGGAAGGAGTTATTTAGCACAGCAAGGCAAAAACAACAAAACCATCCTGCATTTCAAAGTTCATTTTGAATTCTAGAGGTATTCCATATTGTGCACGAATGCAAATCTCAGAAAGCGAAGGAACTGATGTGTAATCCCCAAAATGCCAAGCTCAGATACACTTGTCTCCTTATTGTCAAAAAGATTTGCAAATAAATCTTATTTTATACCACTTTCTGACACACCTTGTTTGTACTGATTTTTCTTCCCTTTTCCTCCAAGTCATGGAATGTATTTCTGAGTGTAAAATGGAACTGAACAGTTAGCGATGCACATTCTAGTGTATGAATTATTGTGCAGTAACACAAAGCATCAAAACTAGTTACCTAAAAGGGGGGGGTGTATTAAATGATCTTTCCAGCTCAACAAATTGTATGATTATAAATATTTTTTTTTACTTCCTTATCCAAATAAAGATCACTTGGTACTAATTTTTTTTAAGGCATTGCCTGCCTTTTTTCAAAGCGTGAAGTGAATGGATCTCTTCTGCCCTCAAATATGAGGAGGAAATCAGAATTGTGCCTGTCAGTGTTGTACTTATTAGTGTGGTGTCTGAAGGGGAAGGAAGGAGATGCCTCTCGCTCCTGGTGTCACTGCATCTTGTCCCGTGGGGGCATGTTCCATCGTCAGAATCACAGGCTGTCACTGAGGAGAAGGCGTGTTCTCTATGAAGTTTGTTACTTCTCTGTCAGGGGAAAAAAACCCGAATGCTTAAATTTGAGGTTCCTGGCTTCTGGCTGCAAGACATTTAAAAGATTTTAAGGCATATATTTATGTGTCCCAATTTACTTCAGCTGGCTTCAAACAGGGATGTGGAAAGGCCAGGTCTAAGGAAGTGGCAGTATTTCCCCTGCTCACTGCTCTGGGCATGGAGAAGATTCCCTTCAACCTGACTTTGTTTTGCTCTCATAGAGGACAGTGTGGCATACAAAGATGAGGTGAACCAAAAAAATTCTGATTCCTTGTGAGGAAAAAAGAAGTAAATGTTGAAGAAGAGATGCTCAAGCTGAGTCACTAAGGCATGAGATATTAAAAAACATTTGAAATAGGCTGCAGCTGCTGTAGATAACACTATGACTTTTCCTGAAATGATGTGGAAAGATGTGAAAGAGGAAGGAGAATTTGCTGCACCATGAGCTGGGTTCTTGACAGAGCTGTATTAATGGTTGGACTCCTTGAGCTGAAGGGTCCCTCCCAACTTACACCATTCCATGGTTCTCATTTCCTCAACTGGAAATGAGAAGAAAGAAATTCTTCACTGTGAGGGTGGTGAGACACTAGTACAGGTTGCCCAGAGAGGTTGTGGAAGCTTCCTCTCTGGAGAAGACATCCAAGACCAGTCTGGATGAGTCACTGAGCAACCTGGTCTAGTGGGAGGTGTCCCTGCCATGGCAGGAGGGTTGGAACCAGATGATCTTGAAGGTCCCTTCCAACCCAAACCATTCTATGAGGGGAAGCTGTTGTCTTTGTGGATGGCTGTGAAGTTCTGTGGGCTGCTGAGCCTTGGTGTTCTTTGTCTCCCTATTAGGACTGCCAGGAGAGGAACAGGGACTGCAGTCCAGACAGAACAACAGGTGTTAGAAAGCAAACCTCAGAACTGCTTTTAATCTGGCCACTTATCCCTTTTTTATTAAATGTTGGGCTATTTGGGGGTTTTTTGAACGAGTCCAGGTTTATCAGGGTTCTGGCCTAAGGTGATTTAGCGTTTGCAGCTTGGGCCAGACTTCATCTGAAACCATGGGCGCACAGAGAAATATCTCTGAGGTCCCTCTCCATAGGTCTGGAAGCTCTCTTTCTCTCAACCAAGCAGCGGAAACGTTATTTTGAGTGCTACTGTTGCTTATGTGCTTTCGGGAGTGGTGTTCCCTCAGTATGGCTATTCACACTTGTGCCTAATGCTTTCCATAGCACAAATCGGGAGCCATCATCTCTTGCGTCTGCTAGGGATGAGAAAGGATGGAAAGGGTTTGGGATATGCTTGGTACAACCTGCTTTACATCCACTTAGTTGGAGCAGTTTCCACCTTCCCGTTTTTGGCTCTGTGGAGCAGCTCTGCTAGAAGACAGAATGTGGTTTGAAGTGCTCCCAGCTGGTGCTGGCCCCAGGTGGTCAATCCCCTGCAATGCAGCTCTAGGAGGGATTAAATTTGGAACGTGGGAAGAGCCCGACTGAGTTGAAGCTTCTGATGGAGCTGGTCACTGAGGACCTTACCTGAGTGTGAAAGAAATGCAGGTTCAGTGTTGTAGAAGAAAGGAGCTATTGCTGGATCAGACCAGGCTGGTGGGTAGTCTCAGGGACAAACAGACACATGCCCAACTTTCATCATAAATAATACATCCTGATCAACACAGAAAAACAGTGGGGACCACATACCCTTTGAGCCTCTGTGGGCTGGTGGGAAGTTCTGCCATTGACCCACGACTGGTATGTCCCTGCAACAGCCTTGTGAACAGCCCCTGCAGGGGCTCAGTGGGCTCTGATGAGGTTACAAGGGTTTCTTTGTCCTGGTGTTTCTACTTCTACGTGTTTGAGGGGAAAATCCGCTCATCCCATAACTTGACATTATTCAATGGTGGGACAGGTTGGTTGTGCTCTTGGTTTCTCCAATGCTGGAGTGTTTGAGAGAGGACATGTTGCACATAAGAAACAATAATGATAGATGCTGGTGTCAAGTAAGTAAGCATTACCAGGAGAGTTCTGTGGCAGCTGTGCCCTGGTGCAGCTTTGGCTGAGTCAATTTTCTTCCCTCTGCAGCTGGTGGACTGAAACCTTTGGATTTGGAGAAATCTGTTCTGTCTCACTGAAGGAAATACAAGGTGTTTCTCCTTCAAGCCATGTTTGATCAAAAATGGTTCTCCTTAGTCCAGTTGTGAGTCAAAACAAATACCCAGAGAAGCTGAATGTTCTTACTCCATCCAAGTGCATCTTCATCACATTTCTCAGGTGGGTTAGCAGCTCATTCTCATTGTTACCCTTCCTCAGGGAATCCCCTGCCTTGCACTGGTGAGCCAGCCCTAGCTTTTGAGCTGGTTAGAGCACACAAGCTTTACTGGTAAGGGTTCGGAAAGTGTTGCCTTCCTAGAAAACCCTGAGTGGAGGGGAGAAAGGGGAAGAAAGTGAGTTTATCCAAGATCACTGTGATGCAGCTGCAGGCTCTTGGATCCAGGAGGCAGGCAGCCGTGTACCACCCAGGGAGCTGGCGACAGGATTTGGCTGGGGATGAAGGTAGAAGGTCTCATCTCCCAGGAATGTTTGACAACAGATGAAAATAGCTGTAATAGAAAACAAATGGTGTCATAGAGAGGAGGCATATGGTAGCTCAGAGTGACGGGGAGGCTTCTCAGGCTGGAGTTCAATTCCAGGGGACTGATGGCTGTCGGGAGGGAGCAAAGTAGGTTGTAGCTGGAGCAAGAGAGTTTCTGCTTTGGATTTCAGCATTTTTTTAACTTATGCTCTAATTGAGTTGTTATGATCATCACAGCCACCAAGTTATAATCAGAAATTAGGAAAAACACACTGTGTCCTGGCATGGAGAAGAAAGAAAAAATAAGCAACACCTCTTACCTTGAAGTTTCCTGCCCTTTGGGGGCTGTCCTTCAAGGAGAAAGCCAGCACAGGAACCTCAGAGGCAGCGGTCTGGGGGAGCAGAGTGAAGCTGCCCTGAGGGTGAGTGTTGTCCTGGCAGGGAAGCTCAGGACACTGGGATCTCCCGCCCAAGATATGTGCAGCAAATGTTGTATTTTCAGCTCAGACAGCCCACGTTTGAGCACTGCTTGCCAGCTTCATATTAAAAATTAGCTAAATTAAAGACCTCATTTGCCAGTTCTTATCTCATCTACCACTTTTGCATTTCATTAAGTATTTGTCTCTAGTTAAGGAGATTGGGAAGCATTGCCCTTCTGATTTGCCTTGATTCTAGAGTGCTTATTTTTAGAGGTAAAGGAGGCACGAGGCATCAGAAACCTTCATAAGAGCATGCAGAAATGATTGGGGGAAAACAATTACCAGGCAACAGGAGTTAATTCTGAGAATGAAGGTACATAGTGGCCACAGGACATTTGCTGTGGTATTTCACTGCTTGTGTAACTGGGTAATCAGTGCTGTCAGCTGCCCAGTGCTTGGCTGCTTCTGCTTTACCATAAAGCCCAGCTTTCATCATAAATAATACATTTAATCTATTTCTGCCTCCTTCTAGCCAAAGCACCATTTTAATGGCTCTAGATCCCAGGAATTTTGTAAAGTTCACCTTCCTCTGAGGGTTGGCTGCCAGAAATTCTTACTCTCTGGCAAAATCATTTCCCCAAAATATTTATTTTTTTTTGGCCAGTGAGTGGAGAATGAATCCCAGCCCCGTCCATGCCTGCAGTGAGATGGGGCTGCGTGTGGTCAGTGCAAGCACAACCACCTGGCTCTTGCTGTATCACATGAGGTAGACAAAGGCCACTGTTCACAGGTTCTGTAACAAGGTATTATTTACAGGACAACAGGGATTTTTATGCTCTTTCAAATCTGGAATGCATTCAAAACTACACAGGAAGATCCACTTACTGAAAACTTGTGCTCACCTTTAAGCTTGGAAGGAGACCAGATGTTATTTAAGGAATTCATTCCTGGAAGCAAACTTGGGTGGATGCTGCTTTGACAGTGGGTCTGAACCTGTGAACACTTGACCCAAAACCAGTGAAGGATTAAAAAGAGCCTTTATCCCGCTCTCGCCACTTGCTCTCCATCTCTCCAGAGCAAATAGACTGATATGTTTTGGTTCAGCAAAAATGATGAAAGAAATTACACGGGATACAAATTCATGGTACTGTTTCAGAAGCAAACCCAGCAATATTCCTTCCAGAGGATGCTGAATATTTGAATATAAAAATAAACCAGCTACTCAGGCCCTGCTGGCGCGTGCATTAAGCTCCCAGCCTTTACTTCTTTCACTGTTTCTACTGGAAAAACCCTGATTTATCTGCTGTTTTCCTCCTGCTCCATCTCCTGCAGCTCTTCACTCAGACCCCATGACTTCCACTCTCTGAATCTATCTGTTTGTTTTTCTTTTTTTTCTAAACTCAGTTTCTGTCCTTTTTGTTGAGTTTCTTGGGCAGAGGGATGCTGGGAATCTTTCAAAAACTTTTTACTGCACAAGTCCATATTTGCACCAAAAGCAAACTACATATTTCAATAACCACAATATTCTTCAGCTTTTCCTTTCTTTCTGAGGAATCACAGCATTCCAATGGAGTAAACTCCAACAGGTAGAAATAGAAACCCCTCCAGCTGTCATCAGAGGAAAGCAGAAGGCACAGGAGCAGCTTCTGACTCCAGAGCATCATCTTATTGTTTGGGTACAGGCTCTGGCCCCTCTTCAACTCTCAGGAGCCACAGGAGGAACTCAGAGCTGAGGGATGGGGTGGGTGAACAGGGACAACAAGGAACATTTGAAATGGATTTGCAGAGCACCCATGTGTTCTCAAAGCCAGGCAACACAAGAAAACATCCAGTTTCTGCTGTCTGGCTTTAGCCAAAGATCCTCCGGCAAAAGGGCTGTGGGTGTACAGCAGGACATAATTTAACAAGTGACTGTGGAAAAACCTCACATCTGAGGGGCTTCAGCTGGCACTGCATGCTGGCTCTGCCATGCACAACTTCCTCTTCTGTGGCTATTTGTTTTGAAGATGATCATAATTATTTCTGAAGTGATCAAGCAACAGAAATTTGGAGCCATTTTCTTCCAGGTTATTCATGATTCTGATGCCAATGTGCTCTGCTCCTGCATCCACAGCCTCCCTCCTAATGCTTTAGCAAAAAATCTCAAATTTCAGTAAACTTCTCAAGATCCTGGCTGGAACTCTCACAATTACTGCTTTTATTCTCATATAAAAAGTTCAATAAATAAACAAATAAAACATTATTTTATTGAAAAAAGTGTGAAATTGGAAATTTTTTTTGGTATTACTCTTCATACAGTGAAAGCTGTTCATTTAATTGGCATGTGTAGAAAAACAAATGTGTTGGTTTTCTCATGTTACCTTTTAATTCTGGTTACCTTGTTCATAATGTTTCCCAAATCTGTTAATTATTGAAATTGTCTTTGCGTCTCTCTATGTCACGGGCTCTGAAAGATCTAACATTACATTGTATTGCAAAATGATCACAGAGTTACAGAATGAGTTGAGTTTGATGTCTAATCTTAACTGCCCTGCTCTGGTTTAAAACCATTGCCCCTCATTCTGTTGCTCCATGCCCTGCTAAACAGTCCCTCTCCAGCTTCCCCGTAGCCCCCTTCAGATACTAGTAGGCTGCTTGCTATGAGGTCTTCTTGGAACCTTCTCTTCTCCAGGCTGAACAGCCCCAACTCTCTCAGACTGTCCTCATAGCCAGTGTGATGCAGCCCACTGATCATCTTCATGACCCTCCTCTGAACCTTCTCCAGTGGGTCCGTGTCCTTGTGCTGATGGCTCTAAAGCTGGATGCAAGTGATGGACACAGGATATTTTGTTGGATAGGTTTGGGTTGGAAGGGACCTTCAGAGATCATCCATTCTAGCCCCTGCTGCATCCTATGTACTTAGCCAGGAACCTACACAAAGTCTGTGGATATGATGCAGCTATTGCATAACATTTCTGGTGCATCTGATAAGTTTATTGCAGAACTTGTCCAGATTGTTTGAGGAAGCTGACTGTAATGAAATTGTGCTTTCACAGACACCACACATAATTTACCCCTTAGGTTTTTGGCATTTTTGAAATTATGTCTGTAAGCAAACTAAGAAACACTTAGATGATGTTTTGGTTTAATCCATAAGATAATTATTGTTACATTATAAAATAGTTGTAATTGACTTTTTTTTTTTAACTCAAGTATGATACCAGGGGTTTTGTTTGCATGTGATATTTAATCATTTTGATCAATACGGAAAACCCCCCACTTTTTTCCATTAAAAACAACAATTAAAACAAGTAAATAAAAAAGAAGTAGAGGTGTGGATCCAGTTCTCCTGGCAAGGATTTGTCAGGGCTGTAGGATCAGGACAGAAGGGTTGTGAGTCCATGACAGATGGCTATGGTGGCCACTAAGCAACCCCCGTTGTCTGTGATGTAACAGAGATTTAACACTTAAGGTGGCATGTTCCTTGAGGGCATGAGCCTCTGTGGGAACCTCTTGGTATCCACCGACTGGAATGGGCTTCTCCACCGTGTTTGTTTAGGAGCGAGTATGGCAAGAAATCCAAAATTCACCTTCAGCTATAGTCATTGATTTTGTCACTGACTGGTTGGTAAACTTCAAATATTTTGGACTTGCAGAATGGTTTTGTTGCTGTTTATTTGCATATAGCTCTGGAGCAAGGACTCAGTTGAACTGTTGGTTCAAGAGTCATTCTTAATGTAGAACTTCTGGTGTGATGAGTCTCATATTTCCCAAATGTCTTAACCCTGTGGCCTGTGTCCTGACCCTGAGTGGCCACTATGAGGACATGTTGCTTGAGGAGACAAAACTTGTCTCCTAGCTACAAAAAAAAAATTCTAAAAAAACTTTTTCAAAGATCAAGGCTGAGAAATCATACTCATTCATGGACCACTCAGTTCAAAAAAGAGCCATGGTCATGGGGTCCATGATACAAGAAGCCAAGAGGCAGAAATGGAGTGCTGTGAAAGTGTGTCTCTCCTGTATCCTGTATTTCTTTATCATCTCTCCCAGTTAGTCAGTTTTGGTGACTTAGGTTTCACCCAAATAATTTTCATGAAAACTTATTAGTTGAGCATGCAATCACCCATGGCTTTTGGTGTTTCTGACAGGACACAGAGTGGAGCTCTATCTGCTGGGTTTGCACATGCTTTGGCAAGACCAGCCTTCAGGTGGTGTTTGTTGGACAAGAGATATCTTGCTTCTGGTGATGAGACTGAAATGAGTGGGAGGTGCCTAGAAGGCTAGAGAGGTTGTGAGTTAGAAAATAGCTCCAAGAAAAGTTATTTCAAGGTATGATCTTTGAGCTGGGTTGTAATTATCCAATGTTTTTCAAGATATACTCAGAAGAGGGGAAAAAAGTTATGATCTTGGGTGGGAAGATGGGTCTTTTTGTTTTTCTGTCAGTCTGCATGAAATATGTAAATACTCAGATACTATCATTTGTCTTGGGAAATTAAGGAAATTAAAATGGGAGGATTAGAGACATTTTTAATCTCTCTGGCATTGTATCCAAGGATTTTTTTTTCATGATTCATCCTTATCATGGGCAAGGAACTTCTCTGCTGGACCTTAGAAGGTGCAAACCCCACAGCTTTGGCTGCATCCGGCTACATATTTGACAGTACTGAAGGGTTAACTTTTGATCTCTCCATCTGTGGATCTTGAGGTGCTTCTCTTGTCTGCACAAAGACGGTTTGAAATCATGCACCTCTGCTCTCGTGGCTGTGCAACCTCTCCCCACTTGCCTGGCTTGGCCAGGAGGCTGCAGCCTGTAAATGGTGCCAGGGCTTGCTGGCAGCTATCTGACCACCTGAGACATATACATGGTCTACCCATGTTCCTCCAACACTGTCTGTCTGGAAAAATCTACAATGGTGTCGTAGTGTGATCTGAGGAGCCTTTATGGTTCATTTCTTTCCTCATAATCTCTGGTGGCAACATTATTTTTTTTCTCTTCCTCTTTTTTATTTCCTTTTTTGATGTTTTCTTTATTTTTGGGAGGAGCATTAAGGAAGGGTAAGCTTAGGATCAGCCCAGATCTTCATGCTGGATTTTTATGCATCCTGGGGGTTTGCTGTGCCTGGATGTGGCTTAGGGTGGTTTTACATTTTACATGCTCAAAATATTTATTAATCCCAGATTTATCAGGGACTATAAAACCAGGTGCCTCAGTACATTCTGTCTGCTTAGTCTTTGTCATTCAAATGGAATTTGAAGATCCACCCAGATTGACCCACAATCTCTCATTTTTTACATTGTATGTTTTAATTTATTTGTGAGGTGAGTGCGTGTGTGCTGGTTTCTTGTTTTCCAGGTTTGGACAGTCCCCTTCACAACAAAGACTCTTCCTGGAAATGATCTTTGGAAGGTGTCCTGAGCATATATATGCAAAATAGATATGAAGCATTTATTTGTTGAGCCAAACATCAAGCCATAAGCAAGGAGTTATAAGGGCAATACAGTAATAGTGTTGTTTAAATTTATTTAGTAGGTAATGCTGATGAGTAGTGAGGAAGTTATTAGAAAGCTTTTGTTACAGGCTAAGATAAACATAGAATTAATAGCTCCTGCAGGCAATTACTTTAAAAAAATCACTCCATATTCCCTGCCTCAGATGATGGAGCTCCTGTATAGGGACAGAAAGGACAAACATGAGAAAACATGGCCCTAGCACTTGCTCCATGCCAGGCTTCTCCCTGGGAAATTCCTCCCACCGACTCACACCTCTGTAGAACTGAGAGAAGATCACCCCTAGGCATCTTGAAGAGTTCAAAGGACACCTGCACATGCAGCAGCCATCTTAGTGGTTCAAAACAGAGTTTGCGTGGTTGATGGTGGCTGCCAAGGGGTGGGCTGCAGTGTTTCTTAGAAAAAGGCTCTAGCTTTAGGCAGTCTGTGTGATGTGCAATGCACAAAAAACTCCCACACTTTGCTCCACTACACCTAGGTCACGTCCAGAGGGTTTGTGACTACCCTTTGATGCCCTTTGGACAGTAAAATGGAGCAGTTCCTTCTAAATCTCACCTTAAATGATATTCCTAATTTCTCAAACATCTAGAACTGTGTGGGGATACAGAGTTCATGTAGCTCAATAAAATGTCTTCAATCACCATTCAGAATCTGTGCCTTAATATGCCACAAAATTCCACCTGAAGGCATCAACATTCCCTGTAAATCCTAGAGAAAAACTTAGCCTTCTGTTTAAACACACCTATGCCTCCCCACCTGAACTTCAGTTTTCTCATGTTGGTAGTGGGTGAACACTGGAATGTTCTGCTTGGGGGGAGGGAGTGGTCATCTCTCACCTATGTTTACTCAAGAGCAATGAGTTGACTGTAACTCTGGAAAAGCCTCTAAACTTTTTAACAGAAGCCAGCTATTTTCCTTAAGAGGTAGAAGGGGATTTTCGCTATTCTTTGCCTGCACAGTGAAGTAGAAGGAGCATCAGTTAATGTGGCTGGTCTCTAAAGGCATCTGAGCTCAGTGTGAGGTGAACAGAGAGCAGCAACAGCTTAACTTGGATTAAACTCTGGAAGCTGAATCTTCATTGTCTGCATGAGAGCCTTGGTGCCATAGTACCACTTGGTTTTATTTGGAGGTACCTTCTAATGCATCTCCACCCACCTGGCAGTAAGCTAGTGGGACTAAATCAGCGGCCAAGGCTCCTTTATTGTGAAGTGGAGAAGAAGGCACACATTTCACCACGAAGAATGGCTCAAGGTGGGAGGAGACACCTCTGAATGATCCTTCAGCTGTGGAAGAGCCCAGCGCAATCTCATAGTAATTCTCAAATGGCTGAAGTTTCACCTGACCTTTAGGAGAGTAAGTCATCTCCTTCTTTAGTTAGAAGCCTAAAATTCAGGTGAAAGCAGGCATAAGGTAAAGGTCCAGTCTGCATGTAAATGCCTTGGTTCTACAGTGAGATGAAAGTAGCAGCTGTGTTTGGAAACTCCCTGCAAACAGCCTCGGGTTTTTCTCTGATGGATGTATTTTTGCATGTTTACTGCTTAAACATTAAGATAATAATTAGCTGTTCTTTGTAAATGTGTATGTCATTGTCCCCAGCAAATGAGTAATCCTTATAGAGCTGTGAGTCAACACTGAGGACTGTGAATCTCCTGTGTCATCAAGGCATGTTCCTGGAAAGTCCTGAAAGTCGTATTTCTCCACTTTGGCCAGAGGATCGAGAGAGGTGATTCTGCCTCTGTACTCTGCTGTCATGACACCTGGAGCTCTGGAACCCACAGCACACAAAGGACACGTACCTGTTGGAGAGGGCCCAGAGGAAGATCACAAGGATGATCAGAGGACTGGAGCATCTCTCTTATGAGGACAGACAGAGAGAGATGGGGCTGTTTAGCCTGAAGAAGTCTCCGAGGAGACCTCATAGTGGCCATCCAGAGCCTGAAGGGGGCCTACAGGAAAGCTGGGGTGGGACTTTTTGCCAGGGCATGGAGTGATAGGACAAGGGGCAATGGTTTTAAACTAGAATGGGTCGGGTTTAGATTAGATATTAGGAAAAAGTTCTTCACCATGAGGGTGGTGAGACACTGGAACAGGTTGCCCAGAGAGACATTTAAGGCCAGGTTTGATGAGGCTCTGAATAACCTGATCTAGTGCAAGATGTCTCTGCTCATTGCAGGGGGATTGGACTAGATGACTTTTGAAGGTCCCTTACAACTCAACATATTTGAAGGTCCCTTCAACTCAACACGTTCTATGATTCTATGTGGTTAGTTAAGGGCATGTTACAGTAGCTTTTGGCGCTTTCCTTGGAATTCTCTATTTTTAGAAAATAAGACTTTCAGTAGTTGCAAGGACTGGCAGGCAAAGTGTTAAGCAGCTATACCTTCACTACTGGCTGCTTCCTCTGTCACAGCTGTACCTTGCCAGCTCTTCACTTTTATGTTTTCCTTTTCCCTCTCCCTTCCCTGAACAGCACATAATCCTGGGAGGGGAGCTGTTGAGTACAACTTGCACTGGAAATGTCTTTCCTGACACTCTTTGACTGCAACTGAGCAAAGGAGCTCTGAAATAGAAATGAAGAACAGTGCATCATCTCAAGAAGGATTATTAAGAGGCATCATCTCTATTTCTGCCACATGGTAGCCACAGTTTGCTTTCAGCAACACCTGAGCACAGCCCCAGTAGAATGCTGAAGTGTTTCCTTTTTCTCCATGGTTCAAAGCTGTATAATGAACTCCATTAAAATAAATACAACTTCAGAGAAAAACTTGAGATGGATTCAGTCATTTAGCACCTTCATAAGACAACTTTGCCTGGAGCCAGTTCATGAGTCAGGACAGTGAGCATCATAGCCAAGATGTTCTACTGCTCCATGGGATGAGTGGGGTGGCTGGGATGGGTGCCCTGTACCCCTAGCCCAGCACTGTAGGGTTGAAGTGGAACATGGTGCTTGGCACATCATTTGCTCCAGGGCTGCAACATTCTGAAAGCCTCCAGGGTCACAATGGAGGGACTTGAAGACTGCTCAGAAGATAACTATGAGTGTAGCATGTGGATGAGCTCGATATGAGAAGAACTATCTCCCTCCCCATTCCCTGTTTGGGTTGCGCTTTTCTGTGCTCCATAGTTAATGAGAATGACTTCTCCAATAATTATTCCTAAAGGAAGCTGCTGAGTGAAAAACTCTGACCTTCATGTTTCAGAGCACTGAAAGATCAACCTCTTTCACTCTCCTTGCCTGAGCTAATTTCTCTGATGCAGAGAGATGCTCGTTCTTCTTGCCCCATTAGATGCTGCTCAGTGTGTCACTGGCTGCTGAGGGCACAGAATAATGGTCATTGTTGAAGCATTTCCTCAATGGCCTAATTAAGGAGAGAGTGTTCATTTGACTAGACAGAGTTAATTAATAAAGCCTAAGCCACTCCTGTGGTGAAAAGTTCTCTGTAACTTTTGTGATTTGGGAAGCAGAGCATGTCTCCTTCACGTGCTGGCTGTGAGACTTTCCCTCTTCTGCTCAAACTTTGCCCAATTCAAACATGGATATAAATTTGAAAAATAATACCATCTCATTAAAAAAAAAAATCCATGGTAAAAAAACCCTTTTTGTCTGACTTTCTAAGCTATTTAATTTCTTTTCTCTTGACTTTTCTAATTGTATGTCATAAATAGAAGCAAGATCTGATTTGGAATTTAATTTTGGTTTTTCCATCTAAAACCTCTTAAGAGAATGTAGACTTTCATGAATATAGGGAACAGGGCTTCAGTACTTTAAAAATGTAGATAAATTGAGCAAAATGAAGGAGTATTTATGAAATGTGTCAATATAATGTTAATGCTTGACTTCCAATTTTGAGCATTTTAGTCCACCCAGCTTTTTTTGTGATCCACAACATCATCTGCAGAGGGCAAAGTGTAACTGCTGAAGAAAAGCTCTGCAATCACCCAGCACAAGTCACTAGCTGCTCTCTAGTCACTATTGCAGCAGTAACTGTAATTGCTAATATGACCAAGAATTTGCATTTCTGGTTATCCTAAAGATTGGTATTTCAAATGAGGGCCTTCAGAGAACTAATTAGCACACTGGCTCATTAAATGCTAAAAAATGCTCATGCTGCCAAAGTAGATAACCCATTTCCCAAAGGCATCTCTGCCTCCTTAGGCTTCATTCAGAGTAACCTGAATCCTTTCAGATGTGTACACTCAGGGACTGCCAGCTTATACCATTGATCAGTTTTGGCACCAGCAGTGGGAGTCCTGGGTGCTGCCATCACCATCAGAACAGGGCAGGACCCCCAGAACATTCTGGCCATGTGGAGAAGTGGGCTGTGAGTCCCCCAGGGCATCTCCAGCTCCAAGTGTGCCTGCACCCTGCTTCAGCTCAGGGACAGGGCTGCCAAAAATGCCACAGGGGACCTGGGTCTGCCTGCAGTCAGCCTGTGCCTGCTAGGGGTGTGAGGGGAGTGTGAGTACAGTGGAGGGAAATTACAGTGGCTCTGAGCTCATATTCTCCTCTTACTCAGCCTTGGAACCTAGAGAAATGGGAGAAATGGCTGTGGCTTTGTGCAGAAGTTAATTAATGATCATAAATAATATTCCTTTGTGCCAGGAGTGAATAGTGTCCTTTATTTGGGGATCTCAGTGTGCTTAATGCTCTGTATTTAATTCAGCATCACAGCTAAAGCTGGCTGAATTATTCATTGCAAATAAATTATCTGAAGAACACAGTCTTTGTGTGTGTGTGTGTGTGTGTGTGCTGTCTGAGAGTCTGGCCTGCTTTCCTTGGTGCCCTTTTCCACAGCCAGCAGTGTCTCTACAACAATTTTGGGAACCAACCCACAGCGCTTGGCTCATTGTGGTCTTTGCTAATTGTGAAAGCGTGCACGCACGTGTTGGGGGTGGAGGGAGGAGGGTGACAGCCTCCAGCTCTTGCTGGGAGACAAAGGCATAAGCAATGCTGAGCATGTTCCTCATCTGCACACACAGATGAATACACACACATGCATATGCATGTGTAGCTTTTCATACATACACCCATGTTCACAGAGCACCCAGGCTCCAGTTGAGACCCACTGCAGATGATAAGCTTACAAGTAAGGGATGTAAGTGACTGATTTTGGGCTGATTTTGGTAGAAGAATTTTAATGTAACCTATAAAACATATACATTCTTTGATACTCAGGCAAAAAAGAACCCCTCTCCCACACCCTCATCCAGTAAGGAACTCCTTATTGGGAAGCAGAGGGATTTAATCACTCAAAGAGAGCATGAAACCCATTGCTTCAGGAAAAGCAACAAGCTCTCTATGATTCAGCCTCTTGAGAAGGACTGGGTTCTACCTCATGTAAGTTCAGACCACACCAGGATCCCAGAGCTTCTCAGATGCCCTGGGAACACTTTGGTGTGATGTCAGCCAGCCCTTCATCAGCACTTTGGCACGGATGGCACCTTTGAAACCACCATGACCTTTTTATGCGATAAAACTCAATGCTGACCTTGCTGCTACCAGCAGGTTCAAGATGTCAAAAGCTGACACGGACCCAAAATGCTTTTTCCCTAATTCACCCACATGGAAATTACTAGTGTCATTTATGCAAAGAGGAAAAGTCCCCCAAAGCTGATTCTCCTGTACTCTGGTCCCCACTGGCTACCCCTGAAAATGAGGAATGGAGACAGAGCTGGCAGCAACCCAAGGCTTTCTCCATGAATGCTTCCATCACCAAGTGTGTGCACAGAACAGCCATGTCTCTATCTTCTCTCCTCTGAAAAGAGATGCTTATGAGAAAATTGTACAAAAGGATTAATTTTGTCAGTATTTGGTGCATTTCTGTGTATTCATGAGCACTGAACTACCCAGATCTAGTAGCCACCAGGGAGCCTCTCAAAGGTGGAGCCCAGTGGACCGTATTAAAGCTGGGCTGAAAACAGAAATTCCCCAGACACAAAATCTCTAGTTTAAATTTCATAGTAAATGAACACATTATTGAAAATTATGAATTTCCAAGCTTTCAACACAAAAGTTTTGCCCATAGTTTTTTACTGTTGTCTCCTCTTTTTCTTTCAAAGAAGAAGGTCACTTTTGTAAGAAGGGCTCATTTTTCTGTTTAAAAAGATCATTCAATGCATTTTTTTTTTGAAACAGTTAAGCTGTTTCAAAAACAGAGAAGAAAAAGAAATCTTAGGCCCTTGTTTTTGTCAGTTCCTTGTAATCAATAACACTCATGCAAAACAAAAAACTGAAATCAAACATCAGCAAAGGAACAGGCTGAATCCATAACATTTGGTCTGATCTATTTTGTAATCACATTTTCTGAGGGGAAAATAAATCAAAGTAATCCAGACTCTGCCTAAAACCTTATGTGATACCTTGAGTTCATTGGGTATTTGCCCAAACGCCCTCCAAAGGCTGAGTGCACAATGACACTTTGGATGGGAACCAGCAGGGAGGTGATGCATAGGAGATGGCAGGAGACAAGGTTCTTCATCCTGGAAATGAGCTTCATTTCCATTTTCATTACACCCCTGTATGATGTAAGATACTTTCCCTTTTGTTTTGACTTGTAGATCTATGGATCTATGGTAATTCAGGGCAAAATGGCTGCACTTCTCTGCATGGACTCACTTGGTGGAGTTGAATCCCAACTTGCTGGATCTTGCACATGCCACATTATAATCACAGAATGTCTTGAGTTAGAAGGAACCTCTAGAAGTCACCTGCTCCAAGTGGAGTTGAGTTATTCTGGTATTATCTTTGTAGGAGGTGAGGACAAAAGACCAGTAGAAACAAGAACAGTGCCCTTCCAACAGCAGAAGAGCTGTGAGGTCTTCCATTGAAGGTGACAAGCACGATATCAGAGCCATTTCTTCACACAAAGCACAAAAACCTGGTGGTTTATAACACTGCCAGCTGATACCACCAGATGTGTTGGACAGTCTCTTCTACAAGGTAGATGATCCACACACTGAGGCAGGTTATCCCTCCAAGGGATAAGGAATCAAGTCTCTCCCATGGATGAGGGATATTCTTTATGATTTTGGGCAACTAATTCTTCCCACAGCCAGTACCCCTGTCTCCTCTATAGCCATGGAGAGAAGAAAGTGGACTTACACCTCTTTGGAGAAAGTCTGTGTGATGAACTGACAGGTGGAGAGGATAGATCAGTGTTGGGTAGGCCAGGACATCCTTATGTCCTGGATAGACCCATTCCCCATTACATCCTACATGGACCATACATCTAAAATATAGCCAGAAAACAGGGATTGATCTCAAAGAAGAGAGAGAGATCTCTCCAAGAGATCAAGCAGGGTCAGACAGAAGCGTGGATGCAGCCTACTTGTGTTTTGACTCCTGGTTTGACACACTGTCTTGGATGAATTGTCACCCGAAGTATGATTATTTCCTTTTAAAAAAAAAAAAAAAAGCAGAAGAAGGTGCTTTTAAACTGTTGCTCTGTTGCAAACAAGCAGTGAAAGACCTTCTGGAATGCTTCAAGGATAGACAAGCAGACTAATGTTTGTTCAGGATGTGGATCCAGGCTTTGGGTTGTTCCTGTCCTGTTCTGGAGGGCTGTCCTTTCTCTGTCCCTCCTGGGGAGGTATTTCACAGTCCAGCTAGGGATCCAGACCTGAAGAGCAGAGAGGTGCCATCCACAACATTCAGAAGCAATAAGCCACAATACAATAAATTCATTTTAAAATAAACAGGTTTCAGGCTTGATTCTGCAGCAGATATAGAAGAAAATCATATTTGAAAACAATCATCCATTTATTTGATGGAAGCTTGTGCATTCCTGACAGAAAACTGAATAAATTAATGTGGGGTCTGTATTAAGGCTATAAATACCTTGAAGGGATGGATGGTCCTGGACTAACAACCCATTTTACAATGGGACCTGCTCTGCACCCACATTGTGTGGGCCTCCTGACCAAGAGGCAGGGCTGTGATTTTGCTCATAGAGACCCATTTGCAGAGCTGTGGCTTTTATGGCCCTTTTCAAGGTGAGAAAAGTGAAGAATTTTCATAGTAAAAATTCTTGGCAAAGTTGTAGCCTCCAGTTTCTGTGCAAGGAACACATCACTGTGCTGCTGAATATACACACCTCAGACAAGTATATTTTAAATTCACATCTCAAGGTAAAAAAATGCAAAAAATTCAGACTTTGGCTTTGCCAAATATTTTATTGGGTAAATTCTTCTCATTTTTATAAAAACTAGACAGGATGCAGAAGAACCAAATATTTTTCCTCATTCTCACACAATGAAAAAATATTTTCAAAGTGTCTCCTTCATAAAATAACAGATTTCTGTAACAGAAATTAGAATTATAAATGGAAACTTGATAGAAAGCAGTTTTTCTAGCAATGAGGGAACATCTGGTACAGTTTCTAATTTATTTAGAAAATAGGCACATGGGCTCCAGCCTAGTAAGGAATTTAAGTGCATAAACAATATAATTGGACTTTGGTTCTATTTGTGCATTTAAGGTAATCCCAAGCCCAAGTAGTCTGCTGAAGTGGATCTTCCAGGCTACTCATGTCATCTCCTCATGGAAAACATTGTATGATTCAGATGCTGCACTTCTCTGCAAGTACTTGGATATTTGGTAGAGAAGTAGCATTGACATGGGAGTATCCAGAAAGGTCTGAGCAATGAAAAGCATCTTTTGATGTCAACTGGAAACCAAGTCCTAATCAAAAAGGTGACTTTGGGATTACTTGAGTGAAAGGCATCTATGGACATGGGATGATGTTGTCAGACATCCCTTTTCCCAGACAGATAGGACAACACAGCATCTGAGCACAGGCCTGTTTCCTTCCTACCATCAACACCAAGCCGAGCTCTGCTGGGGGAACAGATCTTCAAGATGCTTTCAACGGTGTTTCAGACAAAAATTATTTGTTTAGGTAAAATATTTTAATTAGACCACTTGCATCAGCAAAGCTGCTATTGCCTGTTGTGAGGTCAGGGATTCACACAAGATGGTCCCTGTAGCAAATGGCAGCTCAGTGGTCCCTGATGGATTGGGAAGATCATCTCTCTCCCACCCTAAGTCCATTTTTCACCACATCTTTTGTGCAGGCTGCTCACAGGACACTTGGCATTTAAAAAACATTTGTTAAAAACTATTTGCAGACTATTTGTAAGGTAGCTGCACACACAGAGTGCTCACACAGGTGATCAGAGCAGGTGGCAGGTTCTGCTCCTCTCCAGATGATCACAATTAAGATCTGCTGGTGAAACATTCACAGATGGAAAGTGAATCTCTCCAGTAGCTTGTTTTGTTTGTTTACTACTCATCCTGCCCCAGTGCCAGCACCTCCAGCCCCTGAGGCTCATGGTCTTGCTTCAGATGCCAACTCTTGGCTGTCATGCTGCTGTCCATTACGCTGGTGAGAAGGTCACTGGTGGTATCTCACACAGGCTCAGAATCTGCCCATTCAGGAGGTGAGTAGAAAGAACAAGGGTAATTATTAGTAGTAGTTTTAGTAATAAATAATTTTTTCTGTTAAGATGTAAGAATATCTGGTAAGACTGTGGTGATGGGGTCTTGCCTTCCATCCTTCCCCTCAGTGTGTCATGACGCAGTCCCACACCCCATTAAGATACTGCATAACAAGGTAACAGTGTCCCAAATGCTTGTCCCCTGCAACTCCCTGAGAGTCCTTCTCCCTGGCCGGGGCTCATCCTGGTCATTCTGGGGAGGCAAATGGCCCCATTGACTCCTCAGTGGGGTTCACCCAGGAACCATGATCTGATTGCTCTCCTCTGATGCTCCCAGGGAGCAGGTTGGGCTTGGTGCAGGTGAGTGCATCAAATCCTAAATTGGCTATAGCTCTCTGATCTCTGGGGGTCCTTGTGCTCCCATTGTCAAGTTTTAGCCACCTGAAGGTGTCTTCCACAGGTCACTTGTCCTTCACCAACCCTTACCACAGGGGCTCCTTGTCCAAACCCTCAGCAGGGGTTGCATAGCCCCAGCTGTGTATGTCAGCAGTGTGGTCCTGCCGCTTCTTTCCACTCTGTCTGACAGACTATCTGACACCTCCTGCCCATCCCAGCCTTTAAGGCAGCTGGAAAACCTGCAGTAACTCTCTGTACCCAGGAGAAGCAGGAAGAGGTAGAAAAGGAGCAGGAGAAGGAGGACAGCCCTGCCTTAAGTGGTCACCTCAGAGTTACAGTTGCATCTGAGAGCAGTTTTGTGGTAGGTTGACAGAAATAGTTTGTGACAAGAGAAGCAAGTGGAGAGAAATAATTTCTGTGTTGAAAACACCTCTCCTATGTCGGGTCACTGAATGGCTAAATTCTGAAATATTTAACTTAATGCAATTGGCAGCAGCTACTGGAGCACTTGTCCTCGAGGAACTGCTGACATTTGCTGGGAAGCCACTATGAAACGCAGACAAAATAAGGCCTGGAGCAAACCTAGTTTGAAGGAAAAATAATTACAGAATGCGCTGTAAATATTTATAAAACAGAAGCAATGCCCAAAACCTTTAGCTCCTGTGTGGCAATCAGGTCCTAGCAGAAATATTCAACACCTTTATCCAAAGAGTCTTGCCTGTTGGACACTAAAGGGTCGATTGGTTTAGCTTGATGGTGGCCTCGATACAGAGATGCTGGTAAATAATCTTGAGGGTGACTGAACTTGTGCCAGCACTTCTGTCGATGAGGGAGCTGGCTCGTTTCCCCCGGTGTTTATGTAGGGCTCCCTTTAGCCAGCAGACATCATGCTCCACTGCCTCTTACACTTGGCAGGAGCAAAGGGCTCTTCCAAGGGGAAGTGGCCTTGCTCAAATGCCAAAGATGAAGATCAACCTGGCTGCTTGCTCCGCCTTTTCCCTCATCAACCCTTGGTGGTCACTTGTGTCCTCTCCTTGATGATTCCTGAAAGTGCTGTGCATGCATGAGATTGCCCCAGGGTGCCACCAAAGCTACTGTCTCAGATGTACTCAGGTATTTTGGACTCAGGATACAAGCAGATGGGAAGTACAGAAGGAAAACCTTTCACCATAGTCTCTGTTCCTAATTTGAAAGTGAACCCAAGCTGGGGTGTAAGATTACAGCTTTTGCTGGTTTCTTAGACAACTTATGTATTCTTTAAAAAAATCATCATTATCATCTGTTCCAAAACACTTTATTTATCTCTTTAAGCAAGCCACCTTTTGCTAAATTTCCCCAATCCTGGAGAACAGCAGTGAATTGCTGGGACATTACTGTCCTTCTTCCAGACATGAGCTACATGGACATGCAAGTCTGTGTCAGGAGGCTCGACCAAAGACATCCTGAGGTCTCTTCCAACTGTAATCATCCTGTGCTCCTGAGGTTTTATGGATGGAAATGGGGGAGGTTAGTTTGTTCAGCTCACTGATGTAGTGCTGCATGTACTGTAGGTGTGCAGGTTAGTCTGCAAGGCACATGAACTAAGTCTGCATGTCTGAGGTCTTGGCAACCTCACTGTGTGCACATACATATGAGTGCATGTGTGTTTGTGGTTCCCAGAAGCACTGGACTTTTGGTCTCCCAATCGCTGTCATGTCTTTTTATGCATGAATGAATAGTGATAGAATCATACAACAGTCGAGGTTTGAAGGGAACTTAAAAGGTTGCCTAGTCCAGCCCTCCGTGCAATGAACAAGAACATCTTCAACTAGATCAGGCTGCTCAGACCCCTGTCCAGCCTGACCTTGAACATTTCCAGGAATGGGGCATCTACCACTACCATTTCTGGGCAACCTGTTTTAATCTGTTATGTTTGGGCATGGGATCTTTTAGAAAGTTAAGTAGCAGGCAGCTCCAAAATTACTTGGTTAGCAAGAATCCTACCTAAATAGAGGTCCTCTCTTTGTGCAACACCTGGTGTAGTCCAGGTCCCATATGTACAGCACCCTACCTTATGTTGGGTGCAATGCAAACACCAGCAACCATCAGCCTGTCCTGGAGGAGAGCTGTTGTTGTTAGTTGTTGATCACCTGGTCCTGGAGCTACTTACATCCCCAGAAGAAAGAGATGGACCAGCAAGTAGTAACAGAAATCTAGTGATTTGGAGGCATGCAGAAAGGGGAATCTTCAGTCTAAAGGTTGTGCTTCAGCGCCAGAAACTGAGAATAGATGGGACACACCTTCCTACTTCCCGAATTGGACAGTGCTGGAGAGATGCAGGGGTGAAGAAGAAACAGCATTCATTAAAGTGATGGAGAAAAATGGAAAAGCCCACAAAAAAAAGCTCCTGAAAACCCACATGATGCATGATGAAATTTCAGGCACACAAGTCCTTTGCTAGGGCTAAAAAAAGGCAGAAACTTTCAATGCAGTTTGAGAACAAATTGCTATAAATTTGCATTATATTAAACTAAAGTTACCTGAAAGGAATGCTGGTTAATGCCTGTGAAACAGAGGCAGGATGCTCATTAAAGATGAGATCATGAACCCCTGCGGGACACAAAGTCCAAGTGAGAAAGGCAGTTTGTCATTTTGCTTCCTTTTGTGTGCTTGTCAGCAGTGAACAAGGCGTCACTGCCGCTGACTCTTCCCTAAATCACTCATTTTTTACTATATTATTTTCCTGTGAGGTTCTGCTGCTTCAAGAAAGAGGGAAGCATTCTGCAAGCATCTCAACAAACTTTTGTCCCTTAAATTGGCACCTCATCCAAAGCAGCCACTTGCGACCGCCAGTCAAGCAAGGTGGGTGGCTGAGGAAGACAGTGTCCTATGATGGGCAGGACCACCCCAGGAACCAGTGTTTGGGGCACCCAGAGTAGTAGGAGAGGGCTTCACCATTCTTATCCCCACATCTTCTCACAGGCCACCAGCAAAGGCATAAAAAAATACGTGTAAAAACCCTTAATTTTTAATATTCCCTGGGCCAGAGATCCTGTCCCACTTTGTGGGGGTGCCCAAGGGAAGGGAGCAGTCGGAACATTAAATATTGGCTTCCCAACAACAGCATCTTGAGCTGCAGTCTTCAGGGAGGCATCTGACGCTCTGAAAATTTTGAGTAGAACTCATTTTGGATCTTAAGAGCATTTAATTCCTTCTGTGAGGAGCTGAAGACACTGACCTCCTCCATTAGCACTCTTTCTTGGGTGATTGTCACAGAATATGCCTCACACAGCAGCGGGGCCTATGTCTTGCAAGGCAGAAATGCATTTTGAACTGCCCTGGATATGCCTTCAGCTTGTCCACACCATGCTCAGAGCTGGAAGAGCTCTACCATCAGCTACAGCTCAGCAGCAGGCACATCATTTGTTTCCTATGGAAGCACTCTTGGATACACTTTCACTCCGTGAGCAGCAGAGATAAATGACTTGCTGGGAGAGAGCATTTGTGGGACAGAACATTTAGGCTGTAGATGCCAGAGATTTTTCTAAGGGTTTGTTATCGCTGCAATGAATCAGCATTTTCATCAGCTACTTGATGTGATCTTGGCCGCATGGCCACATGCTCTTTACCATTTCAAAAAGAAATGTTGAATAGCTGTTTTATTTCAAAATAAGCATTTTTTTTGATAGCTTTCAAGGAGGTGCATATGTCAGGCTATTAGATGACAGGTCTCAAAGCACATACAAAGGATTTTACCTTTGGAAGGTACCCATACTTTCCAAGATCAGATTCTGCATATTGCCATTTTTATTAAAATAGCCAAATCTGAAAAAAATGAGAAAGAACAAACTGAAGAGAAGTCTCTGAACCTGCACATAATTATACTCATTGGTGTAGTGTTAAGTGCTTAGTGGTTTGTTGCATTCCATGGGTCTCCACAAATGTAGCTCTGCTTAAAGATAACACATTTGAAGGATTATAGCTCAAAATAATAGCCTTCTGATTCTGTATTTTCAAGTAATGGTATTTCAGAATTTGTTAATGCACATCCCTCCCCAATCCAAATGTGCTGGAGAGTATCCATCCAGTCTGATAAAGAGGTAAAAATCTTTTCTACAGATATACTTGTCAATGGCTTAGTGCACCAGACAGACTTTGCTTGCCAGAAATGCCTATAGTGACGTTGGAGCACAACCACCTTGACCAGAGTGAAGTTGAGCAGAAAATGGTCTGAAACTCAAGAACTTGCTGGTATTGACTGCGGTGGGGGTGGAGGAGAGCTCTTGGAAATGGGAAGCAAAGGAATGAATGCATGCAGTTCTTGAAGCACTGTGTGCATGCACACAGGCCCAACCTGCTCCTCCTTCTCAACTTTGCTGTAGCACCATTAATACCAAAGATTTAATCTTGCTCTCATCCATAGAATGCATTGAGTTGGAAGGGACATTCAAAGGCCACCTAGTCCAACCTCCCTGCAGTGAGCAGGGACATCTTGTAATAGATCAAGTTGCTCAGACTCTCATCAGGCCTGGCTTTGAATGTCTCCAGGGATGGGGCCTCCACCTCTCTGGACAACCTCTTCCAGTGCCTCACCACCTCATAGTGAAGAACTGCTTCCTAATGTCTGATCTAAACCTACCCCGCTCCAGTTTAAAACTAGAGCATGCCCAGTGAAACAAACAGTCCCTCCCCAGCTTCCCAGTAGCCCCTTCAGATTCTGGTAGGTCGCTATGAGGTCTCCTCAAAGCCTTCTCTTCTGCGGGTTGAACAGCCCCATCTCTGTGTATCCCCACAGGAGAGCTGCTTCAAGCTCCTGATAATCCTTGTTGCCCCTCTCTGGACCCTCTCCCAACAGGTCCATTTCCTTCTTGTGCTGAGGGCTCCAGGACGGGACACAGTACTCAGTGTCCTGCTCCCCTCCTGTCCTTGTTCCCAATCTTAATGTGTTTTACCTGAAAAAAAATCTCACTGCTCCTCCATATCAACTGTATCCCCACCTCCATGTTAATTTCACCCAATTTGCTGAAAACTCTTTCTAGTTAAAGAACAAAGGAGTAGGAATTCACGTGAATATTATGAAATTTAGGCAAGTTGACAAGATGGGGCCATGCAGTACGAATGATGCCACCCAAAGCAGAGCAGAAATGCTGCAGCCCTCCCTCACAGCACCCTTTGCAGCGGCACCACAGGGACTTTTGCTTCAGCCACAGATGGTAGAACTGACACCTAAAAAAAAGGCAGAATATAAACTGTATTTCTGTCATAACAAATAATATTTAATATATAGCATTGAATGCATACACATCAATACCAGTGCTGTAACAACAAAACAGAACTTGTAAAAGTAGCAGCAGTTTTTTGCAAGTACAAAAATACACATTTTTTTATTTTTTCAGAACATATATAATAGCAAAATTTATCAGGATATATTATACAAACTCAAAGCATTTAGATAATGCATTACTTTTAATATATTATATGATGTTTTAGATGCTGCGTAATAAAATCGCCTGTGTTCTGCTTGCAATAATACATAATGCCATTTACTGCAACATTAGGAAACTATTCACAACTTGAACACAAACAGCCAACGAAGCACAATAAATGGAACACATGGAGTCACCAGGGCTGAGTTACAAGCTTCAGCATTTCTCCGGACATATTTTTCAGTTTGTTTGTTTTCTTTTTCTTTCCTTTGTTGTGTAAAAGAAATAATTACACCAATCAAACATACCTCATAAACATACAGAAAACAATACACTTGCTCCTTGGAGGACAATGAAGGTCATACCTATCAGTTTCTGGACAGTAGTATAATGCCACAGTTATGGAATCTACGCTGACTTTTCACACTACATCAAAACCACAAAGGACTGGGACTCACATCTGCAAGGCTCAACACACAAGTGGTCCAGGCAGGAGGCCCAGCAGGCCCCTGGCTGCACATGGCAGGCTGAGAGAGCAGGGCACTGCTCTTGGCTACCTCCTGGGACCCTTCCACATTTCCCAAAGAATTCTGTTTACTTGCTTTTCAGCAATTTTTGATGTTCTCACAATGTTCTTGCAAAGTTTTTGTGTGGGAACATTGCTCAGCCAGTTTCCTAAAGAAAGAAAACCTGTGAATCTGGGAACTGCTCAATTAAATTTGAACAACCTGGATATTTATTTTAAAAGGAAAACACATTAACACCAAAGGCATTTTCTGTATGGTGTTTATTTTAAGCATTAGGATTCCTCTGCAAAAAAAGCTTTGGACAGTCTCTTCAAACTATGGATTGCTGTAGTGCTCTTCTAGATCTCCTCTTTGACCTTGGGTCATGAAGTCTGTCTCTTCCTACTACTTTCAGAGGTAATGGCTGAATGTCCGGCTTAATCAAATAACTGTCTACTCCATCAGTTGGTTTTGGGGGCACTGGCCTGCTGTTAGGCTCCACCATGTCCCCCTCAGCCACAGAATCAGTAGGTTGTGGAGATGGTGGCATCTTTGTGGGTGTAACCAAGTAGTCATCAGCCACTTCTACAGCAGTGTCTTCATCTTTCTTTAGTGACTGAAAAGCGCTATCAAAAGGGGAGGAAGTTTCAGTTGGGGTGAACACAGATTGGTCTGAAAACTGAGAGAAAGCACTGTCCAGGGAGCTCATTGATGACACAGATGGAGATGTTGCAGGAGAAGACAGGCTAGAAGAGCTAAATCCTGAGCAAATATTTAATCCCTCTGGTGTCGGAGGCAGGAGGCAATGGGACAAGTCTTTCTTTTCAACACTTTGGTTTGTGTTGTCACTTTTACCAATGTTAATCCCTATAATCAGGCTACGATTGATAAGTTTTTGCCCTTCCATCTGCAATGACCGAAGCTGGCGGAGATAATCTTCGTCTTCATGAGACAGGACAATGTCACAGCTGGCTTTGCGTGTTGCCTTCTCACGACTGTCTCCAATGTGGGCAAAGCTGGTGGCGAGGAGGCCAATAGCTGGTTCTGAGGAGCGCCTGTGTCTCCTCAAGGGTTTGACAGCACCTGAAGCAGCTGCTGAAGAGAAGCCTAGGGCATTGGAGCAGAGGGACTTGCTCTCCAAGTTCTCTTGTGGTGAAAACTTCTGGTGTAAGTCCACAGAAATCGTCAACTGTTTTGATTTGGTTTTACTTTGGATTTCATCCACCTCTGTCTGCTCTGAGTCACCATCACTCAGGGTGAAGACAGACTCCCTGCTCCTGTTATCTTGATCTCTGTTCTTAATCCAGTCACTGAAAGAGGAGTCGGCTTCATCATTTGCCTCATTTTCCAGGCTGTCGTAGGAAGAGTCATTCAGATGGAGGGAGGCAGCATCTGCAAGGACAAACCAAGTGTTAACACAGAAGCAATAGAGCCCCCGTCCTGACAACCAGCTGCATTAATTATTTCTCTTTGGCAAGTATCCTTTACTTCCAAGAACATTTGCCCTTTAAAGATTCTTCCAGCATAAATTCCAATAACTTCAGAAAAAACTACTCTCTAATTTTGAAATGGAAAATCTGAAAGAAATGCTAAGTGCAGCACAAAGGGTCTTTTGCATTGGGTTTTTCTCTTTTCAGTGGGGAACTTCAGTAGTAGGTAACGCAGATATAAACAAGAATTTACATACAGAATATTAAATCACTAATTTATTGATTTGATTTTTTTTTTGTTTTCATTATGGAATACCAAAAGCAACACCTAACCTTTCTTTCCTTCTTTTATAAAAAATAAGAAAGGAGGTCATAGTTTGTGCTTTTTCTGTCTTCCAGAAATTATTTCTAAGAGCAGCAACACAAAGATAGTTCTAGTCTCGGTTGAAACAGTCACCTCATTTCCACCAAGAAGCCCACATCAAGGCCCTTTTCCCTATACGTGATAACTGGAATGATATGGAATCTCTTTTGCTGTAGACCATGCTAAGTTGACTTATCTTACTCTTGCAGCAGACTGAGGATACGGGCATGGGCAGTCACCACGTCTCAGTACAGGCTGGATTTCACCAGATTTCACCAAAGGCTGAGCATTAGGAGTAAGGGACAGTCACACTAAGTCTATCTGGCATGATAAAGCAAGTGCCATCACCACTTTCACTACAGGACAACTGTGCCAAAATTTTACAGAAATACTGTTTTAGAAATATTTTAAGAAGATATCTGAAACTGCTCAAAATCAAGATTATAACAAAGCTGGAGAGAAAAAGAGCATTAGCAATATTCTAGAATGCTCTTCCTGCTAATGTGACAGTCATTTTCAGTCCCCTAACTCCATGATTTTTCTGTGCTAGGAGCAAAATGTGCATGTTCCACTCATACTCTGAAGATCTCTCTCTTTTGATAGTGAAGAGTAGATGCTTTCACCCCTACTCTAATATAATGATATGATATCGTGGGAGAACAAAAATCGTAGACCTGAGAAGAAACCTTCTCCAGATTTCTTTCTTTCTTTTCCTTTTCCTTCTCCTTTTTGTTTTCCTTTTTTCTTTCCTTTTCTTTCTTTTTTTTAATTTTTCCTTTATTTTTTCTTTTTCTTTGTTTTCTTCCCCCCCCTGATTTTTAACACAGTAGCTCAGATGACTGGAATAGCAGCCAGGGATTATTTGGGAGATCATTTTGTGATATAGTTTAGGTCTTTGAGAAGTTGAATCAGTGATTATCACTAATATTTGGGGCATAAGAAAGAGAACAGTATTATCTGGCAACACCACATGAAAGAGGAACAGTATTTTTCCATGGAGATACAGATCATTTGCCTGACTTGATTTCGCTCCCTGACAGGATAAAAACATCACCTGTATTACCTGAGCTGTTCTCTCTCTTGCATGTCATCAGTATTTCACCAAAGAGGGAGTTAATTTCCTCGCCAAAAATCCTGCAGCAATTCTCAGTGAGGAACTGTACCAGACTAGAAATCTGCAACAAAACAATGGGAGAGAGAGGTATTGTCAGATCTTCCATTATTTTAGTCTGGACAAGCACACCACATAGATGAGGGACAGTAGCAAAATCCCTATCAATGATGTGTCTCCTGACAGCCAGGAACTCCTCTTCTGATCTCCTGGGCCTGAGGAAACCAGGCAGGCTCACCTAAAATGTCAAAGTATACGTTCTTTACAACCTCTACTCTGTCCTGCTCCAAACTCACCACACTCAGAAATCTTTTTGATAAAAGCAGCTCTTTGCTAATACACTGGCTATTGCTTTGTGATACCCCCTCACTTCTTCCAGACAGATTATGAGGATGGACGCATCTGGAGCCCTGATCAGAGGACAAGTCCTGATCTGAAGAGGTACTGGCTGTCTTTACATTTGTAACCAACAGCCTGTTTGAACAAAATGAAGGTCACTTTGGTTTTTTACTGCGCTGCAGTGTCTCTTACCTTTTTTGTGAATTCACTTTCTACGTCAGGAGTGGAGGAAACAGGAGGCCAGAGCAGGCTAGGTGCAATGCAGATAGCTAGATTAAATGCATTCATCTGGTTCTCTTCAGATCTCATTTCTATTCCATGCAGCACTCCAAAAATGTAACGTAAGAGAACAACATTAGCTCTGGGGAGCTGCTCTATTAACCTGAAAATATACACAAATGTAAATCTTCAAATTAATGACTGGACAAATTAGAACAAGTCAAAGTAATGAAAACAGAAAAACAGGGTAATGTGGTCCACTAATTAAACTAGGGAGTGTGTCAAAGAGGCATTCATGCTCTACTGCTTTCCCTCTTTGTGACACACCTCTGAGCGGTTTTCAGAGAGGACAGAAAACTAACACAAAATTACACTCTGTCAAACTAATAAACCAAGAACAATGTATGACATGAAACTGCAGTTTACCTAGGTTGCCTGATAATTCACTATTCACTGAACCAAACAGTTTGACTGTCTGTCTCTCCATGCCACATAAATAATGCCACATAGTCATAAAAATGTATGGATCCAAGTATGTGGGAGGTCAGACAGTTTGTTTCCTGCAACATGAACTTTTTGTTTTGTATCACTTGCAAAGGTGGAGACTTCCCTTGTCACTACACTCCTATATTTCACTAACAATTCCATCTTGGCTTCAAAATGGTCACTAAAATTTGAGATGAATGAGGGCGAATAGATATGGAACTCATTTCAGCTCCCCTTTCACCCAGGTCCCCAAAATTCCCTACAGATGACTTTGGGTTTGGTATCAGGTAGAAATACAGGTCTTCAACAGCATAATTACAAATATAATAATTTTTTTTTCTTGAAAGAGTATTTCATTTATTTACTTGTATCCACAGAAGACAGAAAAACAGGACAAAAGAGTAAGAAAATTGTCCGATACAGGAAATTGTTTTCAAGTATATATGTAAGTTTGAATGCTCTGTCATAGACGCAGATTTTTTTAAAAGTAATTATAAGTTGAATATTTGCAATTTTGCATTCTGAGATATAAATTTATAGAAAAATAATAAAGAGAATATAAGTAACTCTACCGTTGGATGCTTTTTATCCTCTCTTCATTATTTCCTTGATCCATCACAGAGACCCACTTATCACAGAGCTGGGATGATAAAATGCTGCCTGGGATGTTGCGAAGAAAATCCTTATCAAGAGAAAAGAAGAACAAAATATGTGAACAGCTGTTCTGGAGTGTGGGAGGGAATATGAATAAGATATGCAGATGTGCAAGGATATATCAGTGGGACAGGACTAGCTGACAAGCATCTTATGCCACACAGCAACCAAAACTGGCAAAAAATCATCTGAGATAAAAGTGCTTTGGTTATGCCTAAAGTGAATATTTTCCTGCCCTTTCCTCAATCTTTGCTGTCAAAATAGAATTATTTGTAGCTTCATCTGCTATGGCTGAACTAAAAAAATCTGCAGTGGGACCAGTTATTTTGACACTGCAAATGTCCATCTTTACTTATCACTTCATCTGCAGCCCCCATTTTGTTTCCTTAGCTGACAAGTTCCAACACCACCAGACCATAAGCACTCCAAGGGACCCACTCCTCCTTTTCCCTAATCAATCCTTAAATCCACCAGCAGGAAAGTTACTGTGTAAGTCTCACCCATGAAGACCTCTCACAAGGTAAAAGAGGAATGGCTATCTTCAATGAAAACATTCTACTGAAAGAGTGCTTGCTTGAGAATGGAGATCACTATTTATTTAAACTACACATAAACAGATGCTCTGTACTAAAATGAGAAAAGAAATATGCTGGTCCTTGTAGATGAAATTTTGCTGAACACTCGGGATGCTTTTTGAACAGGGATCATTGTTTTTAGCATACAAGTCTGTAAGAAAAGATAATGAATGGGAAAATGAATCAAAACATTTTGGGCAACACTATACACTGGCTGGAGTCTGTAGTGAAGGGTATTACTGACAGCTAAGGAAGCAGATCTACAAACCTGCCTTTCTAGTATTTCACTGACTTTAAACAGAGATAGAAATCATAACAGGAGCTGAGAACTCAGAAAAGCCATCAGGAATACAAGCTGAATAGTCCTCTTCCCCATCCTGATTCAGTGGCAGCCTCCTTTGGAGATATTCACAATGTTAATGCACCAGCCTGCTCTACTCTATTCAGCCCAGCAAGTGCAATTTGGGCCTGTGTTTATGGAAAAGTCTTACATGCTTGTGCCTGGGATCTATCCTGCTCTCACCCCAAAATGGGGAAAGGAATGTTCTTCACATACCTTAAACAAAGATGCTGTTACAAATATGGATTCACAGGCCAGGTCCACTTCAGCGCCTGAATCAAGCTTCTCCTTGAGTTCTTTGCAGATTTTTGCACTTCCAGATCGTCTGAAAATACCTTCGGTTGAAGGGCCTTCTTGGTAAAGGAGGGAAAGCATGTCCTAAACAGAATTGAAAGGCAGAAAGGCTTTCTCAAAAATGTGTTAGGTTGTCTATTGCCATTAAAATGTAGTCTTGCCACAGGTGAAAACCTCAGAGTCCCAAGAAATCTCACAAATCAAATACAAGTCAAGGCTCACCCTCTAAGCCCTGTGGTCTGGGCTCTGCTTTTGGAAAACATCCCTTCAGAGATACCATGCTGCAAATTCTGAGCACTAACCTCCTGCATGATCTTCCAGGATCTGTGTAAGTTTTAGACAAGTCTCTAAAAAATATAAACGCTGTGATACAATTCTTTTATATATATATGCACTTCTGCAGCTGATCACAGTCAGACTTTTACTCCTTTTTTACTTATTGTGAGTAGTACCACACTTCAGGCTGTTAGCAGAACACCCTCTGGGCCATTGTGCTCTCCTCTGGGAGGTCTCCCAGTGGTGGCTAAAGCTTGGCTTATGGCACTTCTGAAACCAATGAGGCTTCAAAGGAGTAAGCATGTAGCCAGCTCACTACATGAGATACTCAGAAGGAAAGGGAAAGCAAGCAGATCATGCCTAGCTTTTAAAATAAATAAGAGAGGAAAAAGAGGTAATATGCTCCTGTGGGTCATCTCTCAGACACACTGGTCCCCTCTTTTCAAGTGTGCTCCGAGTGATGTGGAATTTGTCATGTTTGTTTCTTCTAAGGGGGAAACACATTCAGACAAGTCTCTGAGATTACATGCACTCACACAGTGGTCTGAGGACTGAGCTACCACAAGAAATGGAAGAAAATGGACACTAGGTGAGAGTCTGTCAGAATTAAACCACTTTAGTGGAACAGTAACGGGTTTTTTTGACTTCCCCACTGTATATTGTAAGGCGGGTCCTTCCTGACACACAGAAGTGTGTGAGCAAATGAATCTAATAGAAACTATTCTTTTTACTTTTCTTCTTTAAACATTTCTTTCTCGCTCTTGCAGAAGTCAAAAGCTGAACATTCATGTAAGTGCAGATACTTAGGAGGAACACTTTTCATGACAGCAGGATTCCTGTCAGCATTGCTATTTTCATTGCAGGGATGTAGAGCTCTGTTGTCAAAACAAGCAGAGTCCCACAGCACAAGATGCTTGTGCATGAACAAATGTTTCAAAATATATTTTTAATAAAACAACCATAAGATCAAACTGGAAAACTCCTCTTGAAGTAGTAAACCAGACAAAATTACATGAATGAAGCTAATGGAGTAAGACAACTCAGCACAGCAATGGCTGAAAGACAGCTCTCCAGCTGTAAAAGCAAGTTTGAGGCTCTGAAACAGAGGTATCAAACATGCCTAGAGCAATCATCCCTGATATCTTTCTTCTCCTGCAGGTAAATCTCACAGTCTCTCAGATGCAGGATTCCATTCTCTAGAAATGCTGCATGAAAAAAAATTTTTTTTTTGTGTCATAAACATGGTGTTTAAGATTCAAAGCACAAAGTCTACTAAGCTGTGATTCTATGTTTAGGATCTGTTTTTATTCAGATAAAAGTTTACTAATATTTATGCTTTGGAGAAATTTCTGAAATGCAGCAATGGCTTATGTCTCAGACAAAGAGAACGAGAGACCAGGTTCTAACAGAGTTAATCTCTGGAGGGCTTATTTAAATAACCTAAATGATAAAAATGCATACTTCCTCCTCAAAAGAAAATAACAAACCCACACTACTGAAAGACCTGAAAATTCCTGGTATGATTCACTGTTCAGGCAGTGAGAAAGCAGAGAACAAACTCAGGAGACAAACCATCCCTTCCTGTAAACTGGTGTAACCCTCTGATTTCAGTGGGGTTCCAGCCAGCTATTCCAGACAAAAGTCAGGCTGTTAGGATGAGAGGTCTGATCCTGCAGGGCTCACTCCCACTCTGTAAACGTCTCAGTTGCTGCATCATCAACAGGGCAGTCCTCAGTCCTGACCAAAAACATCACATCCTGCCTTAACTATGACTAGGAATGGACTCTAGGACAATCTTTTTCATATTCCTGGACTGGTCTGGAGATCATCCATAGCACTAGTGCTCCCTTGATGAAAAGATAGTCTTGCAGCCTCAGCCTGCCCACCTATTTTTGCAATGGTGGTGTCAGATTAAAAACAAGGGCAAAAATCCTTGCCTGTTTCCGGATGTCTTCAAGAAAGGTACTAAAACTGTCTATTTAAGGACAAGCAGCATTTGTAAACACACGTGGGCTGTCTATATGGGACAGCAGATGCCACATTTATGGAGTCTGAGATTTTACAGAGATCTTGGGAGAAGTTTAAAAAGTACGTGTGAATATGGCATTTATTTATTTTGCCTAAGAGAGGATTAGGAAAGCCAGCCTTATAGCATGGGCTATAAGGAAGACATGGACCAGAGCATCATACTGATCGCATATGTTTCTCAAATGACTTATTAACCAGGAAGGTTAAGAAACAAAGTTCTAGAAGAGAACCACAGATGAGGTTTCCTCTGGTTTCTCTGCTTCAGTAATTCCTATGTCCTGTTTAAAAAGGATCCCCATGTTCTCATTCACTACACAATGAAATTCCATTGCTGTAAGAGCCAATCCTAAGCCTAGGACTCACCAAGAGGGGTTTGGGCAGGTTGTCGTCTTCACAGATGGTTGTTAGCAAGAGGCCAAAGAGTTTCCCAGGAGCAGCAGATGTTGAGGATAGGGGTGCGTTGTCCAACTGAGTGCCTGGACCACGCCAAAAAGCCCAATTTATGATAGATCTTTTCCTTTTAAATGACTTTTGGCCTAAGTCTGGGAAAAGAGAAAGGTGTTTATTAGAAGAAATGCATTTCAAATCTAATTCCAGTATTTGTTTTGCGGTGGTTGCTATGGTTATAAAGGAAAAAATGTCATGAACTCAACCAACTCCCTGGCATCCGGCTTAGCCTAATCCACCATGTGCATACCTGTGTGTGTGTGTGTGTGTGTGTGTGTGTGAGAGAGTGTGGAGAATGTGTTGCCTTCCCAATGCTCCTAAGAGGATCACCAGGATCTGCACTGCACCGCGGGACCACAGTGTCAGCACTTACTGCTAAGTGTGGGATGTCAAACCTCAGCCCTCTGGCTTCACACGGAGCTGGACTGTGCTGAGTAACTCATTGCCCACCCACAAGTGCAAAACCACAGACATCTTTAGGAAAAAAAAAATTCATCCGTACCACTGCCCTCGCCTAGGCTTGCTATTCACAAGTAGCTAGGTTCCCCTGCTAGTGTCCAGGAGCATCTGCTCTTCCCACAAGTAACACCAAAGGATCAACTAATGGGGAGAGATGTTTTCAAACCAGGAAAAGCAAGTTTCTTATTAGTGCCTTCGCTCCACGAGTTTTCTGACCACAGCCCAGGGATGGGGCCAGCTCTTTAATCAATGCCTTCAAGATGGCATTTTGGCATGCTGCTAACATGCTGAAGGGCTTAGTTCGTCTTCATTTATTTTGATGCATTTCATGAGATATCTAATTGATGCTCTTATTTGCAGTGCACAGAGAAATACTGATAGTAGGATATGAAAAGGGCGTTTTTCTTATGACCTTTCTCAGCATCATCCAGTGTAAATGCTTCTTAACAGCATGGGCTGCTGTTAAGGGTGTGTTGAGACTGTTTATGATGAAAATGCTAACTAGAAAAACTTATACATTTTTCTTTTTCTAAATGTTTTTAAAGCTATTCAGCTTTGATTTAGTAGCCTACCTACCTTGTACACCTTTCTATTAACTGGTTTTTCGATCTAGTCAACATTTTGCTTTCTGCTGTTGTGGAGTGCAAGGCTCAGAGAATTAAGGACTGTAGTATAATACCAGATTTTTCTCCCCAGTACTTTACTACACTTGTTTCTTAGCCCAAATAGTGACTTTCATTAAACGTCATTCCAATCTAGATCATGCTCCCTTTGGGAATGGGTGGAAATCTCTGAGAGGCTCAGAGGGTGAAAAGTTACAGTCACAAAATATGAACATATGAATGTGAAAGCCTGATGAAAAATTCTTTTAATAAAAAATAATGAGGATATACATTTTAAGCAGTCCAAGCTTCATGAAATATAAGCTTGGCAAGTGGCTAAGGCTTTACTTGACACATCGTGTTTTGGGAGAACATAGCTAACCCATAACTTTCAAAATGGCAGTTTTTCTTTCAGATGAGCTGGATATTAGCACACAAAAATGGTTCGCATCACTTGGAGTTCTAGTCACAAAATGGCAAACACAAACCAGTGGTTTTTTTCTGACAACCCTGTAGATTTCAGTGGAAGTAAAAATTAAGAAGAAATGCTATTTTGGAGGAGATGGAGTAGCAGGAGTGAAAAAACCCCTGGTCTTTAAATTAGAATTTTTTCTTAGTCTATCGCACTCCACTCTTAACAACTACAGCCCAATATGACAATGCGGGCAAGGGGTAATTGTGATTAACTGCAACTCCTCATGAACAGGACAGAAATCTTAACAAGTGTTCTTCAACATACCATGCCAGAAATCAACAACTGAGCCATGGCAACAAAATACCACGTCACTTCCAAAGCCAACATTCACTGAGCAAAAAGAAAATTCATCCTTGCCACATCCCTTTTTCTAAGAGGGTTGAGAAGTCTTAAGGTAAAGAGCAGATGAGAAGGAAAGAAAGTTCACTTTCTTCACTTTCTTTTTGTGCACCTGTAAAAAGTTACAACACTAGGAGAAACCCAGCCTCCTCTCAGCCAAGAGGGATGTCAATTATTGCTCTGAAGAAGTACTTTCATACAAAAACACCCAGGTCTTGTTCTGTTGGATTATTCTAGGCTGGAATCAGAAAAAAAGCAATACTTCTTTGGTCGCAGACCTTGATCAGAGCTCATAGCACCCATCCATTCTGCTCATATTTTACATGCAGGGTAATTTCTATTCATAGGTAGTGTCCCAGAGGCATTTCATCTTCTTGCAAAGCAAATAGAAACTTCTAAATAAAACCTCAGATCTATTCAATGTGTCGTCCTTTCTGATCAAACCCCTAACTGTCAAAATTTTTTTCAAAGACCTCCTTTCTGAATTGAGATCCACTTGTTGAAATTTTGCTTTCTCTTTTATCAGACAATTAAATAATGATTTGGATTGCAGCCTATCCACTGACAGCAGTTGGTTCTTTAAAGTTAAACTTGAAGTAAATCAGTATTTACAATCCTTTTTAGACATGTGCTCAGGAGCATTACTTAATGGCTATGTTTAACTGGTAGGTGACCACTCCTGTTATGTGCTGAAAGGCTGAAGGACATGCAAAAGACACACTCCAGTTCCTCCCCACAGTAAATTCTTCTGTACTTTTTTTAACCATTCTGCCAGGACAGCTGATACAACTACATCACCACAACCAGTGTCTATGCAGCTACTTATTTGACATGATGACCAGTTGTCAGTGATGTCTGCCTGTCAACACCTACAAAGCTCCCTAACTATGGTACGTGTTGGTACAACTGGGCAGCCACCCCTTGATGCCTTCAGCAGGGACTGTGTCCAGCACAGTGCAGGGAAATGATGGGAAGAAGGACAGCACAGCATGCGTGGCACTGAAATCTGCTCCCTGTAAATTTGTCCTGCATGCAGCGCTGTGCCTAGTGGTTACCTAACAACACGTATTCTGGCCTGCTGATCTGTATATGAGCCCAAAGCCAGATCACAGCCTTGGCTTGCACACATGTACTCTCTGCCATTTTCTAAAACTGTAATAGGTGAGAAAGAGTTAGGAAGAGCAAAACAAACAACACTAAGTGCAAGATAATCTGGTTTGCAAGCAGTCAGACCTATATATCACTTTAAAAGATTTCATCTGATGAAAGTAGGAAAGGTGAACGGACTAAAAGCCTTTCTCCCACTTAGTGCTGTCCCTGATGATGACTCGCAGGCTGCCCCAGGCTTCTGCTGCCCCAGAGCCAGCCACACCTCCCCTCCTGCGGTTTGTGCAGCACCCCTGACTACACATCTGCATTAGAACTTTATAGGCCTGATTTGCATTTCTATTTTCTCTTGCCAGTCAACGTCAGCTGCCAAGCGGGGCCTGTAAACCTAATTACAGCCCTTTGCTAGATTGCCTCATTCTTTAAATATGCCATGAAGTAATATATGATACAAATTACCGGGGAAGGAGTGTGGAAAGGAAATTGATTTATATAAAATGCAATCAATTTCTGGAATAATTTCTACTAGACACTAGTATAACCTCCCTGTATTTAATTTCTAAAAACATTACAAGTGTATTCTATTCATACATTGTGGGAAATCTTAGCTATTGGGGAGTGCACAACATAACAGTGTGTGTATGTTATTTTTATTATTAGATGGTGATTAGTGGTGAAGTAAGGCAGAATTTCTAATTGAGCCAAGTATGCCATTGTGTTAAGCACAGTAAAAACGCACCATGTGATGCACCCTTTCCCTACACAAATTGTAGTTGAATGCCCCAATCCTGTAAAGATCTCCTTGACAGCAGAGTACTGAACACACAGCAGATGCTCATATTCTTGCAGCACCAAGGCCAAAGGACGAAGAGAATATTACATTTTTGATTTTACTCAAAGAGAATTTAAATAAGTAAGCTGTATTCACTGACTTCATCTAGGTACTCAAGTATATGTCTAGTCTTCACCATGTGAGGCTCCCAGTGAGGCAGGTGTAAGGTCCCACATACCCTGTTGAGATAAAGGATGCTGACAGATTCTGCACAGGAATTTTGCACCTAAGTCAAGCCTTGACTCTTGAACTGTGAAACCAATGTACTTTGCTGCAGAGTACAGCGAGGGCTGCAGAGAGCAGCTCAGCTAATAGACCAAAAAAATCACAAAATGTCTTTCTTCTGCTGTTTTTAGAATAATTACGTGACAGACAGCTTGTCAAAATCCAACTTATAAAGATGACACACATACAACAGCACACTCAAATCAGAGAGAACTACATTGCAAAATCTCCTGTGCAACTGGGAGGTTCGTGTGTGTTCTCCTCTCTGCTTTCCACCAACCCTCACCCCTCCATCCCAGCATGTTTGCTTCCAATGGCAGAGCCCAAGAGGCAGAGGGGCTGTGGGCGAAGGATGCCGGGGCAAGGGGGGCACATACCGTTCAGCTGCTGGCACACAGCCAGGCGGCTTGGCTTCAGCACAAACTGGCACTGCAGCTCCTGGGGCAGATGCTCTGTCAAGAAGGACCCCTGAAGCTGCCGGGGGCAGGCACAGTGCTTTGATCCGTGGGGCATAGCATCACGAATGTGGCTCATTTTAATTCCAAAAGGATATTCGTGTCCTGTTCAAAGATAAATTACAATAATCTGTATTGGATGGACAGGAGGCTTGCAAAACTCCATCTGCCTTGGAGGAAAAGCAGATTTTGTGTGCTGGCTCGCAGTACTTTCTTTCTCAGTAACCTCCAAAGTGATACTTTTCTGCATATTTACACTGGAATAAATCAGAAACTAACAGATAAAGAATTACTTTGTTCAGTATAGTTAAACAGGCATAAAACTGAATTCAGACCTATTAGGAGCTGTATCACACAAAACCCATCAGAAAAACTACAAGTGAGTACTTCAGAATTCAGTGTTTATTCTTTCTAGTGCATTATGTGTGACACCCAAGCTCAGGTACTGAGATTGCTCACATGATTCTGGCAAGAAATAAGATTTTGGGAGCAGTCATCTGTCAAACTATTGCTGAGCATGCAAAACCAAAGAAACCAGTGTGAAAGTGATCTTCCCTGCCTCCCCATGCAACAGACATCAGCTCAGTCAAACAAGACACAATTATGGTCCCTGTCTGAGGCTGAAACAGGAAGGAAACATTAATCATAGAGCTAATGCAAATGAGCTACGCTTGGCATTAACCAGCATCTTTGGGGACTACACAGAGGAGCTTTCAAAAATGCCACCACGAAGATAATTTTTGGACTTGTCTAGAGACCTGGCAGTTGAAATGCATTAAATACGGGAGCAGTATTAAGATGTTTTTGTTAACCTGAACACCTGACAGTGGAAGAGATATTATTTGAGGTAATGTGAAGCTGAAGCACAGTCAAACTTTGCCTCTGATATCTACCTACGATGAAAGCTGTCCTTACATAATCAACCTTTGCATAAAAGTAATGAACAGCGTTGGTATTATATCAGATTCTTTGCTTCCAAGGATGGTAACTTGAATTTGCAGTGAGAGAAGACCAGACCATCACAAAGGCCTTTCCCATTTCCAAATCCTCTGGTTTTATGTTTAAAACCACAGCTGTGATTATATCTGAAAAAACTACACATAATATTCAGAAAGACAAAGTCTGGTATGTCTCAAAGACAAAATAGTTTGCACTGTCTGTAAGGTGCACAAGTTAGACTTTTTATAAATATTAATGTTGCCTGACTCCAGAAAAGCATTTGTAGCTGGGGCTGCTTTAAGAAGGAATGCTAAGATTTATTTGGGTTAGATTTGCAGGAGAAAATACAAAATCCACAATATTTTCTTGTTTTAATCATCTGTGAACTCATACAGCACAAGTAATGCTGGGCTTCTTCAGGGAAAGGTTCTTAATAAAAGGAAGGGATTTGCTCTCAGTGAATCATGGGCCAAAATAAAATCAGTCCATCCAATCACTTCTGAGCTTTGGGTCGATTCCGGGGGAGGAAATGTTTCAGAAAGCATTTTAGAAAGTGATTAAGCAATACTTTGCTCTTAATCAGAGGGGAGCTGTCAGCCAATAAGAGAAATATGGTATTGGAAAGGATTCCTTGAATCAGTTAACCTGAACTGTGGAAAACCAGAACATTTTTTAATACTGCTGAGTTTTGCTGAGGAGGGCTCTAAACAATGATATGGAAGTGCTTGATGAAATATGGTAAAGCTGGACTGGCTCCAGGAGAGGAGGTCAGTAAGTGGAGAGGCTGATTTAACAGGAAGACTGGCTTATACAGCAAAATTGGGGCAGATATAAATAAACTTTTTCAGCCTCTTCGTGGTACAAGCAGACAATTCCTCTTCAAAACAAATGATAAGCATCTGATTGGCTCCTTAAACAGGCAAACTTGTGTGACAGGGAAGTAAGAGAAAAAAATAGGAAAAATGAAAGAGGAAATTGCATTATGGTCATTATTTCTTGCTTCCTTCAGCACTAAAACTAAGGGAATGTTGAAAAACAAAACTGCATCGAGAACTTACCAATAAGAGGGTAAGGAGCATCTTCCCTTCCTGAAATCACCCAAAGCTTGTAGTCTTTTTCAGAGCCCTTGAAAGCCAAAATCAAGAGTAAGCTTCCTTGCCATTAAGAATACATTTGTGCTAAGCTTCTCACAATACAAGTGTATTCTGCATTTTGCAAGTGAGTCAAAGGAATCCCTCTAACTCCTGCAGCGACCAAATCTGACACCAGCAAAGCTGAATTGATAGCCACATGCAATGTGATTTACGTGACCAGATTCTGGTCCTGAGTGAGAGGGGCAGGAGCCTGTAATTTCTGAAGGGTGAGAATTGCCCCAGTTTCACTGCTCCTGGAAGCAGAGACATGAAGGCCACAGCCTGATGGGATTCAGGACTGCTTTAGAGGCCAGATCAAAATGTTAGCTATGTCATCCTCCTGTAACACGGAGCTGAGTAGGTCCCTGGCCTGCATGCCTCCCTGCTACCAGGATGCTGGAAATGAGGTAGCCCCCATATGGAGAGGACCTCCTGCCCTGAGTGCTGCTTCTCACCCCCAGCACCTTGGTGCCCCACTTATCCCCACCCAGACCCAGGAAGTGACAGGTCTGATCCCCCGGAGAGGATTATGGATAAGAAGCATGAAATGGAGGCCTGGTCGTAGAGCATGCAACAGACAGAGGGCAGCTCATATGAGCTAAGGTAACCCTCAGCTCCATCCTGAGAACTGGGATAATTGCATCTTCCAGGATGCGCTCTGGAACACAGGCACCTTCAGCCTCACCCCAGAGACATCTGCCCCACCATTTCCCATCTTTTCTATGGCCCCTTTAAGCAGAAGGAACTCAGGCTTGCCAGCCAACAGCATCCAGTGCCTTGAGCTGGAGAGCTGGGCAGGGGTGCCTTCACCTGAGACCTGAGCCTGTACTGATAATGTCAAGGTGAGTAAGGCACCCTAGGGCCTCCTGGCACTTAACACTGCCCCAAAATCTCAAAGGGCAGCTGATGGCTCTTTTGGGCTGCCCTTTCATGTGGAAGGGCCAAGGAGCACTGGATGGTGCCTTAAGACTGCTGAGCTCACCTTTAAAACTGACAGAGAAGATAATAAATTTATATCAAAGAGGACTATTTCCAAAGGACTGGAAAATGTGAAAATCTTTGGGAAAAGCTGTGTAAAATCTCTTAATCTGAAAGCAAATCTAAATATTGCCTTTAGCATAAATGTACAATTCAATGTTGTGGTTCAACTGAATAATAGTACATTATCTCAGATATAATCATAAGATAATAGAGATAAAAAGAATTACATTTAATATAAACCACTATCAGGACAAAAGGTAATAGAAATTTTAAAAAAATACTGCATGAAATGTAATCTATTATTATACATCAAATCCCTTTCCAGCGACACTGCTAAATAAGGATAATTAAAATCTAGAAGTTTTCTGGTTACAAAAGTTGACACATACCTTATAACAGTATTTATTTAGCTCTGAAATGAAAAAATGCTCCTTTAAAACAGAATTGCCTGCTATCCTGCATTGTCTGGACCTTCAGTCATTGTCCTCAAAGCGACCCAGACTCTTTCTACTTGCTGCACACACCTGGTGTAATGCTGATACACTCAATAAAGCCTTCGCAGTTTGCTCTCTGACTGACAAAGCTTTCTGGCCCATATTAGCACTGCTGTTAAGTTAGCTAGCAGGGGGTAGAAGGAAAATAAATAGACACTGGAGACATCTCTGTTGCCTCAGGGCAGGCAGCCAGGAGCAAATAAATACAGCTGAGGAGCACAAGAAAGAGTATTTACTTTTCCTTTTAAATACATATATGAAAGGGTTTAGCTGCTGTGAAGAAGAAGCAGGGGAAGAGGAAGAGCTGGTAGATGCAGTTTCAAGAGGCAGACTGTTCATCTCTCGATTCCAAATGCTGTCCTTTATGGGCTTTATGAGGCCATTTGTCAGTATAAATCTGACTGTCCCAGAAAAGTCAGCAAGTGTACTTATGGAGCTGCAAAACCCAAGGCCCCTCTTTCTGCCCCACTTGGTAATTTGGAACAGATGATCAATGCCATTTGGCACAACTACTTGTCATTTTACCAGAGAAACCACATAGGGAGAAACTCATGTGTGTTAAACCAGAGTGAACTCAGCCAAATAATAGCCCCATTAATCACACAACATGTGAAATGTAGCTTTTATAATTGCCACTGAAATGTCGTAGAGCTCCTTTCAAGTGGTTCTATCTGGACATAAATAAAAAACCTCACGAAAGAGCATAAGAAAAAGCATCCTCACAGTCAGAACAATCCTACAAGGGGGTTGGGTGTTTGACTGATACATAAGCTATAGCTTAATTCATTTAACTTTTTTGATTTTATTGCCAATCTTATGCCTCCAATGAAAAAGGCTTTATGCTATGAAGATGCAATGAAAAAAATTAGTGTATTACTTGGGCAAATAATTCTGCAGGTAAGATTTTCCATATTTTGGATGGTTTTCATTCTTTTTATATTTGAAATAAAATTGTAAAGATGAGAAAAGGCTAGATTGTTAGACATACAAAAAAATACAAAGCTAAAACCTAACCAACTCACCCTCCTGCTCATCTCAAACAAAATATTCTCTTCCAACACCACTATTTTCTTTTTTTTTCTGTACACAAAGTGAAGATATGCAAATGACACTCACAAAATGTGTAAAAATTAAGTATATAATGATAAAGACTTGCAGTTGTAATATAGTATGTGTGTCTATATAAGTGTACACAGAGATATATGCTTGATTTTTGATGCAGCCTCAGGGAGACAATCTGCAATGAAACTTTTAATTTTAAATTACATTTTATCCTTTTCCCCTTGCAGTCCCTCCATAAACTCCAGAGCTACCTTAACAGAAGAGACTGGTAGATCCTGAGTTCAGGCCAGAACTCCAGCCCTGGTGTAAATGTGAAGTCTGAGCTATAACAAGATGGCTGGAGAGAAATAGCTGTGCCTGGGAAACAGCAAGAGAGCAGAATAGGCCCTTGGTTGCATAAAGAATGCAAGGGAAAGTAAATTCTGAGGTTACTCCAACTTTTGCTGGGGGTCTCCAGAAGCCCCAGGGTAGAACAGTAGTTGCATTTTGGGCATATTCAACTCTTCACACACAGAGTTGTGGTAAGGAAACATTTGTCAGATTCCACACTATGAGATCAACACATGCATAAAAAGATGTTTTTAAAAATCTTGTTGCCCAAACAGCAGTTTGACAGGCCAATTAAAAAGCTGTCATTAGGAACTTCTATGACCATTGGTGTTGGTTGGAGACACACTAAAACAATGTGAAAAACAGAACAAGTGAACCAGAGTTGTTCCTAGCACTGATTTGTTAATACACCTGAGACACTACCTTGTCTTGTTAAGAGCAAAGGGGCAGTACTTGATCTGCTAGGAACTGCTGTATCTACTTGGTGCTCTGCATTATTGTAACTTCTGTAAAAGCCTTTCTCCAAAACAGTTTCAGGACATTGCTTGATCTGGGTGCATTCAGATTCTGTGCAATCACTCAGTTATATTAATCTCTCACATAACACTAAAGGTCTGTGGATATTTTGAGTGTTTGATTTGGACACTTGAGAGCAGTGCTTGTACTTGCTATCTAGGGACACAGCTGACCATGCACGTCTGCACATTTTGAAACCAGCTAACAAGCAAGTCAGTAGGTTTCCTGTTCACACTAAAGTATCAACCTCTTACTTCTCATGTCAAGATAACTCCTCTCAGGCATCAGCAAAACAACACAGATTCCTTACAGGGATGAAACACTTATTCAAAACTTTTAAGGATCGTGATGACCTCTGGAGCTCTATATACTAGCAAGACACTTTTGCTTCATTTCAACAATAATTAATTGCTACAATAAAAGACGTAATTAATGTTCGTATCCTAAAAATTGGATAAAGAGCAAGAGAAGATCTGATTATTAAAAGTGGCTACAAAAAGACTCATTAAAACTGTTGCAAAAACTTACATTTATTCCCAGCTGCTGCAGGGCCATGAGAATGACATCATTTGCTGTGTCAACATTGGTTACACTTAGAGTTTTTGACTGTGAATAGAAAAAAAGGGTAAGGAGAAAATGGCATTAAAAACTTGGATTTGCAAAGATCATCTGAAATGCAGTAGTTATGCATAATTAATTGTTGTAAAAACTGAAAGGATCTTGTTAAAACTTTACTTGATAACTAAGTTATCCTACATAAAGATCCAGAGACTGAGGTTTGACTCCTCTGTGTTGTCACATACTTCCTGCATTTGTTCCCTTGCTTCCCCCACAGCTTCATCAGAATGGAATGCCATGATTACTGGGGACAAGACCTCCACTTTAAAATATGACACAGCCAAAAAGATATAGCCACTAACTATGCTTTAGACATGGTTTGATTACTTTAAAAATATGTAAGTTTCCTTAGAAAAAATTAAACATTTTAGTGATATTTTTCAGTGAAATATGGGGTCCCTGCATCAATTGTTAATAATTTTTGTCCTTTACTAAAGATCTCCCTGGTAAGAAAATGCTGTACACAGGCTGTGAAATTCTGTATCAGTTGCCACATTCTGTACAGATTTCTCAAAGCTAGATTTGGCTTAGTACCAGAAGCACTTCCTCTTGGTAATCTTTCATCCAGTTAAAGTGCTACCTCTCCAGCACGCTCCAGATCTGCTGGTGGCAGACTGGAAAAGCAGTATGGTAAAGATGGATCAGCAGAAACACTGCCTTCTTCACAGCCATGTGTCAGGGGAAGTCCCTCTTTACATATCTGCTGCCTGTCACCAGTATTGCTCCTGTGCAGTTGGAATTAATACTCTGTATTGCTCTGTACCTCTACACTGTGGGCTGCTCTTATGCAGGGTAGTTCATTTCAAACTCAACAGGATTAACTCTGCCCCACTGGGATGTGGCATCACTGCTGTCATCACCTTGCAGAGGCAAAAACAAATGGGGACAGCATATCCAGAGTGCTTTTTGCTTGCACCATCACATCTACCCTGGTCTCACTTCCAAGCTGACAGGCAACTCCTACACATCAAGCACAAGATACTTAGTCCTGTTTAGAGGCATGCTAGTTTGGCTCTATTAACAAGACTGCCACACAGCTTTTGGACTGCAGCTGGTCCATGGTCAACGTAGAACCTTGACAGAATAAAGAGATGCCCTCTGCAACAAACCACCCAAATTCATCCAATGGCCTGAAGAAAGGAAGGTGGCAGAGCCAGGATGTAAACGTTCACTTCCAGTACCAGTGCAGTTCACTATACCCTGCTACCCTGTGTAGCTTGTCAGTTTTATACTGGCCATAAGATGATCAGGTGAAACAGTCTCCTGACATTTCACATTTAGAAAAGATCTTAGCTGTACATTTGTGTAAGTCCCTGTTGGTAACAAGCTGCCATGGCAATCAAAGGGAAGTAGTGAGCATACTGGAGATCTTGCTTCAGGACATGTCTGAACGCTCATACCATAAAAAATTTAACATTTGCCTGAAGGAATGACATCTGGCTCTCAGGAGTAGGTCAGCACATTTGCATAACTTTTGCTCTTGGCTAGAATATAATAAAATGGTTTATGCCTTGTGTTCAGCCTTTGTTACCTTTCAAAACTGAAATAACTCTGGGCATCTCCAGCTGTGGTAGCACTGGGACCATGTTGCCATAAGAACTATTTGCATCACAAAGTTTCCATCTGCTCCTCCACTGTTTTATTACTTGTAATAGCTTGACTATAGTGTGTCATTTCTAGGATAGCCAGAATAAGGGAAGCTTTTTTTAGCATATAAGCTAATTATAAGTATGGAGAAAAGGCATTTAAAAGAAACCCAAACAAACCCTGGTACAGGAGTGCATCTTATTTAAAGACATTTACAACTGAGCACACCTTGTTCTACAGTCCTGCTTTTGAACTACCACAGTTTATTGTTCCTTTTTTTTAATTTTTTGTCTTAGCAAGAAGGAAATTCTAACTATTATCATTTACCTTAACAGAGGTTTTCCGAAAAAAGGCTCCTTTATGCTTATGTGTGTACAAACATAGGATCTAAGTGGAGATCCACTGTTGAGCAAAAACCTCCAATGAAGTCTACTCTGTGTAAAAATTTCTTGTGTCCTTGCAAATGCTCTTTAGGCTTCTGAGCATGAAAAACAGATCTTAAAAGCCAGTTCCAAAGAACGGAAAAATATATAAGCAACAGAGGGAGAAGGGATGGATTACTACCAAACACTGGGGTATCCCTAGAGAACTGGTTACATACAATAATTTAGTTTATATTGTTTAAAAATTATTTAGTAAAAAGGGTGAAAATCGCCCTGTAGATGACCTTTCTTTACCAACTTACTGTGTGCCTATAAATTTATCAGTATCAGTTGGCTGATGATAAACCCGCTCAAGGCAATTTCAGGGTGTTCACGTGCATAGCCTTACTGACTTAGGATCATTATAAAAAATAAAACACGTTGCAACTTTGCAGAATTTAATGAAGGCAGCTTTAACTTTAAGTTTTACAAACAAAAAAAAGGGTACGTTGTACTGGCATTTCTGAAGATGCTTATGTATAAGTTCCACTAGAGGTGGTTGTTGGGACTTCACACTGTACAGTCTTTAGTTTGTGTGCCAGATCCAGTAATTCTTGCCAAGCACACTGTCTTTAAAAGGGAACTCATGTATAAAACACAGGAAACAAACATTTCCGGGCTGTGTATGCCAATTCTTTAAAGGTGCTGGGGCCTTCAAGAAGGCTGCAACCTAAATGAACTCTCCCAATATCCACAGGATTTATGGTTAATGAGTACCCATAGGTGGTGCAGATTTAGACACATCTTTAGCTTAAGACCACTTACATATGCACAAGTTCCCACATCCTTTGCAATTATCTTCAGAGGAATGCTTTTAGGATAGTCTTTTTCCTTCTCTTCTCTTATTCGACTGACAAAACAAGTACAAAACAAATAAATTTTTAATATTGCTAACATAAATAGCAAGATGGAGATTTAAATAGCAATTGAGCAATAACTGGATTAGAAGCAGTCTGTTTGCAGAAATACTGCAGTATTTCTCTGAGGACCAAGAAAGAAAGCACTCAGCAGTATGTGTAAGGGATGCTGATCATGGTCCCCAGTAAGCCCTGCTGTATTGAATCACTGTAAGCAGCAGAGAAACTGGATTTAAAAAATCAAGCTAAAATGACCCATCCTTGTGATGCCTCAGCCTGCACTATACAGGCTCCTACTGGAACCAGACACATCCCATTGTATGGACCAGTTGAAAGGACCGACAGAAAAGTGAATTAGAATTCATCTGCAGCAAGGATGATTTAAACCACCCCAGGAACTCTGAAGAATCAGATAAAGACACAAACCTCAACCAGCAGAACTAAATGACCAGAAAACAAAACCATGAGTGGTTTTCTGTCCAAAACCCTCCAGCTTGGGTTCCATTTCATAAGACCAAAACAGAGCCAGTTAGGGCAGAGATTCCTAAGCTAGGCTCACTTAGATCACCATGGAAAGAGCCCCAGGTTCAACTACAGCAATGGTGGAAGAGGTTCCTACAGCTATGTAAAGAAGGGCCCATGTATAATAGGAATCATTCAGGTTTTATGATGAGCAAAAGGGGAGTGTTTCCCTCCTTGCATGAATGGCACATATTATCTTCTGCAGGGAGAATACATGGGATATTTTTTTCCTTAATATAGCTTTGAAAAAGCTTATCTACCATGATGGCATAGGTACCACAGCTTGGGAATCACAGATTAAGATGACAAAGACTGCATAAGAAATTACCTTTGCAAAACAGACAGCCACATTTCCTTTTGTTCTGCAGACCTGCAATCACACAGAATCACAGAATCACAGAATGACCCGGGTTGGAAGGGACCTCAAGGATCATAGAAAAACAGAGACAAATAAACCATCATTCTAATAGCAAAATACCACAGTGGAATGGACTGCATCTTGGTCACAACTGCCATAGAAAACTACAAAAACTAAAGGGTTTCTCCATATTTTAACAGAAAATGTTTCCCTTCAAAATCAACTGCAAAGTCTGCCATAGAGATCAAAACCCCCATTTACTAGCTTTTATCACAGAAGTTAAAGGCTTACTGGTGAATTTAGCAGGAAATTGTGGGTTGAGTTCTTAAACCAATGACCACATAGAAAAGCAGGGCACTTTAAAATACGAACTTGCTTCAAATGTCAAAAGGTTTTTTCTCAGGTTTAGAGACTTATTTCCACTTTCACTATTATAATTATCTTCTTACTCATCGTTTGGTTTACCACCACATTATAAAGTACAAAGCCACAATGAAAAAAGGTCCTGTTGTACTTAGCAGAGTTTGACTTTGGACATGTTAAGGCTTATCACACTTATCTTTATCTCATTTTTACACTTCCAAAGATACAAACTGTACAGTTACATGTAGCTAATAATAGGATAGTGCAAGGAATATAACCTAATTTTGCTTCAACTTTCTTGCCCCTATTCCCACTACTATTCCCACTGCTATTTCTGCAAATCAAGTTCTTCAAATTTTCAGAGCAAGCATTTAGGGAACTACAAACCTACTGAATGATCCCGTGAGGGGAATGCACCTTATGAACATGAAAAATGTGATTCTGCTTTGTCTGCTTAATTCTACTGGATATGCATCTATGGGCTTATGCATGGCATTTTAGATTGTTCACCTCCATGCATGAAATAATTCTGTATCTATTAGATATCTGACCCTGTTTCGGTTGACGCTACTGCTTTCCGATCCGACTACTTTCTGATAGTTATAAAAGGATCATAGACAGTCTCTAGATCAAAGCTCATGTTTATTGGCAAGAGCTCAACTGAAAATCAATAGAAAATTTCAGCTTTGTTTCAGGACTATTAAAGAAAAAAAAAAAAACCCACACAAGCAGCATAACCAGCTCAATAGAGAGCAGTTTGGGCACAGCATTCTCTTTGGATATGGACAACGTGACATACCAATTAAGCTGCGTGCGTCAGCTTTTGCTTTCTGTTGGTAAAGAGGAAAATGCATTTTCCAAGACTCAGCCAAATTACTGAATCTAAGCAGCTGGGATTTTAGGGGGATGGTGCCCTCCCTTATCCAAAGTGACGACAGAGCCCTCCTGCTGAGACTAAAATTAGTCTAATCACTGAAATTACCTCTACAGCACTTATGAGTCCTACAGTCAATGCTGCAAAGACAGAACAAAAATTTTTCACTCTCTCAAATTCAGAGATTCTGCTTTAAGAGTAATTTTGACATTTTCTCTTGGCACAATTAAATTCAAAAGGCAAATAAGACAAGCTGAGTATTTCACTGTATGTTTCCTGCTGCTTCCAATTCAAGCTCCTCTATTTAAATGTGTCCTATGAGGGTGTCTGATTCTTTTGTTAGCTTGGATTTTTACTATTTGCGGTTCATCTTATTACTTAGCCAAGGTGTTTGTCAAAAAAAGAAGAAAATTCCCATTGAGTAAGTCTGTAGCACATATTTTTCTCAACTCATGTATTTTATCAGATTTTTAAGTGTTGCATTTCACTGCCACATTTGCAGAGAGAATGATACAAGACATGGAAGGCAAGTGAATTGCTCACAGCAGTAGCAGGAACTGGTATAAGAATTGGAAAGTACTCGCTTTACATCTTCACTGGTGTTGAAATGAATTCATGATATCTTGTCACTTGTCAGCCTAAAAAACATTTAATTAACTTAGTAAATAAAACATATCTCAACAATTCTTACCTGAAATTTGCCACACAGTTGGTGGTGGGCCAGCCCAAAACAAAGGACCTCTCTGGGTCTGTGCTTCCTTCACAGACTTCTTCTGTACAAAATGCTGTCCACATCTCACAGAGACGTGCTTGGCACTTCAGTTTGAAATGAGAGTGTGACCTGCCAGCAGAAATTCACAGGTATGTCACACACAGGAAAATAGAGCAAGAAACTTCTTCCTTCAGGCACATGCAAAACTTGCACTGGAGGTAACATAATAAGCTTTTCTGACCATGTCTAGAGCTCCCCTCCAAATCTCATCATGAGGCAAAGACTGCCACTTGTGGCTGGATTTCTTTTAGTGACCTTAATGCCACTGAGAGTTTACAGTACAGCTGGACTGCTTAGCTCCAGGGTCAACAACTATGGTGAGTTTCAGTAGTGACAACTAGGGAATTCTGAATAATGAACAAGCTGAAAACTGCCATTTGTATGAACTACAGCATAGGTCACATATTGCCTCCATGAAATAGCTGCACAGCAGCTCTATGTCCACACACCTTGGATAATGAACAAGGACTGGGTGCATTCTCAAAATGTCTAGTAATGTACAAGGAAGATATATAACTTTAAAATTTGGCCCTTTCAGTATTTTGTCATACTAAACAGAATACAGTAAAAGTCAAATTTTGTGGCCCTCACTTTATTTCAACTCCTTTCTTCTACCTCATTTCTCACAAGTTTCCTTATTTTGTAGGATTGGTGGGCACCAGTATTACATGAAAAGCAAGCAAAATCTCACAAAGTCAGTCCGACTCTGTTGCAATGCAAACCCTACTCTCTTTAAGGCAGGTTTGCACCGGAGGCCTTGCAGACTGAAACACCTGAGCTATGGTTCTCCTGGGCCAGCATGGAAAGGCTGTAGGAAAAGCATCCCCTTCCTGAAAATATTTTGCCTTTCTAACCCAAAGACTGCAAGCAAGAGCATGTCAGCTCAAGACTGCATTGCAAATGTGGATGGGGACAGTGCCAGGCACCATGGTGATTAGTGCTCTATAAATAAATATGCCAGGTAAGCAGTTTCTTAGAGCTTTGATACATATGGACCGCCTTCTTGGAGATTAGTCTCATTTACAAGGTATTTGATTTAGGACAGACTGAACTAATACAGTCTGAAAGATAAAAGTGCTTGAACCTTGTGGCTTTAAAGAGGACACGGATGAATTTACAGTACCCTGGCTGCTCTGAAGTACCCAGATGACATTATATCAGCAGGTGTAGTGGTGTAAAACAACACAAGTAACCCAGAACTGCTTACAGTGGTGGGCAAGAAAGGACCATCAGTGCACATGACACCTGGCAAAAAGGTGGTCTTCAATTAGATTGCCATTAAATAATGTAAAATACCATCTCAAGTTCATGCAATTTTTGAACTATATCATGGTGTTTCCTGGTCAGCTGTACACTTACATTTTGTTACCGCAGCAAAGAGAAATTTAAAGTACAGGACAACATTTCAACATGTTCATTAACAAATCAGTTTGTGATGCAACAAGTAAAATCTCTCAAGGATGGAGAAATAACTGCAACTGACTGACCACAGAATGAACAGTGAAAATGTAGATTTACAAAGAAATATGAATTCTTCCTGTTGTTAAGAAATGGATGCCTTATCTGATTCCACTGAATCAGCCCTCTGTGTCTCCCCAGTTTCTTTCTCCCATTACCCAACATAATGAACTCTCTACACGCTGTTCATAAAGCCAGACACCTCTAGTGCCAGTAGTGGGTGTCAGCAGTGTGTTGGCACAAGGACAAAGATGTTCTCCCATCATGCTTGATGCATATTCTTACCGTTGGCCTTGCCTAGTCACAGTTCTCAGCTATTATCAGTATTCAAGTGGCCTGGTTTCCAGAGGCGCTGAAACAGTAGCCCCCATTAACATCTAAACAGCCTGAAGTATAATTTTATCTCTATCTGCCATGTCCTTTATGCAGTCCACGGGTTCTCAGCATTTGTGAAATGCAGGTCTTCGACTTAAGTGTCAAAGCGTTACCTTTAAAAATGAATATATCACTGCTGACTAAGGAAGTCCCATGACTGAACATGTGAAAACCAGAGTAAAAATAAAAGATTTTATTTGTATTTTAAGGAAGTAAGTCCTCTTTCAAGCATTACACTGTAAGTAACAGTTAGTTCCAAAGTTCACTGAAATCAACAGAAAAAATTATGGACATCAGCACTGCAGGTATTGAAGTATCCCAAAATATGCTACCTCTGCAGAGTGAACTCAGTCTTCTCTGCTTTCTGTAAGTGGCAACTGGATACCTTGCGGCTGTTAACAGATGGAAGATTAACTTCTCACTAGATTTGCTAATCTCCTTAATAGGACCCTCTGACACAAGCATTAATGGATCTACTGTGAGATTGCTACCGTAATTCCATGTATGTGCTCAACCATCAATTTCTATGGCCAGCTACATTGGGAAAATAACCTGAAAACATAATACATGTATGTATGACAAAACCATTTCTCTGTGCCTTCATAGAAAAACTTTTGTAAGAAACCCTGATAACTGAACTGACATGAAATATTTACTCTGCAAAATTAAAACACATGATCTCTGTAAGAAACCTAATCAATACCTGGAAAACATTTTACACACTTAATCTCACCTTAGTGAGAAAAACTCTTTCAATCAATTTATTCTTCACACGAAGGCAGCAAAAAGTGGAGCAGCAGAGAAAGAAGCACAGCATGTGAGTATTATTCTGACTTTTTATAAGCTGGGCTAATGCATGATCTGAAAAGATAACAGTCTGTATTTCAAAAAGCTTTAGTAGCAGAAAATAAAGCTATGGGCACCTTGTCCACAGTCATATACAGACTGGTTATAGAGAGGACTTATCACCTGCAAATTTCCATGGGAGCAATGCCAATTTGCTACCTTTAAACAGGAGCTCAGTACTGTATATGAATTTACTCAACAGGTGCAAAGGACACAAAATATTCATTCTCTTCACAAAAAAAGTTGTACCCATTTGCTGATCCTAGGAAGTCTAACTACACCAGAGTATCTTCATACAATGATTGGCTACTTGAAGCTGAGCAGACACCAGTACAGCACCACTCTGGATCTAAGATCTCTGAGGTGTTCATATGCCCCAGCACAAAACAGTATTACAAATTTGTAGCGCCTTCACAAGAAATAGTTCTGACATTAACTCAGATTCAACTGTATGAGTAATTCTGTCCTGGTGACCTGCATTGTTGATTCTGCATCAGCAATTATGGCTACACAGCAATACACATCACTCAGGTTTTCCCTCCAGGAATCAGCAATGGTATTTTAGTGTGAGACATCTTTACAAACGTTAATTTTTAAGTAGCATTCATCAGTGACAGCTCTGATGTTTTAATTGCTGTCAGGGCAGCTGCAGAGAGTACATCTCAATTAGTATTTTTAAAATACATGAATTATCACTCAAAATACTAATTCACCATTTTTAGCAAAGACTTGATCTCTCTTCCCCTTTTTCAGATGCAGAAGCACAATTTGTTCAGTTCCACCTTCTTGAAACACCATGGACTCTTCTCCACACAAAATTAAATACTTGAAGAGCTGTCAATACAGCCCGGGGATCAGATTTTGGAGTGGTTACAATGAGTAGTGCTTTACTATGCAAATAGTCCCACTGGGACTCTGCCAAACCTTCAGTAATATGCAGCTCAGCATGGAGTTGGAACATGCTTCTGCTCAGCACACTGACCAAGGAGGGAGGGATTAATTTCACCTGACTTCAGTCTTCCTCAATTCAGGAGCTTAGATCTAAGCTAGTGGGACTGTGCCCACTGAATAACCAGTGTGAGATCCTCAAGAGCACGACTGTCCCCATGTATCATCAGCACTCTTAACAGGGTCAGATGAGTTTGCTGCAGAAAGGTGCTGTATTTCCCTAGGTGACTATAAAAGAAACCTAGAAGCCCAAGTAAGTTGCAAATATTTAATATTTAAAGGCTTAAACTAGGTGATGCAAACATTCATAAATACAGTAACAATGTTATTACTGCTACAGCTGGTAGGATAGCATGATTTCCCCTAAATATCCTTGTGTTCACCACCCACCCAAGTGGAATGTTTTGGGTAAAATATCTTCTGTGTTGTCACACTACATCAAGTGAAGGAATACAGCTGGGGGGGGTTACATTTACTATGTGTGATTCAATCGGACACAGCTCACATTTCTACTGAAAACACAGATTTAGTCTGGCTTTTCCCAGCAGCCTCTAAAACAATTGCTTAAGTGAAAAGACACTCTGCAAAATCCCAGGATTTGCATTGAGATTCCCCACCCTGTAAAACCACAAACATGGTGCCTAACAGAAAATGAAGCTACATCACAATTTTTTACTATTATTTCCCCATAACCCATAATAACAAGTGAAAGCACCCTCTAAAATTGCCTTAAACCACAAATGCTGCACAAAGCTGGCATGCTAGACACAGCTTGTAAATCTGATTTAATTGTGAATGGTAGAGTGAATAATCAGAGCTAAGCAGCAAGCCTGATTAGACATGAACACTACCCAGACTGCTCAGCATTGCTCTCTTTCTCCTTCCACATCCCCACGCTCTTCCTGGCACAGCAAAACCTCCAGAGACGAGCACCATGATGCAGTCCCTATTATTATACAGCTGTTCATCACTGTGTATATCAAAGCAGCTTCCAGGTAAACAGTAAAACCTCTAATCCCTCTGGAACATGGCCACCAGTGTTACACATACCTCGCAGGACTAATGATGACTTATCTAAAACACAATCATCAGATGAAGGCAAGAGAGTTGAGCACCAATAAGTCCCTGAAGCAGAGATGCTGATACAACAAAAGCAATATATTCAAGAACATCTAGTACTTCCTCAAAACAGTGAATCCTAGAACTCCTCCATGGCAAAGATGCCTGAAGAGATCAGGCAACTAACTTTTATTGATAAAATAAAAAACTTTCATTTGACTTTGGAAAGAATTGCTACAAGAAAGGCATAATGGAAATCCATTTTATGCTCTGATGAGAAGAAGGGCTGCTCTAAGGAGAAGTGTCAGAGGTGCCATACTCACTTGGACTTGGCAACAACCAGAAGGTCTGTGAAGAGGAAAAGGTGTCGCTCCTGGGTTTGCAGACCTGTCTTCAGCTGAACGTGGCCGTCCAGGATAAATGTTCGGTTGTGGCACATGAATGACTGCACAAGGGGACATGCCTCTGGGCTGATGGGGGAGAAGCAGCCTTCCCTGCAAAAGGAAATAAAGGGAATATAGGAAAATGAATCAGCCAATTGCCTGTGAGTGAGAATCAGGCAACAACTTCCCACACCTACTGCCAAAATGCAATTTATTTGACCATATTTCAGTGAAAGGTGAGAGTGACAATAAAGATAATCCAGCAGTCTGATTTCAAGACATAATCTTTTAGGGATTCTCCTCACTTAATCTTCTCCAGTCCAAGCACAAGAATCACATATAGCAAAATTTAAATACAGTCCCCTCTAATTTATTTGTCTTCCTCAGTATTGAAGTCTTAGAGAAAATACCGCACCTTCTGTAGCCTCTCCAAAAAGAGAGTAGAGACAAAGGGATGACTGCACACCCACCTTGATCAGAAGACTCATACCTGGGGTCAAGAGCAGGTTACAGAAATTATTCAGAATCAAGGACAAACAGAAGGTGCAACTGAACCTTGCTAAAGACAGACCATGTACTGGACATAACATGAGAAGGAGCAGCTTAGCTTGTCTCCCAGCACATGACCCACATCAAAGGAAGCTTCCACTGCAGGGTATACTTATGTGTCTGGAGCATGGGTATGCTGGTTTGTGGTGTGCAGAGGCTGCTGGATAATCCAAACCCAGGTCTATGTGGGGCTGATCAAACTCCCTCCTGGAAGACACCTTCTTTTCTAAGGTGGTGCTGAGTAGGTTGCAATACAAGGTTAGCAGTGATGAAGATGTGATTCCCTCAGTCTCTCCTGATCTAACTGTTCTGCATGACATCAGTAGTTGAACAGTTACTGAAGCAGGAGCATCTGTTTATAAATAATCCCACTGGACTGAATGAATGTGTCTGAGGGGATGCTCCTGCTCCAGGGCTTTCTAGCTGCAGGTCAGGCTCTCCCTTGGAAAAGTATTCCAGATAGGTGACAGAACTAAACCTGAGGCTCTCAACAATGGATTTCTGGATTAAAAACAGGACTCATCAGCGTATTTACTCATTATTTTTAAAGGCAATTTTTCAATTACTTGCTTTCCCTAGAGGTGCCTCCAAATGAATCATTTCCCTTTGGTTGAATGAATCAGTTTCCATTTTTATGGAACTTGTTAAAAGGAAGGAAAAAAAAAAGCTAAAACTTGGCAGGATCAGCTTGGCAAGGAAAGGCTGAAGTAAGCAGCACTGTGATTACAGTTTATTCCCGATCCCACTGGAATGGATGACAAACACCTAACAACTTTGTTGGGATAAGAAATGGACCTTAGTGCAAGTCACAAAACAAATGGGAGATATATGAAATAAAACATGAGTGAGCAGAGAAAATCTTCAAAAAAGGTCATAAACCTTCTTAGAGCCTGTATGATTCCCGACCCTCCTCTCCTTGATGCTTGTGACTGGATTACTTAGGAAATTATTTAGGAAATCCTGACAGCTGGGAGAGAAAGGATAAGCTAAGAGATTGGCCTACATTAGCAGGAGACACTTTCACTGATCTGTAAGGGGCTGGTGAGAATCTTTGTGTGCTGGGAAGAGCCCTGTTTGGCCTTTGTATCCCCTTTCTGGCTGAGAGCCTGAGTTTTTGACAGAATTCCTCAAATTTGTATTAAACTGTGTCCTAATCTTGTCTTTTATTACCTGCCTCTTCAGGAAGGAGAGAAAGCAAGGAATGAATAACTTGATCAGTCACAGAAGAAGGGGTGTCCACAAGCATGGAGGTTAAAGCAGAGAGGAATTTGGTCCAATACAACAGTAGCACATGCACTGTGGCAACTGGCAGGAGTCAGGGGAACAGCAAACATCTCTCCTACCTTGCCACCTCAGTGGGACTGGGAATTCACCAGACCATCACTCCTTGATAGGTTACTGGGACTCAGGAGCAGCACTTGGCACAGAAACTTAAGCAGAAATCAGAAATGATGACCAGTCTAACTGCATGAAAGTCATGCATGGCCTTTACCTCAAAGGTTAAGTCAGGGAAATACTCACTTATTGGAACCCAGTAACAACAATAGTCAGAAAAAGCCTTTCCATGTTACACTGCTGTAGCCAAATCAGCAGAAACATTAATAAAATCACACTGAAATGCCTGCCCTTACTGACTGTCCTGTAGGATCAGGCTTGTATGTCTGCATAACGTCAGTACGTCCTGTTTTCTACATCCTGATTTGTAAGCCCGGGAACATCCCAATTCCAACTAAGTAAAGTCTTTGTCATGCAGGCAAGCAAAGGAAGACGCAGTAGGTTTGTCAATGCCAGCAAAAGTCAAGCAAATTGAACTTCACTTTAGAGAAGGAAAATGCAATAATAGAAATCAGTTATTCTAATGAAATCTGCCTTTCAATTCAATACCCTTCAAGCTTCTCTGTCATCTGAACTCGAACAAGCACGGTCTCGTACTTTAATAACGTTTACCTGACAAGCCTTATCAAAAAAACCTAAAAATATTTTCTTCTTTTGAAACGAAGTGGAAAAAAATCAAAGCCATTAATTTAACCAGAACCTTCTAAAGCCCTGGGATGAAGGAACATGGAAAAAATTCATCAGCAGTGACAAAAATGCCTTTTGGTAAGCATGCTTTTGATCCTCTCAATTAATGTTCTATTGTTACAAGACATGAATGAAACATAAGTTTTATTACATTGAAGAAAATGCAGATCAGCTATACCCTCAGGCACAGAGTTTTATATAAGAGAGGTATTTTTGGAGTTCAGTTTTTAATGGTTCACTGATTTTTCTGGCCATTAAATGGGTCTAATTTTGAAAAAGTGCTAAGCACTCAAACACTGACTCTGAATATTCCTTTTAATAAAATTATGCAAAAATCACTACTTATGATTTCTAATATAATTTTTAAAGAAAAAGTAAGTAATACAAAGTCTTCTCTGATTTCCCTTATAAGGCATTCTATGATTAACACGTGTAAAAAATCTACAAAGTAACATCTTTCCAGTTTGACAGAAAGAAAAATAGCCATCATCCTACTTTGTTAAGAAGGATTTCCAAAAGGTGAAGATATCCTTCAGAGTCAGCAATCAGCTGTCTTCCATTTGATACAGAAGCAAAGCTGATATTGATCCTTTGACAGCGCTGCCATTCTAACTCTTTTGAAATGCACTCTTTTGGGAGTCTGAAATGTTCGTGTGTGATTTTTACCCTGGAGTAAATTCTGTAATTTGATGACATCTACAAACATACTGTCAAGTTATTCAAGAAAAGACTACAAGCGATCTCCTGGCTGAAATTACTACAAAGATAATTGAAGATTTTTCTCCTGGCATTTCCAGAGCCTAAATTTTTTCACCGATTGTTTATTTCATTTAATCACGATAGGCACTTTTATGCCTATATAAAAGACACAATGATTAAAAGAACTCTTCAATTTTGTAGGTGTAATATGTGAAGCTGAAATTCATAGTAATCAGCCAATCACTTAAAAATACATCCCTGTTGTATTCAGTGTGAAAGCAAACACATCACTGCTCACTTTGTCAAACACAAAAGAAACCACAGAAGCACCCCCTGCAGAGCTTCCTTGAAATTTCTCAGTAAAAACGACATCTGAATGGTATGACCCATAAAATGTTTACTCTTGGTGTAATGGAGAGCTCAGCTTTATTCTCTATTTGTAGTGAAAACAATGAAAGAAATTGTATTTTCCAAAGGGTAGGTTAAAAGCCCATATCAAGTGGTTATTAAATCTATTTATGTCAATGGGAAGCCTTCCCTTGATTTCAGACAGTGATGTCTTCAGCCTGTCCATGATTTAGGTTAAGCTATAAGATACTTCAGAGAAACAATCTGTTCCAAGTTACCTAAGGTGGAATGAGCTATTGCAGGTATCTCAGCTACACGACATCCCTGGCCCCACCCTAAATCTCACTCTGTTGTTTCAGATATTGTCCCCTGTCAGAATTTCTCTCCACTAAAGATACCTCTGCAGACACAGAAACTGATTATCTCTAATGATACAACAACACTGCTCTCTGCATGAATGATACCTACTGAAATAAATTAAAGCTTTGCTCTTTAAATTCTGAAGTCCTTTACAAGAGGCAGATTAGAAATGCACCTTTTCATTAGCAGAGCAGTAAAAAGGCAGCCATTCAAAAGGCTGAAATCTGCATTAGCAAAGATATATGAGAGGCTGTACATGGTCTGTCCAATACTTACATATACACAACGCCTTTCCAAATTCCTCTGATGGTGAACGACTTCATCTACACTCATTTCAAAAATAAGCAAGTCCCAGAAGCTCTTCCACTTTTGTGCCTACACACACACAACTTGAACCCTAACCTAGTTTGGCTGCAGAGCACCTGCCGGACCTCCTCATGGTGCTCAGAGACTTATATTGTGTATCTGAAAGAGCAATTTGGGATAGCTGTAAGGAACTAGCAATTTATCTTTTAGGAAAAATAAAGCACATGAATTTTCAGCTTCAGTATCTCTCAGCGAAGTATTTACTTTATTATCACTGAGTCACAGCATTGGGCTAGAGCAACCCACTGAGAGAAGCAGGAGCTATTCACACCCTTTCAAGGCTAGTGAAAACAGCAGCTATCTGCACAGTAAGAAATGTCTACAGCCCAGCCCACATTATGGACTTTTGCCAAAATGGATTTAGCAGTCAGGGACAACGTGTAATTTTTGACCAGCAGAGACACCTGCAGAAGCAACCCTGATCTAGACATCAAGTTCCTTGATTTTCTTAATAGAGCTTATATTGGAAAGCAGGTAACAAAGATTGCATTTTTTTTCTATGCCTCCTACTCAGACCCTTAAGCTCCTAAAACTTCCCATGTGAAGGAACTTCAATAGCAACTTAATAGATGCTAACTTAATATTTTTGCTAATGAGGCAGGCCCTGGCTTACAACCAGCTTGGAACCCAAGATGGTTTACCGCTGGAAATCCTTTATCACATAAAACATATTACCCATATTATGAGGCTATCGGGTATTTTGCATTCAAGATAATTAACTTAATAAGGTATTAAGAACAATTATTTAGCCAATCAAGAAGAAAGAGCTCCAATTTGGTGTGCAGTTCAAACTCCCCAGAGATAAGGTAGGAAAAAATCCCAAACATGTAACACAGCTGTGAGCACTGATCTACCTTTGCAGGGCTGCTTTTAGCATACTCAAGAGCAATATTAACATTTCAGGACTTCAACACACATCTAATGTCATGATAAATGATAGTTTGGACAAAACTTGCACCTCATCCTGGCCAACCTGACAATGTTATGAAAAAGGATAATGTGAGAAAAGACCTAAATAGGAAGTTAAATAAGCATATTTTTTGTATACAGAAACCAAATGTCCATGCTTGGGACTAAACTCAAGACAAGGGAAATGGTCCTCTTTATGCTCCTGAGGAATTTAGCCTCTATCTTACCAACAGCTCCTTAAAGCATAAGGTTTGAAAAGAGCTTCTTGGCCCAGCCTGACCCATCCCCAAAACCTGTTTGTTGTGGTCACCCACAGATCTACCGGTTTCAGGGCCAAGACCTCACAACTGCTCTCACCATGAACAAAGCTTCTCCCACAGGCAAGGTCTCCCACACAGAGGAATCTGCAGGCTCACAGCTCTATCTAGACAGCCAGGTTACATAAAAAAAACCCTGTACTCTTAATGGTGGTAATCACTCGCTACTGTCACTGCCTTCCTGCCACCAGCAGTGGTCTCAAGGAGTACCCACATTCTCAGGATCATTGGTGTTTCTTCCCACTTTGACTCCTCATGATTTGGAATATGCTTTTCATCTAAATTTATCTAGCACTTTAATAATTATACCTGAAGGGTGAAAGGAAGCACAAAATGTATCAGCCTGGAGGGTAGGAGTGTTTTCTAGGAAGGTAGAAGCTAAGATCTGGGCTGACACCAAGTTAGTATGCTGTTGTAATCTTACACTGATTATTTATAGTAGGGACTTGGAGAGACAAGCATAAAACTCTCCTAATCACATGCACTGCCAACCCATTTCTGAAAATCTGCTATCAACCTGATCCCTGCTATGCTAAGGGAGCTTCTTTCTAAGGATGCTGGGCATGTTTGCTCACTGTTATCTATGGTAAATCTTATTCAGTTGAAGCAGCACTTTGTGAAAACAGTACAGCATTCCAGGAATAGCAAGTCTATTTTCTGCAGCTCTCCATTAAAGTCCCCCAGGCCATAACCATCATGTACAGTAGCTTTTGTGCAATGAAATGAGTTCTGCTCGATTTTTCAAAGAGCATTAATTACATTCAAAATATTAAAATGCCTGTTTCTGCTTCTACTACTGGTTGCAGCTTCTTTTTTATGACTAATGTATTTGACCAAATCCAAGGCAGTCACCTCTCACACTCCTGCATTTTCCTGCACGGAACTTACAGAATGCACTCTGCCTCAGAGCACAGGTTGGCCCTGGTTCACGGCCTCTACCACAGGGCTGTCCTCAATTCTGTCCCCTGAGGTGGCTGGACCTCATCAAGCTGCAGCAGAAAACACGGTACCCAGGGTAAATCAATGAGTCACAATAGAGACTGCACAAGCAAGAGCCTGGACAGGAGAATGAAGATACATACAATCAGAGGCTGGCAGAGAACTTTGCTCAGATAGAGATAAATATACAATTTAGGTGCGAAATGAGGGCTACTTCATATTTAGGAAATCAGGTTCCACTTCTCAGCTTCTAAAACTCAGTACGCACTTTAATCCAAAAGCTATTGAAAAAATATCCCAACTTAAATTATTCTAAGAGTCCAAAAGCTGTTTGGGAAGTGTCTGAAATAATCTTCACATGTCAAAATCTTAACAAAATAAAATCTTACTAAAATAAGATTTTAACATCATGCATCATTTTGACGTAATTCTGACATCAAACAATAAGACCTTGACATCATCCAGAGATGATTTCAGATAATAAGGAGCAATATTCATTAACACGGTAACACTTGTAGGTGTATATAATATATTAATACTTATTACTTATAAATATCCAGTAATACTCAGTAATAAAAAAATATTATGAAGAATCAACATGATTTACACTAAATGTTCAAGGTGTGGAGGCATGTAACTATTATTTTTTTGTAGTCTTTCAAGAATCAGTACTAACAGTTAAGATGTGCAGTAAAATACCACATAGCTGCAGGGTAAAATGCATCATTAAAGTAAATTCTTCACACCTTTCAGCATAGAACTTTGGCAGCTTAACTGAAACCAATCCATACTTAAGTGATTTCTACATAACCAAATGGACACTATTCTTTGTAAAGCAAATACGTACTGCAGCATGGTGGCTGGAGACAGGAAACATGCTTGTGGTTTGGTTTACTACCAAGGTTTTTTGTTTTATTTTACCAAACAGCTGCAAGGTGTTTACTCTGAAAATTTAGCATAAAGGCAAAATTCAATATTGGCATAAATTAACACTATGGGTCTTGGTCATATTTTGCTTATTTCCACCAGAATAGAATTTTGTGCAAGTTGTTTTAATCCAATTTAAAAGTTCTTGCAGCATGGGTGTCCTCCAGTCCTGCCATGCAGCTCAGCTAGCAATCAACAAGTCCAAGGGGCCAAAGGTTTCTGGTCCAAGTTCCCTTGAGCAGGGGAGATATCTGGGAGAGGACACATTCACATGCATAAGTCAGTAAAGCTTTTTTTGGCCTTTGCAAGAAGCTACCTTCTAATCCCCACTGCAGTTCCCACTCGTTTTTACTGAGTGATGTAGCACCACCACCTTGAGTTGCTTTCCCATTCCAGTTGCACCAGGGAAATGCCATTGCCGTTATTGCCTACTCAGACAAGTATTTTGTTGTTCAGATGAAAAAAGGTAAGTGAAGAAAGGGGGTGAAGGAGGAAAAAGATATAATAAACAGAGGACAAAGAAAAGACCATGATTTCACAACCCAGCATGGCAGTTCTGCACCATGGTTGTCTGGGCATTTTGGAGCTTCTTAAGGCTTTCAAGAAGTCTGAAGGCACTGAGGCTTTCTTTCCCACTTCCATTCCAGCTCCTTCCAACCCATTCCAAGGAGGCATACACAGGAGAGTACTCTAGGATCTCAGTTTCACCCATGTTTCTAGGAGGATCAAGTATTATTTTAGTAGTCTGAAGAGCTAAGCTTTCTGACTCACCTTAATTTTTTGGGGAAACAGAAATCACAACTGGGGCATTTTAAAGCTCTGCACAACTCTACTGATTTTGATTTACCACATGGATGAAACTAACCTTTCCTACAAAAGGATGTTCTTATATCTTCTTGCAAACTACTGCAAGAGTTCAGCACAGATCACATAACAGCCAGGCATTCTGGGCTACCCCAAAATAGCAGGACATGCTGCAGATCTCTGCAGAAACAGTTCATTTATTTCAAGCTGAAGTGCACGAGAAAAAACTGGTGTGGGCATCTTTAGAAATCCCTTCTGGATCATCACTGATGGCCATCAGTGCACCCATGTGTGAGTATCTGCCCATTCCATCGTCTCAAGTTATAGGTTACCAGGCTGTGTATAGGTGATAATAAGGCTCTTGTGTGACCATGTCCTTTTTAACAGGGAAACAAAGCATTTTCTAGGTGACTGCCTAGTTTATTGCCTGCCAATCACCTCACACACTTATCAGGTAATACCAGGGGGGCTCCTAACAGTCTCTCAAAGCCTCATTGCTCAACAGCCATCCTCCCTAGCCTCTGTTTTTCTCATTCTTCAAGAAGTAATTCAGCTAGGCTCTTCTTCTCGGTTCAATCCACCTGAGTAGAGTCTGCCATCAGGCAACAATGAGATTTAAAAAAAAAAAAGCATTCAAACCAGTGCAAGACTTCAAATACATGATGAGGTAAAGCAAACTTGGAATCTACCAGCTGCAGTTTCCTGACTACCCTCTCTCAGGGGAAAATTCGAGATTGTAAACAAAGTAATCACATACAAAGTGACCTATAAATAGCTGCAAGTACCGCCTTTAAAAGATAAGCCACTTCACCACACTTTATCCTCCACAAGCCGCAGCTCTCACTGAAGCTGTTGCTGCCCAGCCTTCCCTTTATTGCCACAACTGTGGGACAATATGGAGTACACTCCATAAAGCTTCACTGCAGACATACATGAAGGGAGGATCTGACCAGCCCTCAATATTGGTTTAAGTTTTTAAGGACCACTTCCCTGTAAGGAATGGGAAGATGAGAATGGAAGACAGGATTGTCACTTTACTACACCTGCTACAATAGTAACATGAACAAATCTGGCTCTGGTTTGCCTCAAGGGCTATAAACCATATTTTGATAGTAGTAGTACAGCGCAGGAATTGTCCTATTACATTGAAGAGATTACTTGATATGCCTGCCATTGCCAGCTATTGCCAGTGTAATGACCCAGATTCCTTCCAAACAGTCAGCAGACAAATTAGTCGTAGCCACATCATGCACCTGTTTGCAGTCCTATAACTCACTGCCTGCATTTTCATCAGGGTTTTTGCAAAGCTATTTTGGAAGGTTCATCAGAGGTTTCTATTCCAGTACTGATCAGAATAGGAGATAAAAGCTGGCAGAGGATTCCCCACACCTCATGGTAATTACTTTACATAAGGGAGAAGCGGGCACAGGTCAGTTACCTGCAGAGAATGGCAGCCTGGTGAAGGGGAAAACACGAGAGTCTTTCTTATAATGACTACTTTCATTATGTTTTCTTGAGCCTTTGATACACCAGAAGAGCTTGCTCATGTTTGATTTGTGACCTACCTGTAGAAATGCACATCACACGTGACAGACCACCCACCAGGAAAACTTTCCTGCTCTTGGTCAGCAGAACTCAGACAAATGAGCATGAGGTTGCTTAGTTGGACCTTTTGTGAGGACGGGACAGGTTATACAGAGTCTGTGCACTAGTGGATGGGGCTTCTCAGGAGCCTCTCACAAGCATTTACTTATCTGATACACACCTGCCCACTGCTGCCATTAGTCATGCTGTAATGGGATGTGCAAAAGCACAACCTCAGGTGTTTTTGCAGCTCTTTGGTCAGTAGAAGAGTGCCTGAAGAGCAGAGGTACTTTGGAAGTCAGGCAGTCACTAAGATGGTGGTTTTTTAAGTCATTATTCTAGATTCAGGTATTACCAAGTCTTGGCTTGACAGAAGAAAAGACAGGTACAGGTACTGCCACGTTGTGATAAAAAACTACTCACTGTCAGTTTTGTGCACCATAAGGAAGGAACTACACCAGGAGAAGAATTCAATGCATATTGACTCAACATGAGCCAGCAGTGTGCACTTGTAGCCAAGAAGGCCAACCAAATCCTGGGTTGCATCAAGAGGAGTGTGACCAGCAGGTCAAGAGAGGTGATTTTACCCCTCTACTCTGCACTGGTGAGACCACACCTGGAGTATTGTGTCCAGTTCTGGAGCCCT
>VZTY01013648.1:293747-310819 GCA_013400935.1 Turnix velox
GAGGTTGTGGATGCCCCCTCTCTGGAGGTGTTCAAGACTAGGCTGGACAAGGCACTGGGCAGCCTGGTCTCGTGGGAGGTGTCCCTGCCTATGGCAGGGGGGTTGGAACTCGAGGATCTTTAAGGTCCCTTCCAACCCAAACTATTCTATGATTCTATGATTTAACTCTGGCCCTTGTCAGAGGTGAGAGCACCAAAGGCTGCATATCAGCCTGCACATCATTAGAGGTTTTCTGCTTGTTTACACAAGATAAACGACCGCAAAGCAGTCTCAGCGCATCAGTCTGTGATTTCCTCAGGTATGCCACTGCGTAAGTAAATTGCTTGACCAGACTGTCATTTGGCAGAGATTTTATTGTCTAAAATCAGGGATACACAACGGCTGGACAACAGCTGTATTCTGACAGACCTCAAGGCCTAATCCAAAAAGCCCCCAAAATGGGTGTCCGCCAAAAGCACATGTGGATAGTGAGACATCTGGACAAGCAGAGCCCTGTGCTCATCCTGATGAGCAGTGCCCCTCGCTGTCTTGCCTTACAACTGTCACAACTCTATCCAAAGGAGAATCGGCTTAAAGCACTAGTGTTAAACTATTAGTCATTTATTGTAAAATTAATCCCTCATTTAAACTCAAATCCCTCCAAAGCCCTGCTTCCAAGCCTTCATTCTTTTTACCTCTGGTCCTTTTCTTTTAATAAAAAAGGCAGCACATCTCTGAGAGCTGCAGCTCATTTCGATCTCCAGATGTACAAACACTGCTATAAGCCAGTTTGTGTGTCATAAATGAAGAACTGATGGGTTTTATCAAAAACAAACATACGCACATATACACACACATGCTCACACACGAAACAAAACAGAAAAAGCACAGCAGGGGGACAGGAATGCCAATCTCTGAGTAAAAAGGCCATTTGAGGCCTCAGAAAGTTCACTTTGTTCCTTGTTAACAGTTAATAAAATTTTATCCCCAGCTATTACTATGTAAAAATAACTTTTGCATTCAAGAGCATGGCTTAAGGAAACAATACTCCAGTGATATAATTAGCTGAAATCAAGCATGAATTAAAAATTCTACTAAAATGACTACTTGTACAATATTATCACAAGGGGGTTTTTTGTTTATACAATTCCATTAAAAAGGAAGAAAAATTTGATACAAAATAGTGCTTGCTTTTTTCTTCTAAAATCACCTTTTCTACAAATTCACATTTCCTTACCTTACACGAGGAAACATGACAGACTGAGTTGAGAAATCTGTGGAAATTCTCATAAATTTCTGCTCATTCAGATTAAGCATAAAATGTTAAAATTCATGTTTTTTATGAAATGGAAAATATTTGAAAAAATCTTGACCAGAATTGTTGAGTCTAAACTTAAACCAAAAATTAAACCCTGAAGCAAAGAACTTTCCACATGTTTTGTTGATTGGGTCTTTGGGGCCAGGATTTTGCCTCCATCCTGATGACTAAAAACTTAATTTCTAATGAAACTAATTTTTATGACCATATGACTCCTGGAGTGAGAGCTTTATGGGAAAAGCTATGAAATATCACAAGTTGAGGAAAAATTAATGGTACCCATACTTAATTCCCCATATTGTGAAAATCTATTTTGTGGGATTTTGCCCTTTTTCTTCCTTTCTGTCATAAAGTGGCTCTTCTGTGTTATTGGGTGTATTCTCTCAGACAAAGATGTGTACGATGAGGAGAAGATACAAGGCTGCCCCCAGAGTACTGTCACTTTGATTTTCACCTGGGGTAACCACTTTATCTACAGTGACAGTCCCTGTGCTTCCCAAAAAATCCGAAAGTCTGCCTTACAAGGGCTCCTTTCCACAGCATGTCTCCTCCTCAGGGTGAATGAGGGATTAAGAACCCTCATTTCTTGACATTATTTGGGTGGCTGAAGGAGAAGGGGATAGAGGCTTTAGAGGTGTTATTTTAGTTGTGCCCATGCATTCCTAGCATTTTAGTTACCAAACACCCCACTATTCCAGTCAGTCTCTCACAAGCCATAGGGCAGCAGGTGAGGGCCACAGCAGGGCCTTGGCTAGTCCAACAGCCCTTTCTGCCTCAAACACTTTAAATTTTACAGTTATGTTGTTACCTCATCCTCCCCCCTCATCTCCCTTTCACCGCCTTCAATGTAATTGCCTCCCACCCAAACTGCAATACCTGCACAGGCAATGGAAGGAGCCCGGGACAGTATCTGGTCGTACTACCTCCAGTTCTGGCCTGGAGCCCATCTCTCCACACACCACCACTGCTGGTGATATCCAACTGCTTCGGAGGCAAGTCCCCACTTTGCTCATCAGTGCAAGGCACACAGAGAAATGGGCAGACACACACACAAATGGCGGCCTCTCAGACTGAGCCATGTGGTGTCACCTGTCTCACCCTGAGATGGGTGGCCCTAGGTCCTGCCCCACCTGCTACCAGCAATAGCACCATCCACACATGGGCCAGGCTGTGGCAGCCCTGGCCAAGGGTCTCACTCCCCTGCCCAGCAGGTTTTGCTGTTATAATTGAGTGGGATGGGCAACAGACACCATGGAAGCAAGACGGCCTCATCTGAGTGGCTGTCATATCCCCTTCACACTCTGTGGAATCATGGTGTCTCAGGGGGCACATGATACTTGACAGGACAGCAGCAACTCAGGTTGTACACACCCATGAAGGCCTCATCCTGTGACAGCTGGTAAATAAGATGGCTGTGGGGTGTGACGGGGTGGGAAGTTCTCTCTCCTCAATGTGCTGAAGTGCTGAGCTTCACCAACAAAATGAGGCTCGCGGAGATTATTTTGCTAGGTGAAATTAATTGCTGCCATGGAAACCAGTGAAAAGTGAGCAAAATTATTACAACCAAATTACCCACTGAACAAGTTAGTTACTTTCAATGAACTTCTATTCTTCCCCTCCTCCCTGCAATGGTATTTGCCTGAAACACCACATATTCATCTTCCCAGTGAAAAAGAGACAGTTAAGGCCTTCTGGCAATCTACATTTATTAAAAGTCTCTATTTTTGTCTTCATCTAGTCACATAGCTTGGATCATCCACATATCTTCTGACTAAAACCCTGAAAACACAATGTCCAAGACTTTGGGAACACTCTGTATTTGACTAGCGCCCAGTGGAATGTATTACTAGATTACACATATGATCTTCGTTATCTGGGATATTTAGCATTTGGCACAGGACCCCTGGAAGATAACATGCCAGAATCACTTACTGTGCACTGGGAGAAGGAAGAGCAGACGGTCGGTGAATGGCACAACATTACTTCAATGTACAGAAGGGGAAAAACCATCTCAGATGCTCTAATTTTACCTTTTACTTCTCCAGTTATAAAAACCACACAATAAAATTGAATGAGAATGACTTTTTCAGACCTTTGCTTTCAGGTACTTTAAAGATTTTGTAAAAAACATTGGTTTATGAAATCTTTCAAAAATATGGCTTTTTCTTTTTTTTAAATAGTCCCTGCTTCAAGCTCACACCAATAGAACATCATAAACTCATTTCACACTGTAATATCATTGATATTTTAACTTTTACTGTGTAGAGACACGTATCTATAAACGGTTATGAAGACTCAGAAATTGTGAAATTATATTAATAAGTTTCAGCATGTAAAAACATAATTTTCACAGATCTAGTGAGGCATCCTTTAGGAAAGGAGAAGATGCCAGTGCTTGCAACATGGAATTTGGCTGTCCCTGTGTCCACCAATCCAAGTGTCCACCAATTCGGAACAGAAACTTGGTAGTCTGGGCTCTGTCACATGCAAAAACTGTTTTGAGGGGCAGGAGAACAAAGGCTGGAAAAATGGCTTGAAACCAGTGTTTATTGTTCTATATCAATTATTTTGAGATGACAAGGCCTGATGCTTAAATCAAGGCCTCAAACATATCTGTTCAAGACCATAATCTGTGCTGCAATGAGTCATATCATTAAGTAAGTTGTGCAGTTTTCATTAAAGAACACAAAAAGTAAGAGGAAAATTGCAACCACGGAACAGGTCTAGAGCCAAATATAACTAACCTGAATCCTTTGCTGTTTTCATACACATTAATGAAGTTAACAATCGAACTTATTTTTCCTGGATCTGAGAATCAGCCAAGGAAAATATCCAAAGTTTACTTTTCCTATGTATTTCTAGAATAACTTTGCTCAGATTGCTTCCAAAGAGGACATCTGATGATGTGAAGCAGTCCTCACATGCCTGCTCATCACTATTTTTTGAGGAAAGGGAAACCACATAGAAAAAAGAGAAAAAAGGAGGCAATGAATAGTCCACATGTTTTCATCTCTTGGAAGTAAGGGCCCATATTCCCTTTAATACCTGAACCATTTACTATGTTCCTCTGCTGCCTGCAGTAGTGATTGAGGGAAGCAGGGATTACAGTGGTTGCACATCTGTACAACACTGTGCCATACAGCCATCCTAGAAGACTTCTGTTGGCTGAGTACCTTGTGACTCCTTTTATTTGACTGACATAGCAAGGCAAGATTTGTAATGAAGTCTTAACTTCCATTAAACCAAGTTACATAGCGGGGGAAAGAGAAGACAAGCTTTTAAGCACACAAGAATTTCATATTACTTCTCTTTCAGGACTGAAGAAGTGGACAATGGCACAAAGAAGCTTTCTGCAGCTAGATCATGTTGCCTTATTTACATCCTTGAGCCATTCAGAGCCACAACACCACTACCATTAAAAACCTTTAATCCTCTAAATGCTAAATAGCCGTCTCCAGCTGTCACAATGGTTTCTTTCAATAAGTACCATCAATAAATTCTAAAATGCCCCAAAGTAAGTCTGTCCAAAATGGGTGCCAACACACTTCATGAAAGTGCCCTGTATATAAACTAAGGGCACCTGACATATAAAGTGGTATAAAAATACAATCTGACTTGTGCTTTTAAGTATTTCCTGCCCTTTTAAACTTTGCACTTGCTCATTAATTTCAACAAACGTTGAGGTGAGCCAGCTGCTGAGGTGAGAGGATTCATATAAATCCTTCACAGATGTTTGCTAACTTCAGATAGGAGCTTTATTATCTACAAGTCATTAATCAACCATTAACAAGTAAGTGATTTGGAGTCCCAGTATTAAGGTTCACTGCCAGAGGAGAATAATGGATTTTGCAGGATGGCTGTGTCTACAAGAAGGGGAACTAAGAACTGAGACAGGTTTGAGATAAAACATTTGGAGGAGATTAGAAAACATGAAAAGTCATTTTGTTGCTCTTCAGCTCCCCTGAAGAGAAAGCACTTCACAAGAGTTAAGCATTTACACAACAAACTGAGTGGAAAGTTCAAACTCATTCATCAGTTTGGTGAAGAAGAGGAATGTGTCTTGCACAGCCAAACAAGGAAGTTGGAAACAGGTGAGAATTACAATAATAAAGCTCATCTGAAGTGTGACACTCTAACTGCTAGTCTTTGAGACTTCAAAACTACCTGCTCTGGCTTCAGGTCCTCAAACTTCAAGCAATTCTCTCACTCTTGGGCTTTGGTTCAAAACAACATGGGCAGATGCACTATTGCATGTTACAGGCAGGGAACAGACATGACTGAAGTAGCATCAATCCATCAACAGAGAAAGCAGCAGGGTACATTAAGTGGGCAAAGCACTGCCCTTATTGTAGAACACAGAAATGTTTCCCTTTCTTGAGTCCCCTCCACCACAAAGTTTCTGCCAACTACAGTTATAAAAAAATCCTTCTGCACTCCAGATTTGGAAACAATTCTGAGCTGGGCTATACAAGCTACACATTTTTACACTTAAAATTCTTAAATGACAATGTGTACACTGAGTGTATATCCCCACTCTGCTTCCCCAATTATGTCCAATTTCTGGTACTTTTGGAGCAGGCAATAAAACAAGCAAATAAAAGTAGAATTGAAGAAAAATGTTTGTGTATGAACTCTGGCAGGCAAATGACAGAAAATAAGCACTAAATATAGTTGATTCTCATAATATCAAGAAATTTTAAGACATTAAGACTGGTCTTGAAGGGGAGACATAAAGGTGTATGAACTGCAAGAAATCCTACAGCTCAAGAGCTAAAAAAGCCCATCTCTTGTACTCTCCATTTCTTGCTACTAGCCAAGGTAACAGTCCATCCATAATTTCACAATTGCAGTAATGAGTGCCCCAAACATGGTATCACAATTAGGAACAGAACAAATACAGTAAAGAGTTTATAGTAAATGAAGAATAAATGTTGTAGTACATCTGTACCAAAAAAAAATCAGTACTGTCATTAGGGGTTACAAAATACCCATTCATCTCATTTTAAAGACCTGGAAAGAAGTCAGAGAGAGGCCACAGAAGAAATTTTACAGACAGAACCAGAACATGTTGCTGGCTCTTAGTCCTCATGTCACTAGACTGCACAAAAGGGTGCAAACACTTTTAGAAATTAATTTCTAAGTTTTCCCTTCTTTCTCATAGCCAGCAAAAAGACCTGCAAGTAATTTCAGCTCATTTGCCTTTCCTATTTTGCAACACTGATGTTTTCACAGAATACTTTCACAGGTTTCTGAAATACTGTGGAATTCTGCATGATGACAAATATGAAACCAGGTATTAGTTAGATCAAACACAAAGAACTTTCCAAAGCTCGCATACTGATTACTTAACACACCACAGAGAAGGAAAAAACATTTCTTACAAAACCATACTTCAATTTCCCTCAATACTGTTTCTTCGTAAAGAGCTCTACACAGCTGGAAGCATTAACAGCCTACCAGATGGTTCACTTCTCAATAAACACTTATGTTTTGTAAGTTTTAAGTCTAATGAACTGCAGTGCAAGAAGACAAAAGTTATGTGCTTCAAATGGCAGGTCAGGGCTGGGGCTGGATAGGGGACTAGCTCTATAGAAACTCGCATTTCTATGGTTGCTTTATGTTGGTGTAGGAGGGAGGAGGAACAGCTGATCCTGGCAACAGATGAAGACAAACTTTGTTTGTCTTCACACACCTTCACACACCCACATCCACAGCCCTGAAAACTGCTGATGGTGGACAGATGACCAGATCCTGGTCCAAAGCATTGCCCTAAACTTGCAGGTGCTTCCAGAGCCCTCTACTGCGCAACAGTCCATGATAGAAATTTAGCTCAAAGTAAACTGTACAATCCTATAATAACCACACTTGATTTATGCCTGGTGCAGCTTATGCATACAAGTCTGAAAGCAGGATGAACTCAGGTGACTCACCTGGAGACTGATCGAGATCTGTGAAGTGCTTTGACAAAGATCAAAGATGGTGCAGACTGGCGTCTTTGGGCCAAACTCTTCATTTTCTGATTGGAAAGAGAAACAAAATTAAATCATAGGTGAGATTCAGAACAATATCTGCATGCATGTAGAGTTATTGCTGACAGACTCTACATGGGAAAAAGGCTGAGTAATTGCCATCAGTAACCCTGGAGGGTGAAAATGGTTGCAAAATATCACATATTGAGAAAACAAGAGCACAACCAGAAAGACAGTGGTACAGAAAAGCTGATATTAGCATCCATACACAGATACCTGAGATACACTACACATAGGAAGTAAACACCTAGAGCTTGTCCTCAGCCACCTTATGTTCCTTAATAATCTACTGCACTTTCAATACATCAAATATTCAGATGGTTGTTCAAATTTCAAATGCATGATACATTTCTGTATCAGGTCTGACATTTACCATAAATTAAGATTTAGATAATACTCACTTAACCCTACATGCTGCATCGGGTCACCTTTTTTCCCTAGATCTTTAAGGATGAGGGCATTGTCCTTTCCTACTAGTTTAATTAGAACATTATGTCTCGTCTCTCAGTTGTCAGTGACATTGGGTGTCATTCCTGGTTAGGTATGGGACAAAATAGGAAAGTGAGAGGCAAAGCAGTTCTTAGCACAGAACTAGGAAGTGAAGGGGAAAAAAGAAGATACTCAAAGACAGATAATGCAGCAGGAAAAAGAAAGACAAAATGTAGTGAAGAGATGAAAATGTCAGTAGCTATTAAGGGAATGTGGATTCCCATGGAGTGAAGCTGAATACTAAAATAAAAATACTGAGCAAATAAAAAACACTGTTCTCCCTAGAGGTAGACATTGTCAAAAGCAGCCACGGGAGAAAAAACTGCAGTTTTCCCTGAAGAGAAATATTTTCACCACTGTATCCTCTCCCTCCTTCAGCCATAAGCAGGACTAAGAAGTCCCGGGGTCCTTTGGAGCTGCTCTCTGAAACCAGTTGTGCAGCCTGCTACAAGGTGCATGACCTCTCCTCTCACTGACCCTCCAACAGAAGGGTGGTTGTTACCTTATTTAGCTCAAATATTTTTCAGAATAAACTGAAGAACAAAAAGAATGGGGTTGAACTCCTCCTGAGACCCTGACAGGACACTTTCCAATGCTGGAATGATCCCTTTACACCACTGTGAGCCTGCAAACAGGTGAACCTTTGACAGTCATGAAGTCTCTGTTCTCAGCTAATTGCAAAACAAGACTTTCCTAGTTTATACTAAAAATAATCACTGAGAACAGATATGTTAGGAAATAACTGATTCTTATGCCAATGCAAGTGCTGAATGTGGCACGCATTTTGTTTGGGCAGGTGCACAGTGTGCTCCCTTTGGAGAAATTAAACTCTATGACATCACATGCTTAAGTACTTGCTTTTGACTAGGGTTATTTCTTCTACTCATTCCTGTGCATTTGTTATTGTGTCATTATTTTTGGTTCCCCCTTAATTTATGTAGAGCAGGTTTGTTTGTTTTGTGAGATATTCAGTTACAGCTATTGTGCATAAATTGTTATAAATTCAAATGTGTCATTTCAGTTCACCCTTAAAAATAGCCCCTCCTTCCTCCTTCTTGCATCAAAAAATAACCTTTTCAAGACTGGTAAATCTAGCCTGGGAACATTTATATGTTTTCTGTCTGATCAGAAAATAACCTGATAATAATTCAATAGATTGCTAACAACACAGATGTCCATATTTGCTGCTTTTGAGGGGAATAAAAGGAAAGAAAGTACTTTGCTAATTTTTCCTAGTGAACGAAATCAGTTTGTCTTAATGGTCACAAATATGAGCTGTTAGCATTTTTAAGAAGTAGCATATCTACAAATACAAAGGCAAAAAGAAACCTGTATAACAATGCTGTCTAACACCATACAGAAGACAAGCCATGGACTTGCCCTCACCCATCATTTTTGTAAGAGTTTACATACAGCTTCAGCTCCCAACTAGAAATTTACTGCAAGTCTGATAACTGGACAGTTGGCTTCCAAGTGGCATCTCAGCTCCTGTGAATGGAGTGGAGGTTTGGTTATGTTAAATCCTTTGGCTTTTCAGGTCTGAAAAGGAAGCCACTGGAAAAATGCAGCATTTAAAAATCACCCTCAATTATGGCAATTTTTTTCATGCTTGGGTTGGCAGCACTGAATAGTGCCTGTAGCAGTGAGAGTTCCATCTTGACTTAAATACCTGACCAAAGTAAAGATTAGGACTACAACAAGTAGTCCTAACTGGCAGAGACTCACAGAATAATTCATGTTGGAGGAGATTCCAAAGATCTCTGGTCTAGCCTCTCTGAACCTGGTGAGAACAGGATGCACTGACTGCTCCAAACTGACTCCAGTCCAGATCTGTGTTATCTCCAAAGATTTGATTCCACAGCCTCTCCACACAACCTTTTAACACAGAAAAGCCTAACAAAAAAAAAGAGCCTTAAAATATAAAAAGTTCTCTGATGAGATTCGGAAAAGGAAAATTTTCACAGCAAAAGTGAAGTAAGTCAGGTCAGCTGTATGCAAATCAAAACATTACACAGACACATTGACTACAGACAGAAAGGGGGAGTTTGTTTTTATTTCACCATCAGGGTCACTTGAATTGATGCACTTTGTGAAGGAAGAGGACAAGTTCATTTTTGGCTAAGCTGGATGCAGATGCCCATTCTCCTCAGTCCCATTGCATTTACATGTGCAAAGATGTCACTCTAAGAATGCGGAGAAGAGGAGATACATCCTGGACAGCTGTAGTCAGAGCAGATGTTTGTGAGCAAAAGGAGATGCAATGATCCATTATCCAAGCATGAGATACAGAGAAGCATTTCTCAACATGTGTCCCACATCATAACCTCCCATTTTTTCATGTAAATATTAGAAAGGTCAACATAGAGAGAAGTCCTCATTCTTGCTGGCTGAGTCACACCCATGTGAAGCATATCCTAAAATCAGTATCTATAATGAATGTTTACTGTGTGCCAGATGCAAAGATGATAATCTTTGTATCAGTTAGGACAAACTAGAGTTATTCTGCCTTGAGTTTCTCCCCCCCTCCCTCAGATTCAGGTTTAACTTCATACTTTCTACAATTCTGGTAGTGGTTGTCCTGACTGCTTTTTTTTTTTTGGAAAAAAAAATTTTGCTCCTTCAGTTGTTGGACTGGTGGTATGTGTTAGTATTTGGATAGTTTCTCATCTAGTATAAACAGATAGAGCACTACAGATTTCAAAAGAATTAATTTACACCAGATAATGATCAGACATATGCTCTGAAAAACTATTTTGTAAACTGTGATGGTAGGCAGTTTATGAGCACATCAGCCCACCATGCTGAAGACAGTAACCTTGCAAACCATCCCAAAAAATACGCTGCCTCTCTTCAGGAATCCTAACCCCTGTAGATTTCAGGATTACAATAAAAGTTCCTCAAGTATCTCACAAGTCATTGACTGGAAGAAAAATCTACTCCCACTGCCATTATTTAATTAATTTTGCCTTGCACTTTAGGTGAATAATGGTATTATATAGGATGGTATTATATTGCTGACTTATTAATTCTCATTTGGTGAAAAATGTAACAGCAGCATTTGTGTGAGTCCTCAAAAAAAATGGAATTGAAGATAAAGCACTCTCTCCTACTCTGTGTATATCACTTAATTCTATCAAGCTTAGAAAGAGAATGGCAGAACATGAATTAAGAATGTATGAAAAAAAATAATCTTCATTAGAAATACTGTTTCACAGAATGCTTTGGGTTGGAAGGGTCCTTACAGAACATCCAGTTCCATCCGTTTGCGATAGACAGGGACACCTCCCACTAGAGCAGATTGCTCTAAGCCCCATCCAGTCTGGCCTTGAACACTTCCGGGGATGGGGCATCCACAGCTTCTCTGGGCAATTTGTTTCAATGTCTCATCACCCTGACAGAATTTCTTCCTAATATCTAAATCTTCCCTAAATCTTCTCTAAATCCTAGAAGTTTTGATTTCTTTCGCTGATAGTAAAAGAGAACTAAGGTGAGCAAGAAAATTGAGTTAATTAGCTCAGTCTGTCCTCTCTGTGTTACACAAGCAAAGGACAGCAAACGGGCAAATTTGTGAGCTCAGTAACACAGGGAATAATTGACTTCCCAGACTGGTTTGAGCTTAGGATAATATTATATTACCTAATGTCTATTTAAGAGATTCATATGTGAAACAGTTGAAAAATGTATTTGACTCCTGACTGACAGGTAAGTGTAGCAGAAATGCCTCCTCAGCAATGTGCAGATACCCTTGTGAAAGCCTTCTCAGAGATGAAAGGATTTCAGGCTCATGATTTACCAGGCTGAGTCCAAAAGTGGGTCAAGGCAGGGACATGTGCCTGGGTCATTTAACTGGGTGACAGGGACAACACTCCCATGTGCCAATACCTTGAGCTGAGGATAGCACTCAAGTGGCTAAGCACTCCCTCTCATCACAAAGCCTGCTCTTTAAAAGTATCTGAGTTACCAACTGTGAGGGGTTCCACCCATGCAAACTCTGTTCTAGTTATTTGAGCACCGAACCCTATCTGTGTCAGACATTTCTGGTTTGAAACAGAGACATGAACACAACCCTTTACCAAAAACTATAAGGCAAAGTTCTACTAAATGCCCGACAATCAAAAAATCGAAACAAACCTCAGCAGCTAGCACTTAGCTTTCCAGGACAACTGGACATTGCTCTGCCCTCTCCAACACAGGGCTCCTTATGAGAGACAATATTTTCCAACATGACATAACCCAGTATTTGTTAGACTTAGAGCATGGGTCTATCTAAAAACACTTGGAGTAAAAAGAATCCTTTACACTTCAGTAAAACAAGAGATGGCCCTATGCCGACCTATAACACTCCCAAGTCCTTATGAACAGGGTGAGGAGATGACTGCATTCCAACTCTTGGCTCAGGCAGCAGAGGTATCACACACAGCAGGTAACAAAATTATGTGCTTTTGTTTATGCTGGCAGAATATTTTTATTGCAAGGACCTTCCTGAAAAGAAAGCCATTTCTGGACAGATGACTGGGTACAAAACAAGAAGAGGGGAACAAAAAGAAAGAGCTATCAACACAATGGAAGCAAAAGCACATCACCACGGAAGAGAAGCTGCTAGGGAGCACAGCAAAGATGGACACTAAAGGCTGTTTCAGAGTTGAAAGAAAAACTGGTGAAAGCAGTGCTCTACCAGCTGCCTACCATGGGATACTAATCTTTGGAAGCACTGATATGGATGTGTTCAAAAGATCTCACCCTTCTACATCAAAAGATGGAGATGTGGCAGACTACTGAAAATGCAGAGAAGGGGAAGATAGAACTTTTAGCTTCTGGATCCTACTGTCAGCTGCACAGTGGTCAACAGTGCTTAGGCCAGCACCAGTGGTTGTGGTGGTTTTGACGAAGTCCAAAGTTTCCTTTCAAGTCTGACACAAAGCAGGAAGGTTAACATGTGGCCATGAGTCCTCCACAGTGTCCGTACAGCAAGGCTTTCAGAAGAGCAGTTTACAGATGCAAGAGGGAGGAGATTATCCCCCACTCCACATGGATACTTCAAGCAGCATTAAGTAAACAGGCAATGAATTGATACATGCAGTTCTGGGGTATTAGATACCACATGACATGCCAAGTCTCTCCTACTGCCATTGTGAGTGACAAAAAAACCTCACCCAAGACTATGAAACTCAAGAACTAGAACACATTGCTTTATGTATAATTTTTTCAATTTATCTCATGAGCAGGTAGATGAAAGATTATTCATGCTAGTTTGTAATTAAAGCAGCATCAGGAGGCACACCACACCAGTAAGTTACTATACACCAGCACAGACTGCCCTGGTGATTTCAATTTAAGAACAAACTATGTGATAAATCAGAGATAAATTTGCTACAGGGTATGTCTGCAGGATGGGAGAACTTTTTCATCACTTCACTAAATTGCCAGAAGTGTTCCTGGATAGACAAGATTCCCAGAACTACCAGCTGTGATTTTGACAGCAGTCTCACAGATTTTTAGCCAGGATCACAGTAGAGTGCACAGAGACCCTCAGGAAGAAGACATCTCTTCTTCCTTAAGGAGCTTTTATGTAAAAAAAAACATGGATGTATAAGGAAAAGAGATCAAGGCATCATCATGTACAATGACTAATACCTCGGAGAAAGACAGATGAACAACTGGAGTTCATCTGTGACTACCTTCACTTTTCCAAAGCCATTAATTAATTTAGATTTTAACCACTTAGTACACTGTTAGGGAAGACTACAATTCTTTCCCTGCCTGAATATGTGATCAGAATAACAAAGAAACACATTTTCTGGTGACAGAACATTGTATTTTAAGTCTCAAATCATAAATGCTATTTTTTTTTACTGTGCAAAATTTTTAACTTCTTGCACTTTGTATGAGTAAATACAAAAATCTACTGAACTCCAAAAAAATGACAAGTAGTCAATTGAAATCTTCAAAGAGGAAGTAAAGAAAACCCAAAGAGGGAATTCCTATGTTACCAAATATTGTCCGGTGTAACATATTCAAGGTTGGTTGGAATCTAGCCCCTCTAAGAAAAAAATTAAACACCAGAAACTTATAAATATGGTAAAATGACTGTACTGCTACTGCTGACATAGTTACACTGGCATAAAAAATGTCTCCACTGCATAGTTTATTTTCATAAATTTTTAGAAATAAGTTCTATCAGTACAATCAGTCTTACTCATGTTACTTCAATCCACTTGAGGGTTGCATCAATTTACTGGTATTGGTTACTAAACAGTCAATACAAAAATTTTTGTAGGTCAATCAAACTCCAGTAAATACAGTAAAGAGGGAATTTGGTCCAGAATTTCCCCAAAGCATTAACTAAACCAGTGAATTGAAATGTCACCTTTTAGCAGGGTGTCTTGAATCTCCTGTAAGCATTTAGCAGAGAGAATCTCCCAGTACCTGGAAGGCAGGTTAGCAATTCAAACCACTTTGAATGTTAAGAAAAGGAAATGTTTACAGGGAAATAGTTGAAACAGTCACACAAAATTAATTTTTAAAGTCCTTGACAACTTTTTTCTTCTGGTCCTATGACGTGATCATGCATGTGGTCCTTCAGCTGAGCGGAAGACACAGAGTTCAGACAACCACAGCAAATATATCAAATCTTAGCTCAAGAAATTTATTGAGAGAGGTATTTACATTACAAAAAAAGGAGGAATGTTCAGTGGTTGCTCATTATCCATATCTGGGTCATTTGTGCCAGAAAATTAAAAATAATTGATGCTAAATACATATTGGCAATAAAGTTGTTCAACTTAACATGCTGTGTTGCCAGTACAAAACTGGTTTCTTGCCAACACATTCTTCTTAACCGTATGTGACCAATACAAGCAGTGGAATCTCCATTGTAGTAAGAAAGACTTTCTATATTACAAAAAATTATGACACTTTGCAACTGAGTGGAAGACAAAGCAGAGGCATACAGATAGTCCATATGACACAAGTAGCAAAAAAAAAATACTGTGACTGAGATTCAGATTTGGATAAAATTAGGACTAGCCCACTGCTGCACAATCCCAGGCACAAAGAGGTGGGTCTCTAATGGTCTCAAGTGAGCACCGGGACAGCAGACAAGCAGCTGAGCAGTGGGATGGATGTTGGTGGCTGTCTGTGCTGGCTACACACAGTCTGCAAAGCTGCCATATGCTGTGTAGCCCAGCATGGCCCAAGCTGCTCCTCCACAGCAGCATTCCCATCTGCACCCCCATTGCATGTGCCTCCGTGCTAAGGAATTCCAAAAGGGCTGCCAAGATCTGTAAAAAGTAATATCCCCACTACCTTGTAAGCACTGGGAAAAACAAGATCTGCATTCCTTCTACTGTGCACTCTTTGAAGCAGGAATGGGAAACACAAGTGCTACCATTCATATTTGTCCTCAGAATGCTGAATCATGAAGTAGAATTTGTAAAAAAAAATTCATCTTCTTGGTACTTAAGCATCTCTTCTCATTTCAGACATGTGCCAGGCATCAGGGCTCTGTGAGGCTGGAAGGTACACAGTTCTTTTGTGTCCAATACAAATGAAATGAATTATAGAAGAAAACAGCTGCATATTTAGCCATCTCAAATTAGATAGCAGCATGTGGAGAGAGTATCTACTCTGTCACTTTGTCCAACTAGGCAGCAGAAGGTACTCCATCACTGTGCGTAGGTGTATCACACTCCATCTTCAGAAATGGATCAGGTACTATCTGCAGAAAAGTGTGGTGGGAATCTTGACTGAGTATTCTCCATACAATCATTCCACCACTGGAAGCAGCTGCCATGAGAAGAGGTCCCGGGGCTGTGGTCAGGCTGTAGCACTACATGACTTAGTGGGACACGGCATGCATGGACACATCCCATGGAAATGAAACCCATCACTTCAAGCCTGAAGAAATGCTTTGGCAGAGGGAGACAGACCAGGACTCCTCTCCCCAGCAGTGTACCATGGTTGGCAAAGCACAAGCTATCACTCAGCCACAGCAGTGGACACAAGTTCAGCCTCTACTACTACATGCCCTCAATTTGTGTCACCAGGTGGACAGATTTAGTAAAGGACACTGTAACCTGGACTGTCATTCTAATCCTGACAAGCCTAGCCTATTTGGCTGGCAGTAGTACCATACACCTCAAAAAACAATGCAGTGCCTACATTCAAATGTCGTTGTTGGGTGAAATTGGTACAGCAGGAAAGTACTAGCTCTGCCTAGGGTAGAAAAACACTAAAGCACTTGCTAAACCAAGGAGAAAAAAGAGTTCCTGTTTTACACAGTGGGAAAAATGTGGTTATTACAGCGCGCTCCTTACAGCAAAACAGAAGGCAGAAGCAAGTACTTGGCTGCATGCAGAAATGAGCATTTTGCACTTGATTGTGTCAGATGCTCAAAAGCAATTTGAGACATCCAACAGACTTTACAACCAGTTTTGAAGATGGGATGACGCTCTTCAGCAATCAATAGTTATATACTTAGCGAGCGCAAGTCGCTTCCTCGGGAGGTAGTTCCTACATTTCTCTTCTTAAAAGCACGTGCGAGAACAGCCAGCAAACCCCTCCAGCTTCAGTAACCCCCTCCAGCTCCAGTAAGCCCTTCCCTGACTTTCCTCGGACATAAGGGGAGCAGATCTCCCTGAGCTCCTCTGGATGATAGCTCTGCAAACCAATCCCAGCTCTCTCCGACATCCATTCACCAAAGCCTCCCCTTAGGTCTCCCTACCACATCCTTATAGCAATCCCCGCACCTTCCCCAGCTTACTGGGAAATCCTTGCAGCAAAGCCCCCTGGCTCCACCGACCAGCCGCCAGCAAACCATTCCCTCTCTACCCGAGACACTCATTCCTCACCTTCCATCCAGCCTCCCTTTGCTCCCGGGACATCCGTGCAGCAATCCCACCTTGGGTCCCCAGGCTGTCCCCTCGCCAGAGCCCCCGAGCTCCACCAGGCTCCATCGTAACAAGCCCTTCCCGTCGCCCCCCCCTCCGGTTCTCCCAACGGCTCCCCCCGGCCCCGCTCCCGATGGCGGCATGTCTCCCCGTCCGCTGCAGCGCAAGACCCGGTGTAGATGCGCTGACCCGCGGAGGTGGCTCCGGGACCGGCGGTCGGATGCCGTGGGTCGCTTTCCCTTTGGGATCTCCCGTGGGGGCGGCCTCACCTTCTTGTTGTCGGCGGCGGCGAAGCCCCTGCTCTCGCCGCTCACCGAGGACGAGCGGCTCGGGCCGAGGTGCTCCTGTTGCGGGGACATCACGTCCATG
>VZTY01013649.1:0-73577 GCA_013400935.1 Turnix velox
CTCTCTCTCTCCCTCCCTCTCTTCCCCGCCCCTCGTCTCTCTCTGTTTCTCTCCCTCTCTCCTGCTTCTCTTTCCTTTCTCTCTTCCTCCTTATTCACCAAGGATTCCGCTTCTGTACGTTTAGCCTTTAATACATTATGGTTCGCTTGTCAGCATTTCCCAAGCTAATTTCCCCTGCACGCCCGTACTGCCGGCGTTACCGAATTAGCTCGGTTCGGTACCGTGCAGATGGCATTGCACTAATTCTCACTCTGCAAGCCAGGCTCTTTTGCATCAGGTAGCCTTTAGGAGAAGTGCATCTCACAGGATGAGAAATAGTCTATGAACATTACAAAATGCAGAAATGTTTTGGATATCAGGTGCTCTTTCTGGGATTTTACATCTAAAACCATTTCATCTGATTGCCGTGGCTTACTGAATGCCAGCATTGGCTGCAGTTTTCCAAATGCTAAAAAAGCAAGAAATGAATGCACTTCTTTCCAGTTATTACTGCTCAGTGCCTGTCAAACAAAAAGCTTATGATTCTTTTCTGACTCTTGCAAGATGTAGATTTCTAAACCCTTGACTTTTAAAAATCAGGAATCTGTATTCCTTGGCTCAAGAGCCAGATTTAAAGTGACAGAACAACTTAACTGTGTCATCCCAGAGGATCCTCTGCTGTTGGTAAGAGTCTGCTGTTGTCTGGGTCAATTGTTCTAGTAGCCATCTCATTCTGTGCCCCATAGCTCTTCCTCAGATGCCCAAGAGGACATCCATGGTCTGATTAAAATGTCACTGTCACCTGCTATGTGATCTTTACCTCTTGCTGCCTGGCATAATTTTGCATGATTGGCCTTCCAGTCAGTGTGGAAAAGGGAGTGTAGGCTGCTCTATGTCAGCACCCCAAAAGTATCTCTAATGGGGTGTCTGCATACTGGTTATAGACTTAAATCTTTACTTACCAGGTGTGTGTGTAAACTTGTGGTCCCATGAGCTTGAGTTAAGCTTCAGGACATGTGCCTGTCCTTCTGTATCTCCTTCTCTGATGATGTTCTTCACTGATTCCAATCTAGTTAATTCTTGGAAAAAATTCTGTTCCCTTCCTCCATACTGTCAGTGGAGTCACCATGTTGTTGACTGAACTTGTGTACATTAGGAAAAACTTCTACACCGAAGGGGTTATTAAGCATTGGAAGAGGGTGCCCAGGGAAGTGGTTGAGGCACCATCCCTGGAGTTATTTAAGAGATGGGTAGATGTGGTACTGAGGGACAAACTGTTCAGTGGTGGGTTTTGTCATAGTTAGGTTGATGGCTGGACTTGGTGATCTGGAGGATCCCTTCAAACCTAGACAATTTTTATGATTTAATGCTGAGAGCACGAGTAAATGACTGTTACCACCTATGTGAAGTTTGTGCTGTGTGTGAACATACTAAGTTCAGTGTAGTAAACAGGCTCTCAGGTTAATCACTTCTTGTTGTGATCTGTACAGCAGTGATTTCTGCTCCTCTCAGTAACTGTGTAGACTGAACAAGTTTCATTGTGCTTCATTTTAATGTTTACTTACTTACCAAAAGATGAATTATCAATCAGAATAATCTTGAGAGTAATTTTTTAATATTTGTAGCAAAGTGGAGCTTGATTACTTTATAACTTCTACTAGTATATCAAAGATGACATGGCTATCTGAAAGACTGTAAAAGTGTAGTAAAATATTGACAAGGTACAGGGTCACTTTGTTAATTTAGAGTTTGTTGTGATAGTGTTGTTCTGCTGGGCTTGATGCTGCATAAAGTAGTTTGCCCTCATTGTTCTGGGTTTATGCTGCATAGATTCTACACTGGCTGTGTTCCTACACCAGAAATCATGTTCATAAAGGCAACATAAACTCTTTAGCATGGTTAATTCAACAGAAATACGATTGGTTGCCCCTGCCTGGTTTGGCTCAGTTCTGTGCCACTTCACAATTTGTACAGGAATCTAATATTAATGAATGGGCTGAATGGAATTAGGCAAATCATAGGCTCAGTAATGAAGGTAATTTAATTTCAAGTTTCTTGCACAAAGGAACAAAAGGTTCTGTTACAGAATTTTTACCTTTCATTTTGTTTGGCAATCTGAAAGTTAACCAGCCACTTTCTAGTATTCGTGGTACTTAAAAGCATGTTTAATTATATCTTTGATTGTCCTAGGCCTTGATTTCTTCTCTCCAGCAGTTGTCCTTATGTCCTGTTAGTTTGGGTTTTTTTGAATATTAATAATTTGTTACAAATTTCTTGTCACAGAAAGAAAACAATGATAAAGAAAACATTCGTAACAAATTAGTTAAGCTTGTGACTCCTCATTATTTAAAACACAGAATATAAAATTCACCCTGATCATTAAGCCTGGTTTTAATTTTTCTGCTTTCTTTGTTTATGAGTGTTGCATTGAAAGTCTGTGGAGTGGTGATGTGTGACCCACAGCAGAAAGTTGATTTTACATGTTTTTTCTTTGAAATGAAGCTGCCCATACTAAGCTCCTCAGTCTAAGGAGTGGCAGGGCTTGTTAGGTTCTGTCCAAACTTGTCTTAACCTCCATGGAGTTTGCTTTGGATTTGCTTCACTGCAAATCCAAACCCAGTGTCTTTTCTAATGACCTGGTGGCTGCTGTTTATTTAGTTTCTCTTTAGCTTGTCTTTGTGTAACAGTAGCAGCAAATAGTTATTCTGTGACCTATTTGTGGCCCTCACAAAATGGTGCAATACAGAGGAGCATCAGTATGGTGTGACAGCAGAGGTCTTGCAAAAAGGGATGCAGGAGGGAGGGTGGGGAAGCAGGACTAGAGGCTGGAGTGTGGGCTTGGCATGCCCCTAGGGATCCCAGTGCTGTAAGGAGATACAGGCTTAGAGCTGGGAAAAACTGTTTTTCTGGAACAAGTTGAGCTGAAAGATCAAGACTCAAGCAGATGTAAAACACACCATATACAGTAAATGTGTAAGTAAAATGGAATTGGAGACCAAGAGAAAGATGTAAGATCATATAGGAAAGGTAGTCTCAGGTGAGGGTCCTCAGTAGAGAGGAAGAAGCCATCAATGTCCTTTTGAGACTCATCCCTGCCACCACTGTAGACTGCATGGTTCTCCTCAAACAGGATGTGGGATGCTGATGGTGGCTCACTCTGTCAGCCTCCCACAGCTAAACCCAATGACCTTAGCCCTCAGAGGGGTGATATAGATATGCCTGACCACTGGCAAGCGCATAACAACTTTTAGTGTATTATTAGTAAGACTTTTTGTAGTAGTATTTTTTTTTCTCTTTTTCTGTCATTCTCTGTCCATCCAAGCCTCCCTACAGCGGCTTAGAACAACTGAGGAGTATGACATTGAGGGCATACGTCTCCTTTCTAAAGGACTCCTTTGATGTATACCTTTTAAAGTGTCATTTCAGAACAACTGTTAAAAACCAGTCTGTATGTTTTATACATTCTTGTACATTAATGAAACACTATACGTTCCTAAAGAAATAGGATCTATGATAGCATGGCCATGGATTTGGATGGACTAGATGAAAGCAGCTGTAAAGGATGAGAGAGTTGACCCTGGATTGAATTGGTCTTTTGAGGGAATACAGTCTTTGCTGCCATCCCCGGGTTACATTGCTAGTAGCTTAGAGGCAAGGAATATTTACCCATTCTGCCCTAGAAACATAAATCTAAATGATTCATTTTGCTGGTTTCAGATAATGATTAGGTTGGTATTGAAACAGAGTTCAACCAGTTTGTGAAATTCCTCAATGGACTTTTAAAATTTAAACTGGAACAGCCCAAGATTGCTTCATCTCCAGAAATATCTTTACATATTCCTGTACATCCTGTCTGTTTCCACAGAATACCACAGAACTGTTGCCGTGATTAAGTTAGTAAATATGATAATTCCTGTGGGATTTTTTGACTCCCAGGAGCAGCCATTAGTTTTAATAGTGATTTCTTACTAAAACTGTTTTCATACACTAGGTCATACCTCGCCAGAGAACATTTTCCTGTGGGTTGTCATATATAACTCTTGAAAGCACTGCTGCTCTGACCCTTCTTGTTTCTTCTCCCTTTCTTGTTCCTTTAAGAGAATGGCTTCTGAACTATTATATGTTTAAACTGAAAGTGAAAGTTGCAGGGAGGTTGAAAATTATTTCATCTTCTTGTGAACAGGGAGAGGCAATTAATCATCCAAAGGTTAGGAGGAGGTTTTATTGTGTGTTGGAGATACGTTTGCTTTCTTCCCAGTCCTCCTGGTGCTCCTAAGAGAGGAGACAATCTGAACAGAAAGGAAGAGGGAATCATAATTGCCTCTTAGGCAGGAGAGCCACCACTTTCTCACCTGTGAGCCTTTCCTAAGAAAACAAGTTATTTTGATAAGAAAGTAAAATGCAGAGAAATTGTCTAATCTGCTTTTAGGTCCAGGGCATTTTGAATCAGGAGATCTGTGGGGCTAATAACTTGCTTTTTATTGAATTCTGGCAGAGTACAGAAAGAGAGAGTGAATAGCTAGGGAAGGGTGACTACTTAAGCTGGCAATACATCTGAAAAGTTGTTTGTGAAATTACTCTGCAAGGAGTCAAGTAGACTCTTCACTCAAGTGGACTCTTTAGATTATACATCAGACCTTGCAACTGACCGTTGCAAGTCCAGGAGTGTCAGTTAAGGCTGAGGGACACTGTCTACTAGGATGTGTTACAGTTGTGTTACAATTAGTAATAGAGTGGATACTATTTTGCACGGTAGATCTTCCTTAAAAGGGCATTTGTGCCCAGTGTCAGGGAGACAGAACTCTGTTTCTTTCATGAATTTAATGAATTATTAGTAAGACTTTTTGTAGTAGCATTTTTTTCTCTTTTTCTGTTGATCTTTCTGTCTGTTCTTATGGAGTGGTATGAGTGTACTGTGAGAAAAGTAGTGTGTGCTTATGCGAGAATATAATCTATTGAAAATAACTATTTTCTATAAGTTAAAATAGTTTGATTAACTTTTCTGTTTGTGAACTGATGAATGTTTTATTTAACAATAAATGTAATGTAAAGTTGAAGAGTAGCGTAAAACCTTATAGCCCAGAGAGACTGAGCTCTCTGACACCAAGCTGTGTGGTGTTGGTAGGCACACTGGAAGAAAGAGATGCCATACAGAAGGATAAGCAGCCCTGAGGACAAAGACTTGGAGGTGTTGCTGGACAAGAAGTGCAATGTAAGCTGGCAATGTGTGCTTGCAGCCCTGAAAGCCAACCACTTCTTGAGCTGCATCTGCTCTGGTGAAACCCTACCTGGAATACTGCATCCAGCTTTGGAGCCCTCAGCACAGGAAGGACATTAATCTGTTGGAGTAGGTCCAGTGGAGGGTCACAAAGATAATCAAAGCAATGGAGCATCTGTGTTGTCAGAGTGAGCTAGGGTTGTTCAGCCTGAAGAAGAGAAGGCTCTGTGGACACCTTAGAGCAGCCTTTCAGTACCTGAAAGGGGGGCTACAGGCAAGATGGGGAGGGACTCTTTTATCAGGGAGTGGAGGTGTAGGATAAAGGTTAACACTTTTAACCTGAAAGAGAATTGATTTAGATTAGATATCAGGAAGAAATTTTTTACTGTGTGGGTGATGACATGCTGGCCCATTGCCCTAAGAGGTGGTGGGTGCCCTGTCCTTGGGAGTGTCCAAGAGCAGGCTGGATGGGGCTTTGAGCAACCTGGTCTAGCAGGAGGAGGGGCTGAAACTAGGTGATCCTTATATGGTCTCCTCTAGCCTGAGCCATTCTGTGATTCTGACAAACTAAACTGAAATAAACTGCATTTTTATCATTAAGGATTTCAGAGCTGTTGAAAGCAATATATAATTACTATTTTTATAGCCATATGAACACAGGGATATTTTTCTGCTTTGTTTTCTTACTTAAAAAGACTAGAGAAATAGATTTTAATCTATTCAATTCTGTAGTTACTGTAGTCTGTTCTTCAGTGCAAGAATTTTGTAATTTCTGAAAGGGGAATTGGATTTACTTCTGCTTAGAGGCTGTGTTTAACAGATGGTTAAAATTAAAGCAAAAAAAAAATTACAGAGCAGGAATTTCAGATGCTGCTTATGAAAATAAAGTCAAATTTAAAGCAAAATATATATGAACAAGGTGAGTAAATGTTGCATTTTAATGTAGGTCAGTCTTTGTCAACATATATGCAATGCATAGAGGATGAGAGATTTTGCAAAGCGACATAGTGTGAAATGATAACTGTTTAGCTACAGCTGCTAACTGCATCAGTGATTCTTGAAGTATTTCATGTGTACATATGAGATGTTAAACAGTTCAAAAGACTGGGCAGTAGGAATCTTTACTTTACTGAGAGGGTGGTCAAACACTGGAACAGACTTCTAGAGAAATGGTCAGTGCTCCCAGTTTGTCAGCATTGAAGAAGTATTTGTACAACCCCCTAAATAACATACTTTAACTTTCAATGAGTGGTCAGGCAGTTGGACTACATGATCGTTGTGGGACCGTTACAACTGAAATACTCTAGTTCTGTTCTGTCCCACCCTGTCCTATTTGATCCAAAGCACTGTGCAGAAGCAAAGATTGTTATTTTGAACAATCTTTATGGAATTCATGAAACTGTGTGAGCACAGCGATTCTGCAAGGCATAGCTAAATATCTTTTAACTTATTCACTGATTGCATTTTTTCCCCCCTTGGGAAATTGCTCTCATTACACAGAACAATAAATCTTTCTCCCAGCATTTCTAATCTGTCTTGTGCTTTCCAGTTTACATGAAGTAGGTGTTATTGCCATGGCTCCTTTTTTTTTTTCCTTTTCCTTAGTCATCTATGCTATTTGCAACCATTTTGGAAGATCTAATGCAGAACAGGCAGGTGCCAAATGAATCCCTTAGGGGTCTGTGATGGTAGAATAATGCTTTTTGCACAGATGTTTCTAGGCTTCTTTGCTGTAGGTGTATGCAAAAGCACTTGTGGTTTGGTTTTTTTTTTCTTCCTCATAATAGATAGTAGTTTATTTTCTTCTTTTTGTACTCTTCTTCTGAAAGGATTAATGGACCCAGAAAAATATGCTCACGGTGTTTAGTCAAAATAGAAGTCCATTTATCATAATGCTTTGATTAGGAGGCAAAACTAGAAGTTTCAGATGTTTCTTGTTTCTGAGTTTGTGGGCTTTCCCAGGGCTGTTCCCTGAAACAAAGTAGTGTCTACTGCCAAGTAGAAGAAAATCCTTTTCTCAGGAAAAAGGGAAATGAATGCAGTTACAGTGTGAATCACTCAGTCTGTGCAGAAAGAGGGGATGAAGACTACATAAAGTTCTAGAAATACTCTCATCTTTCTCCTTTTTTTAAAAAATACATTTCTTACATTTCTCTAGTTTTCATATGCTTGGATTTTTTCCACCAAAATGAAGGTCTGCAAATGATACTGAGCAGCCTCTTGAGTGATTTAGTGGACTAATCAGACTTTCTTTTTCTTCTTCCCTTGGCACTAGTCTTTAAGCTCTTACAGTTTTGCTTGGTTATTAACCATGTGAAAGATCAGGTACATGTGCAGATTTTGCTGAAGGAATTGTTTATTCAGGGTAAGAAGTGTGAGTGGTGGAACTGAGGAGAATGCAAACCCTAACCCCTAACCCTAACTGTACATTAATGACAGTTACCGACCTGAATTACTATATCAAACTTCGGTATCTGAAACTGTACAATCCTTTCAGAGATACTATCCACATAAAAATATTCTGAATTCAAGAAGTCCCTGAGCATTATTGGGAAGTATTACAGATTCTTACCCTTCTCCTCTGCTGTGTTCATGTTGGCTACTTTGTCCAGCTGTTAGAATAAGATAGACTGAGCTTTACAGTACCTGGTATGGCCAGTCTTTATGTATGGGAAAATAGATGAAGAAAACTTTAAAAGGAACAAAATAGGAGTAGAAAATTTTAAAAAATGCATCAGAGCACCTTAGCTTGGCATTAAGAATCATCTTAAGTGGCAGTCACAAACCGTTACATACCAATTATAAGGTCATAGTACTGTATTTGTGCAGAGGAGTTATTATTGTTTGGAATCCTTATGGTGAGCATGGGAGGCCTATCCCAAAACTTAATGTACTGTTTCATGCAACCCTAATTCTAGGGTTTTATAGCAATTAATTTTGGGATAATAAATTGAGCTCTAGTTACTGAGAATTAATAGCCTATCTCAGTATGTATAATTAAAGAGGATTAGGAGGCAGTGTTTATTTTGGATTGGCAATTCTGACATTGCAGAATGTAGTGTACTGTCTTTTAAGGCCATTTGTAGCGGTCACTGTCAAATACTGACTTGGAAATGCAGATTTTCCTTGGTTTACTAGTGTTTCAAATTCTCTTTGGATGTATTTGGTTAAGATGAAGTACAGTCTTTTGGCATATAATTAAATGTGTATATAAAAATCACACTTTTGAAGAGAACAGAGAAGTCCTGATGAAGTAGCATGCACAGACTTAAGGTTCATTCACAAATACTAATTTTAATCCTAGTGCATACTTTGGCTAAAGGAAATAAAAAAGACCAAGTATCATCAAGATTAGTGTGACCAGCAGGTCAAGAGAGGTGTTTAGACCGCTCAATTTGGCTCTGGTTAGGCCCCATCTATTGTACTGTGTCCAGTTTTGAAGCCCTCAACATAAGAAGGACATTGATCTGTTGGAGCAGGTCCAGAGGAGGGCCACGAAGATCATCAGAGGGCTCGAGCAACTGCCTTATGAAGACAGGCTGAAGGAGTTGGGGTGTTCAGCTTGGTGAAGAGAAGGCCCAGGGGAGACCTCAAAGTACCTCATCAATACCTGAAAGGGGCCTGCAGAAAGGCAGGGGTAGATCTTTGTAAGAGGATATGTGATAGAAGGATTAGAAATAATGGATGTAAATTGGAAGGGGATAGATTCAGGCTAGATATAAGAAAGAAGTTCTTTATGGTGAGGGTAGTGAAACACTGGAACAGGTTGTCCTGTGGTGGATCCAGAGGTTGTGGATGCCCCCTCTCTGGGGGGGGGGTTGAAGGCCAGGCTGGACAAAGCACTGAGCAGCCTGATCTAGTGGGAGGTGTCCCTGCCTATGGCAGGGGGTTAGAACTTGATGATCCTTAAGGTCCCTTCCAACCCAAACTATTCTATAATTCTATGATTCTAAGTAAAGTAAAGGTAAAGTTTCCTTGTTGAAGTCTGGAGAGTGAACCACTTAGAGCACCTGTATACATTAATACACTTTTCAGCACTGTTTAGTGGGAGAGGGATAAAGTGGTTTAGATCTGAATTAGAGTAATAAATGGTGACCTTTGAAGAGGCTGCACTAATTATTAAAAATAATAAGCTCTAATGGATGTAAGCTGGTTATTTAATCCTTCCTCTTGCTCCTGGGTAGGATCAAAGAACTAATTTAAGACTTGTAGATACCTAACATGTTCTTAAAGACTTTCTGTGGTGGAGATTTCCCATTATGTCTGTCCATTTTTAACAATAAAAGAAGGTAAAACAATGGAATAAAGTTCAACTTCTGCACCTGCAGTGTAGAAGATTCGATTTACCCTGTTCCTACTTGTTCTGTCTGCATGGACATCAATTTCAGTTTGCAGCATATTTTCCCCATAGTATTTTCTCTAGACTTATTTCTACATCTGCCGGATCCTGGTGCCGCCTGTCTGTCTCAGATTGCAGAAAATTTGAGTTCCTAAAACATTATTGCTTGAATTGAGTCTTTACCAGTATTGTGATGACCAGACAATTACTCTAAAGTGGCATTTTGCTTTATGCATTCCAGTATGCCTCTCCTCCAAAGGCACAAGACTCCTGACTTTCATTCCATTTGTGATATTTGTGACATACTGTGTTGTCTGGAGCCATTTTTTAAAAAACTGCTGTCTTTGCTGTTGATTGAACTTAATACTCAACTTTAAACTACCTGCCTAAGTGTAATAGCTCTTTCTTGTCCCTGTTCAATAGCATCCTGTTTTTAGACTCTTTATTGAAGTTTGTCAAGAGAATTTAATAATTTAAATTTTAAAAAATAATAATTTTTGCTTGACTGAGTATTAACTATTCTGAGAACAGTCATGATTCACTGGATTTGTTGTTAATTTGAGGCTTTTCTTATGTACATGATTCTCAGTTGTCTGAAGAGTGGCTACACTATTGAGTTCTTCCTAGGTATTTTTGAGGATATTTAGAAAATTAATTTTGGTGTATGTCTTTTGTATGCTTTAGTTCTCTTTACCCATCTGTGGTGGATTCTTACAGAGATTTTGATGACTCTAAGATCTCCAGATCTCCGGATGACTCTAAGATCTTTTAAGTAAAGTCTAAAGTTTTTGTGTTCAACTAGCAAGTTAATCTCTGGTAGATGTTTGTAATTTACAGTTATGTCTGTTCTGAATGTCTATTATATATAATGTTCTGGTCATGTACTGCTTTTCACTTTATAGTAGTGGACTATAAGAGCTATTGTTTGCTCACATCCACAGTGTGTAATAAAATGAAATATAAGACAACTCTAGTGTTAGTGCTGACTGCTTTTGAGGAGATCTTACTCATTGGGAAGGCAGAAAATTAATCTGGCTCTCAATTAAAATTGTAAAAAAATGTATGCATTGGTATCTAATTTGTATCTTCCAGCATTTTTTGTAACTAATTTTATTTTTATCTTTTTTTAACAGAAATCTTTTGGACAGAGATACATTTTCTAAATCTGATCCGAGTAAGTAAATAGTATTTTTTTGGTTCTTTTCATCATATATTTCAAATGTGTTAGCACTGGATCAAAAATTAGGTGAATGATTTTATCTGATGTCAGTTTGGCTTCCATTGTCATTGTGACAGTTATTTAAAGTAAGTAAGTTATGCTTAAGTAAGTACACTAATGTGTACCCTGAAGTAAGTTACACTCATAGTTTCTGTTATATGAACTGGAAATTACAGACTGTATTCAACATTGCTTTCTTGAGCAATGTGATTCCTTATTTAGTAGTCAATCTACATTTTGCTAAAATTCATAAATGCAGAACCATATTTCTTTTTTGATATCTGTTATTCAGTATTTCTTTAAAAGCTAGCAAGTGAGTTTCTAAATAAACTAGAGTCACTTATTGCTGCTAGTAGAGTGTCCACTAATCTTAGTGTCAAACATTGAAAATAGAATTGACGTAATTTGCTTCTGGGAAACCTGACCTTTCCTGGTCAAAAATATGATGGCTTATGAATTAACATTTTCAGTTTGTAAGATTGTATGGTTCCTCCTAAGTTTTATTAGCATGCCTGAGAATTTATTTATCATAGAAGGGTTTGGATTGGAAAGGAATTTAAAGATCATCTAGTTCCAACCCCCTGCCATGGAGTGGGACACCTCCCACTAGACCAGGTTGCTCAAAATGCTATCTAGCCTGACTTTGAACACCTCCGGGAAGAGTGCAACCACAACTTCTCTAGGCAACTTGTTCAGTGTCTCATCATTTTCATAATTAAATTTTCCTTCCTAATCTAGATCTTCCCTTCACCAGTTAAAAACTGTTACTACACTCCCTGAAAAAGAGTCCTCCTCTTCTTTCCTTTAGACCTTTTTTTAGTACTGAAGGGTTACTATGAGATCTCCCTTGAGTCTTCTCCAATGTGAACAACCCCAACTCTCTCAGCCTATCCTTGTAGGATCATCTTTGTGACCCTCTGGACCCATTTCAACAAGTCTATGTCTGTATGCTGAAGATCTCTGAGCTGGATACAATACTCCAAATGGGGTCACACTAGAGTAGAGTAGAAGTAGAATCACCTTCCTCAACCTGCTGGCCATCCTTCTTGTGATGCAGCCCATGATGTGATTGGCTTTCTAGGCTGGAAGTGTGGATTTCTGGCTCATGTTGTCCTCCTCTGGGCTGCTCTCAATCCTTTCTCTGCCCAGCTTGTATTTGTGCTTGGAACTTCTGATTTAGAATCCTTGACTGTCTTCCCGTGTAAGACACTTTATAGAATTTTTATCAAGAGACTGAAACCGCAAAGGACTAACTTTTTTCTGTTAGCATTTAATCGAAGTGCTTCTGTAGTGTTAATTGATTAGGCCTTAGATTATGGTGTTTTGTTGTCTTCATTATATCTCCCCTTCAACTCTTTATATGTTTTGACCAGTAAGTTAATTTCATTATTTTAAGCCTGGGGTTTTCTTCCTAAGAATACTATGTATTGTGCTTACTGGCACTGGAAATAACCCAAGGCACATATACTTCTATGAAGTGACTGAACATATCCTGATGGGACAAGTTGAATACTGAGTCCTGTAACAGTATGAAATGTTTGAGTGTTTTTTTGAGAGTATGCTTGTCTGTTCTTAAACAAAAATGTCTTAAAAGAGATTCCACAATAGACTTTTTATGGGAAAAGATCCTGGTTCCTAGGGAGAAGCTGCATGAAGTTAGGAGGACTTTTGTTATTCTTTACCTATAAAATATTTTTTTGAAAGAGTTAACATGGGGAACACCTCACCTCTGGTGTAGGGAGATCATGCAGAAGCAGAATTGAATTACATATTACTGGTTTTTGGTTGGTTAATAAAAACCTCAGTTCACTAGGCTAAGCAGTTTTGATGAGTGGTCAGTGACCTATTTGCTAAAAAAGGTGTCAAAGCCAGCATTACACCACTTTTAAAAGTTCCGTATTTAGACCCACTGAATTTGAAACTCTTAGATCTTTTTGGTCTTGTTGGATTTGACTACCCCAATTCTAATAAGCTTTGCAAACTCCAGTACAATTTTCCAGTGGAAATTCAGAATGTTGAAATCTGATTTTATCCTCTTGTCCTTTTTCTCAGAGAGTGACACACTTAAATATGGTTGACTCCCATATCAAAAATAATCAGCCTTACCTGAAATTAAACAAGGAAGTTGTGATTTTTCCAGTTGTTTTTGGAGGTTTCCTTAGCCTTTTTCAGACACTGTAATTGCTACTCAGTATTTATTCCCATTCTGACCACTTCCCTGCAATCTAGAATATTTGAACCAGCTTCCTTCAGGCAAGTTACAGGGCTAGTGTAGGCATTCAATATAGATGGGACAGACTTCAACAGCCCTTAAACAACTCTTACTGAGTCAGAGCAAGCTGTATATATTGATTTACTGTAGTGTTTGGAGACCATTTTTTCTGGTAGTATTTTTGAGGATACCTTTTTTTATTGTCATTTTCTTGGAGAGAACGAGCAGAAGTATTGCTTCCCTGATGTTTCTCAGTTTCCAGAGATAAAAATCATTAAATGTTAGTATTTTTTGACTGTAGGAATGATTGTATCATCCCTTGGAAGAGCTCATATGGGAAAGCCTTCCAAAAGGGCTTCTCAGGCTACTTCCATGGTAGGGGTATGTTACTCTTCATCAATGCTCTGCTTCACACTTCCTCATTGCTCCGTTAGTTTTCCAGTTTACAACAGATTTCAAGATTGTTCACCTCCATTTTAGGACATTATTACATGATATGTTGACTTCTGAAATGTAAGGATTTCTTATTTACCCCTCTTTATTCCTTCCTGTTCCATGTGACAATGCTATTAACTGTTCTCTGCTCAAAGAAAGTGAAAACATCTTGCTTCATGAAGCCTTAGATTTCTGGTTTGAGCAGTTCAAATGTTTACTTGTCTGTATGTTCCCAGCTAGATATAGCTTTGAAGAAGTTTTTGTGGAATTATTGTAATTACTGTGATAGCAGTGTCTTTATAAAACCATCTTTTAGGGTAGGGAATCTTACTACCAACAGAGACTGGTATAATTCCTAAAAATTTCTGAGGTGTGTTTTAGATGAAAGATAGAAGTTATTATTCTAAACTTGCAGAGTATTTACCAGAAAGTCTGGAACTAGAACGTGTATCTTTTCTATAACTTTAATTAGGACTGACTTATTTTGAAATGTCAGTCATGTACATATATATCACTGTCAAATATGCGCCTTGTACTTAAAATAAATATGAGTTGATTATTATTTGATATCTTTGTTGGATTTAAAGTACCTGACACATCTGCAGCCTAGATAAGTATCAGAAAATTGCTAGTCATATTACAAATTTTAGATATTTTCTTCTTATATAAGGCTTTATGTGAATGATTCTTAAATTAGGGAGGTGGTCCCACTCCTGGGGTATACCTCTAGAAGCTCTGGAGAGCCCCTGGCAGTGGCAGGGAATACAAGTCTAGTATTGCCTCACCAATGAAAAGGTGAGAATGATAGCACTGCTTGCTGTAGGTCCTCCAAAGATTAAAAATTCCTCAAGTGGTATTAACAGACTATGAAGAAACTGAATTTGGAAAATGTGATTCTAACAGACAGACAGGGGTGAGCAGAATTCCAGAGAGCAGGAACAAACTGAATTAGGTTTAAGGCGGAACTTTAAACCTGTATTTAAATACTTTTTTATTATGTGACTCCCATGTCATAAACCATGGTAGGAGTCTAAAATTATCCTGTGATGTTTTTTAAGTCTTTTTGTTCATAGCTGTTACTTCATTTGGTTTCATAGGAGGATACAGTAGGGAGATAAGGTAATGACAGAATGTTTCTTCTCTGAAAATCTGATGGTAGTGGATAGTTTGCAGTTTTATTGTTGCTTTCTTCTCTGCAATATTAAATCTCTTGTTTTCCAATATTCTTTTAGTTCCACAGCTGCAGTGCACAATTATTACTTGATTTACTGTATTAACACTAATACACAGAGCAGGATGTAGTACTAAAAGTAAAGCAGAAAATCAATCATGAGAAATTACTCTGTTGAGAAAAATCTGGCCAATACAGATATCTGAATAGCAGAAGTGCACATTAACTGTAAAGAATGTTTTTTCTCTCTAAATGAATTTCAGGTCTATTCTCAATTGTGGTTATAGGCATGAGAAATATCCAATTGAAAACTTACATGTAAGCTCTTGGCAAAATTTATTAAAATCCACACTTTTGAAATTAGTAAGATGTTTTGCATTCTTGGAATCACTAGAAATTGGAAAATAGTCACTATTGCAGAACTGGAAACATGAGTTTAAACAAAAGTGTTTCCAGTGGTGAAAGTGAAAGGAATGTTTGTGAGACCCTACATGATTCTATGCTGGCAGCAGGGATATTTCCAGAGAATTTTTTTTTTCTTCTTTGTTTTTATGAAGACTTCTTGCAAACATTTCCTTCTTCTCTTGGTGTTACCTTTGTGGAGATCTTACCAGATGCACAAGTCTGTCAGAAGTTCAGTAACCTTCTGATATTGCTGTAGCTTATATTCCATAGCTTCCAATTCACTCAGTTTTCTCTCATTTTCCCATTTAACTTCATTCTTCATCTAATGTAGTTCAGCAATCTGCTGTAGAGTGTGCTGTAAAAATAGCCTTGTTGGTTTGACTTCATACTACTACAAGCAGGAACCAAAGATAGGAACATGATTGCCCAAACTTTCATTTAGAGTAAATGGAGAAAGATAGACATCTCTGGAGAATTATCTTGAAATTTTTTGTAAAAGCTTTCTTATTTCCTTCTATAAGACATGTTATTTCCAAAGAAAAGAAAGAAGCTGAACTGTGTTAGCTTTTCACTTCTGTGTGAGCTATAATACAGAACTTGCTTTTTTCTGTTCTTTCTCTTATTTGCTCTGGCCTAATGGGATTATTTTTTTCTCTGGTGTAGAGCAAATGCCTTTTGAGTAAGAAGAAAAATGTAGTTTGAAGCTTGACTTCATTTCTGCTTTGGTCTGTTGGTAGTTCTAACTTTACTGAGAACAAAAACAGGCTTCTGTCTTTATTGTTCAATCCCAAGCTGACGTATTTTTAACCTTCTGCAGGAAAATAATCAGCACAGGAGAAGAATTTGTCAGGAAAAAGTGTCCAAATGTCTCTAGTTCCATTGTAGTGAAGTTTCGGGTAAAAATTGCATCTGCAATTTATCTGCATCTAGTTCAAGAGTGTAGAAAGTATAGTACACATTCAGTTCAAATGGTTTGTACTTATAATAGTGTTTAAATGATCTGATTGTAATGACAGTCACCAGTCCCTGTGATGGAAGCTACAGATGAATGTGTAAAAAAACTGATCTGTAAGGAGAGGGATGCCTGTGGGATCAGGCTGCTTGATCTTTCAAAACAAGCTTAGGTTGTCAGACTTTATTGATTCCATTTTTATTAGGTTTTAGTTTGTGGTCTAGTTGGTTTATTTTAGGGAAGGACGCATACACAAGATAATTCAATATATGTAAATAATTTGAAGCAGAATTTAAGGAAGAAAACTTTTATTTCCTCTGTCCTTTTTTTCCCCCATTAGTGTCTTCATTTATTTTTTATTTTAATTCTCTCATCTCTTGAAGGAAACATAATTTAGAGTAATTAACCATTAGGTTATCTAGAATAGCCAGACCATTGACATTTAATAAAGACCAGCTTTTATCCTATTTTGCTTACAAAGATTGTCAAATGATTTGCTGGAGGTCAAGCATTAAGTGTTGCCTCCTATTTTAGACCCACCCTATTTCCCAGTTCATTGCTGCAGAAGTTAGACCATCCTGTCACTGATCTAGTCAAGCATCCCGAAAACTGAAGGAAAACATACAGCTTTTTGTCTTATTTACTAATTTCTGCAGCACGACAGGCTATGAAATTGCTTCACTTCAGCATATGTTAAATTCTAATGATGACCAAACACATGTTTTGTTTTTTCTTTTCACAGTCTGTGTTTTGTACACACAAGCCATTGGAAACAAAGAATGGAGAGAGGTAAGATGTATATCCATAGATGTATAAACTTGTTGAGTGTACTTAAAAGCTCATCATTTGCCCTAGCAAAGGGCATATTGTAGCCTCTTGAATGCCATGATAAACAATGGGAGTCCTATGTACAAGTAAATGCTTAAAACCTAGTCATATTAATCTCAATTTCCATGTCTGTATCACATATTTCCATGTCTGTATCACAAATTTTCACCAAAAGAGAAATCAAAATTAGAGCAAATATGTGGGTTTCTTATTTTACAATCTGCCTGAGGTAAATTAAATCAGACTTAGCTATCACTCTGTACTAGGCTTGTGGATATCAAGAGAGGAAGCCACTCCAATAGTGCAAGATCTAGGAAAGGATTCAACCTAGGTGAGGGTCAGTGTCAGCACAACTGTGGTAGAGATCTACTTTTGCCATTTGCTTTTACTCCTGTGTGTTGTGCGGGAGAAGTTAGGTGCTGCTGGATAGAGTATGCACTGGCCAGCAAGGGGGAGAAGTGTTATGCATGGTTGGGACTGTGTCTGCTTAACATGTCAGTGTAAACACTGGAGAGATAGATCTTAAAAAACTAAAACAAGAAATATAAAGCAGACACCTACATTAGAACAAAATTTATAGCCAGGAACCATCTCCCTGTACTTAGTCATCTTTTTTTTCTCCTTTTATGTTACTCTTCAAAAGAGTTGGTGATGTTAGGAGGAGTGTGGCCATCTTTTGACTGATAAAATGTGCCTTACAAAGAAAATTGATGGAACTGTTCTTCATTGTAGGTGGTCTACTGTGTGGTCATGTTTTATAAGAATGGAGTCAGGGGAGGAATGAACTATCTCACTGTTTTTCTCTATAAAAAAGAGGAGGTCTGATCTTCTTGTTCTCAAAACTGATCTTTTATGTGATTGCTACTGTGTGAAAATTCCAGTGAAGGGACCAAGAGAAGAGAAACCAGAACACGTCCCTGATAAAACCAGACCTCCTCTCTGGTGCTTGGTATCCTGGCAGTTGGCTGGAGTAAAACACTTTCTGCTTTGCTAAAACACAGTGGATGTCAATTTCTGTCTTGTTGAGATCAGAGTGTTGCATTTTCAGTGAGGGTGGTGAAATACTGGAAAAGGTTTCCTAGAGAGGTTGTGGATGCCCCCTATCTGGAGGTGTTTAAGGCCAGGCGGCACAAGGCACTGAGCAGCCTGATCTAGTGGGAGGTGTTCCTGCCTATGGCAAGGGGGGGTTGGAACTTGATGATCTTTAATGTCCCTTCCAACCTAAACTATTCTATGATTCTATGATTCTATTTGTCTTCTGCTTGGTGAAAAGCTCAAATAACTGGACAGTAATAACTGGCAGTGAAATGTACCCATTTCATTTGTAGTTTTTAGTTAAATTGTTGCTATCTGTTGCTCTGAAGTGTGCGTGAGACATCTTGGTATACTTGCTGAATCACATTCCTCTGATGATTTGTGTGAAGAAATGTCAGTTTGAGGACCCTAAATGAGAATTCACTAACCTGAATAAAATTGGCAGAAATAGTGAATGTGAATAGAGTTCTAAATGTCTGGGTAACTAACTCTGAAAAGAGATGATTCTGGCATTCAGGTGACTGGATGGCTTGGTGTGGTTTGGTAGTCAAGCCTAGATTGTCAGTAAAGCATTTGGGACCTTTACTGGTCTAGGGTTTAGAGGAATTTCTCAGAAATCCTATTTTTTATTGTTACCTAAAGTCCATATGTAATTTTGTGTATTTTTCATGGTATAACTGTTTAATATTAAATATTTTACTGTAATTTTCTTGATAATTATCACATTATCACCTTACTTAGAAAAGGTTTAATGGGTGAGTGTTGAGGTGATTTAGGAGATTATCACAGGAAATATTCTGTCCTCAATTTTAACAGATCCAGGTTTGTAATGATTGAAGCCTGCCACTACCTTCTAGCTTTGTATTAACTTCTGTCATCATAACTTCTTGACCAAAGCAAAACCACCGGAACAGGGCTAGTCAACTGAGTCTTTGCGAAACTTTATTATTTGCATTGCATCTTTGCACTGATTAGAGAATATCTTCTCTAGGTGATGGACTTTAAACAGACAGACTTTCTAATACTAGGACTTAAAACAGACTTTTGGCATGACAATTACTAGAATGTGTTACTTTTATTTTTTTCTTCTAAGACAGAATTATACCTGTTTTCTCTGTTGGGGTCTAGGTATAGGTATTTACTACTCAGTTGACTATTTAAGCTATTTATAGTTAATGGAAAAAGATAACATCCTGAGGGCAGTTCATCAGACCTAATTTAGAGGTCTGCATTAGATCAGATGAATCATTCTTTAGAAATGCCTCCATGGGATGATCAAAAGCCCACGCTTTTGACTCTGTCAGATGTGAAGTTTAAGTGAGTAAAATCCCATTCCTAGTCGCTGTTATGACAGTCAAGATTCAGAGGTTGGCATGATAGAAGGGCTGTGTCAGGACTGCATTTTATATGTGTGTTATATTTATACCAGTGGTAAAAAGTAAGGTGGCAGGTAGAGGGTTGGTGTACATGTTAGATGGGTAATCTCATGTCTTTATTTTTATGCTTGTTCCGTCTGCAGTGGTGAATGCACTAATACTGTCTTTTTCAGTAAAATTCTGTAGATGTGTCTATTTTGTTAGATTTAAACACTTTCATTACTTTACTAGCTTGCAGCTCCAAACAGCTGTGACTCTTTGGAGAAGACAAAATTGTGACAAATAAGTGCCTGGTGGTCTGTGTAGACATTAAAGAATAGTGTTCAGTCATGGCAACGACCTTTACCTTGCTTCTGCTCTATATCCTTTTCTGCATAGTTCTTTTTCTTCATTCGCCTAATTACTTCCTTTTGAACACTGCACAAAATGCTTGGGGATCATAAATGCAGTAAATAATTTCATAACCTCCCTAATTTCCATGGCACTCTATTCTAGTAATGTGCTTCCCCCCCACTCCCTCCCCTCCCTTGAACTAAGCTATTCAGATGGATTCAATACACTAGCAAAGTCAAACCTTTCGTTTAATGAGGGTTAGATGTTTTCTGGGCATTAATTCCTCTTTGCCTCTTGTTCAGGTTTCAGTGTTTCTACCCTGTGTTATTCTTCCATGCCAAATCCTCAGCAAAGAATTAAAGTCTTTCAATTTAGTAGGGCTGTTGTTTGGCAAAACGTTTTCCCCATTTTCACTTGCAGTGTGATCATCAGGTATTTCAATTAATATAAATTACGACAAAGCCATTGTCAGAATTTGAGCTTGGATTTTAAAATACTTCCCCTTTGTGAGGACACATTTGAAATATGGCTAAGTAGAACTTAGGCTTGTCTACAGAAACCTTAAATAATATATTGAAGGAATCTGAATTTTTTTAACTTCAAAGGGTTTGTTAATTCTGGAAAGAAGAAGGAGCACTTCAAAGGTGAACATAAAATAAATAATAGACATGGTAAAATACTCAACCAACTGCAGTTTTACTGGCAATATCTGTGGATAGTAGACATTAAGGAGCTTCCTATAGAGCAAGGATCTGAGTCTCTGGTCCAGCTACTGTAACAATGCATTGGATACAAATTAATTTTGGATACCTGTCTGGAAGTCAGTTCTCTCGCTGGTCCTTGTCATGGAGATTTCCAGCTTCAGCCAAGTGTTATTTTATATGCTTGTTAAATTTCCCTGTCTTTTGAGTCTCCTGTGTAGATTTCAAAGTCTGATTTTATGAAAATTATAAATGCTGGACATTTTATAATAGACATTTAAAAAAAAATTTAATATTTGGATGCTTTTTAAGTACTGTTGAAGTTTCTTTAGAACATCAGCTTGTATCTTCTTCGGGAGAAGGATGTGGCATAAATTAAAATGTATTTTGTAGCAGATTAGTAGAAAAAGTTTCAATGCAAGGAAGCAAAAGATGGAGAGTATGGCAGAAGCCAATACTGTCTCAGTTGTGATGAATGAACAAATCTTATTCTTCCATGATACTCAGCTTACTAGAAAGCTTTCTCTGGCAGACTTCCTGAAAGAATCAGCTATTTGAGGGAATGCAGACAGTTGGAATAAAAGCACATATTTCCAAGGAAGAAAAGAAAATATTTTCAAAGAAGTTGTGTTTCATTTCAAAGGAAACAGTTAATGGAAGAAAGCCAAAGCACAGAAGAGGGATTCCACAGAAGAATCCTTTCTAGTTTTTATATACTTACGGTTGTATGACTATTGTTTAAAAAGGGTTATGTAGAAATCTCCATCATGTGTACATGCAGTGTGCAGATTACATATGAATGACTGTGTCCATGTTAGAAGAAGGTTGTGAGATTTTGGACAATGAGTATGAGGTGAAATATTAAGTCATTCTTTCTCCAGGAAAAACACATTGCAGGGCATTTATGGCTATGCTTAGTCTAGAGTAAGGTTGGCAGTTATGATTTTTTTTTTTTTCCTTGTAGTCTCTTTAATTCTGATTATTTGAGATCATTAGTTCTTATTGCAACTGGCTCAATTTATTTGCACTGCACTTCTTTCATCACAGTTCTTTCCACCTTAGGCAAAGCTAAATTACAAACTGGTTTTTGTTGTATGTTCATCTACCATTTTGTACAAAGTTCATATACCATTTTGTACAATGTTATATGTTCTTCCAATGAAAAATGTTAGATGGAGCTTCCAAAAGATTCTTCAAAACCCATTTAGATCAGAACCAAGGACCCAGTGAGGGTTTATATCCTTTTTTAGTTCTTTAGTTTCCTTGAATTGTAACAGTATACTAGGTTCTGACTGTTCACATTTTAAGGAAGATATTTAAAAAACGAAAGACTAGAGATAAAATTATTAAAATTAATGAACTATTAAGATAACACAGTACACTGAAAAAACTTAAGCTTAAATTATTTTCCTGATGAACAAATGAATTACAGATAATTGCAGTCAGCTATAAATAAAACATTTCTGTCTAACAAAGGTGGATAGAAGGGTCCAAAAGGTGGAAACAGAAGTGAAATGAAAGAAAACAAAATAGCAACAGCAACTTATTTGTCAGAATGGATGTGACTAATTATTGGAACGACTTCATTCCAATTGTAAATTCAACTTTATTGAATAGTGCATTACAAATCTAAAAATACCAGAAAAGAGGGCTTGCTTGATATAATTCTCAAGATAACGTAGACCATAAGGTTGAAGCAAGAATTAATTCACAGAATTCATGTAGAATGGGTGGTCAGCAGAGGTTTGGGTTATACTGTCATAGTTACTATTTTTGATACTGGGCTTTCCCAATTTGCCAGTGCTTTATAACTGTGATAAGGTTCTGATTTTTCCATGAATCTCATAACCCAGGCTGGATAACTAGATTGAGTTACTATAAAAATTTAAATTACTAAATTAATTTTTAAAATCCCCTTGTGCCAAGGGAGCTTGTTTTAGGAGGTGACAAAACCTCTCTTTCTCAGGGAATCCAGAAAAAGGTCTCTGTTCTTGATTTTCCGTTTTTAACATTTTCTTTTCTTTTAAATAGTTAAATGAGCAGTGTTGCTCTCCTGAATGACATTTCTAAAGGTATTTGCTTGTTGGCCATATTAAGATTTTTCTTTTCACAACTGTTAGTGAGGAAAATAGGCCATGGAGAGAACTGATTAATTCACAACTGTGGTAGTAGTTACAAGTGACTGGATTATAGAAATAACCTGTTATGCTTTAAAAAAGGTATAGGAAATTGGGAGAACTCATCTAATGAGATCATGCTGAAAAGCCTAAAAAATGTAGACTGGTGATTTTTAGAGGACAGTGTTTTAACGTAATGTAGAAGATAAATCTTAGTAGTTGTTTGTCAGTTAAGCAAATAGTTGCATTAGTTTAATATGAAGGAATTACTTGTGTAGTCCTTGGGAAAAAAGTGAACAGAACAATAAAAATGAAGTCTCTATTAAAACCAAAGTAATTAATATAATTTAGAGAAAAGTTATCAGTAAATTCAGTCTATTGAGTTTTGTTCCAGTTGCAGTAAAACTGATGGACAGTAAAGGCATCTGTGTAGCAGACATTCTGTTAGGTCTTCTCTGGTCTCAGTATGATAAAATCATTAGCATATTGCATATTTATCTTCTTTTACTGATACACTTCTGTCATGCATTTTAAATCAAATTTGAAAGATTTCCCAAGTGTGTCTCAGTTATAAAGTGAAATAATCTTTATGGGAAAAATGCAGATTTGAAGGGGAAAAAAGTACTTACAAACTTAGGATGTTTTACTGTTTTAAAAAAATTGCATTTAGCTGCCATTTTATGACAATCCTTTTTTTCCTTTTGAAGCAAGTTTTCCTATGGATTCGTATATAGTTCTATTTCTAATAGAACTATAAAACTTGAAAACCCAAGGTATGAAATGTGACAAAACCAGAAATTAGACAAAAGGAACCCTTGTGTTTTCCATCTTCCTACTGATCTGTTGTATCTATTTCATCTTCCTGATCCATGCAAAGCAATCTTCAAATTTAAGAGAGGTTGCTTAGGGCCTTTCCCAGCAAAGGTTTAAAATTCTGTAGTGACAGTGACTGCCAAACTCTCTGGGTAACCCATTCCAATGTTTATTCACTCATTCTGAAGAAGTGTTTCCTTATATTCCTTTATAATTTAATTTGTTACAATTTCTGACTACTTTGTCATGTCCTTTTGTTTATCTATCTCTGAATTCTATGATGCTCTTTAGGTAGTGGAGGATTGTAGTGAAAATAGATCTTCTCTGACACTTCCCTTCTCCAGTTTGAACAAACTGAGCTCCACTGGGTTTTCCTCAAGCTTGCTGATTGCTTAGGTTTTTCAGGGTCTATTTAGCTGAACTTCCTTCAGTTAGCTGATTCAGTTGTATTTTGAGCCCCAGACCATAGACAGTTTAGAGTCTATGGTGACCCTCATGGAACCCAATGATTTGAAGATCTTGGGTAACGTTTCTTTCCCTGCCTGGTAATTAGGGAGTCTCCCAGGATAATGTGGTGCTTGAATCTGCACAAGCTGGGAGTTATTTTCATGGAATACTTTGTATATGTGTCTGATTTGGTTGGACTTTATATGAGAGACTACAAGAATTATTATAGGCATCCTTTATACGTGAGACAGCAATGTGCCCTTGTGGCCAAGAAGGCCAATGGTATCCTGGGGTGTATTAGAAGGAGGGTAGTCAGTAGGTCAAGAGAGGTTTTCCTCCCCTTCTACTCTATCCTGGTGAGACCACAAGGGTAGTCAGTAGGTCGAGAGAGTTTTTCCTCCCCCTCTACTCTGCCCTGGTGAGACTACATCTGGAGTATTGTATCCAGTCCTAGGGACCTCAGTTCAAAAAGGAGAGGGAACTGCTTAAGGGAATCCAGCACAGAGCCACAAAGATGATGAAGAGAATGGAGCATCTCACTTGTGAGGAATGGCTGAGGGAGCTGGGTCTCTTTAGCTTGGAAGAGTCTGAGGGGTGACCTCATTCATGTTTAAATATTTAAAGGGTGAGTGTCAGGAGGATGGAGCCAGGCTCTTCTCAGTGGACAAGGGGCAATGGGTGCAAACTGGAACACAGGAGATTCCACATAAATATGAGAAAAGACTTTTTCACAGTAAGGGTGACAGAACACTGAACAGGCTGCCCAGAGAGGTTGTGATGTCTCTGGAGGCATTCAAAACCTGCCTGGACACCTTCCTGTGTGACCTGGTCTTGGCGTCCCTGCTCTGGCAGGGGGATTGGACTAGATGTTCTCTCAAGGTCCTGCCAATCCCTGATGTTCTGTGATTCTTTGCTTTTGTGTTGTGCCTTGGATGACTTACCCAGTTACATTCAATCACACTTGCATTTTCTTTCTGAAGGCACAGAATCCTTTGCTTCTAGAGTTGGGTGGCGTTTTATCAGATTTCAGCAGAGAAGGTAAATTTCTTTATGTAGCTGATTCCAGTTTTTGAGAGAGTTTGGACAGTTTGCTTTAAGAGTGCAAATTAAAAAAAAGGACACTTGAGGGTGATAGAACATGGAGATGAGAGATAATCCTGTTCAGAGCAGCAAAATGGGCAGTCCTCATGATCCAATTGTTTTTAATTTCTCATCCTTTGTCTGATAAACTGCTGTTTACTGGACTGTATCAGAGGGTGGCTTCTCATTTTCGGGTCATGCCTTTGAACACTACTAAATGCCTACATATTGCTGCAAATTTCATTTTTATCAGCCATTCCAGCTTTCAATTTTTCCTGGCTCCAGTATTGTTGAACATTATAAAGTACACAGCTGAGAGGGGAATATTCTGTTTGTAAACACTGGGATTTATTTGACCTAGAAACTGATTGGAGGCTTTGAAATTACATAAAAATGGAACTCTACCATTTAGAGGGGAAAGAAAGGCTCTTTAGTCCAGACAAAATACTTGTTCCCATAGAACTTTCTACTGCTGCTACCATTTCTCGTTTATTAACACTTGGCCATAGTAATCACTGGAGTTGGTTCAAGAGGTTTTCTTACAGCCCTTTGACACTCAACTGTATCTCAAGGTTTCAGAGTCTACCTTGAATGAGTTCTCAAGAGTCTGACATTTTTTCCTCAAGAACAAATAGTTTGATCCTTACTATTTATTTATGTTCTGATCAGTTTCCAGCATCATGTGCACTTTGTGCTTGTCCTCTATTGAGAGATGAGGATTTTATTTTCAATATCCAGTATCTCAATCACTCTGGAGAGCTTATGGAGATTTCTGCTGCCTGTGTCTGTATAATGCTTGCCCCCTTCATAGCTGTTGCTTTGGTCTTAGTAGAACTGAAGAAATACAGAGATAGGTAATAAGTAAACTTGCTTCCTAGGAAGTTTTTGCCTGAGAACATATTCAGGAACCTTCTTGGACAAGATATTGAAGTTACAATGAGGCCTGTGAATCTTTCCACCTAGTTTGTAAGAAATGGTGCTAAGTCTTGGCAATATACACAAAATGTTAAATATTCTTTACCTTTTTATTTGGAGATGGTATAATTAATTGGGAAGATAGATTTGCTTCTCTGTCTCTTATGGGAAGTGCTCGAATATGGACATCTCTGAATAAGACTGTCCCAATTGGACATCTCACAGCATAGCAAAAGTGAAGGTACATAACAGGATTCAAGGACACTCTGTAAAGATTCTGTATCACTTCTGAGGATTTTTCCTTTTCCTGAGACTTGGTAGAGCTGTGTCCTGAAGATGTACTAACTTTTGTTGAACATTTTATTGTACCTGAGACCTTTGGGTGGGTAGGTGCTTTTTGCAAAGCAGACATGTTCTTAGATACAAGCTCTTATCTCCAGACAACCTGTATGAATGAACGGTGCTTGGAATCAGTCCCCCACAGTTTGAATGTGAGCACAGTCATTCAGAGGAGAAATAAGAATTGCTGACAATAGTGGGAGTTTCTGTAAAGCACAAAGTCTGGAGTTCTTTGCCATTTTATTTTGGTAAGAATCAAGCAATGAAAGGAAATTGCTAAGTTGTGAGAGGAAGAGATAATACAGTGTTCTCTGTTCTTTCATACCACGTATATGTTAAGTATGCAGGGGTTGGGATAGGGAGGCTTCTGTTGGAGATTGAGTGACTCCTTGCAGGTTATACTGGTCAGATTCACATCTGTGATGGGAATATATTTTAGGAAATACATGTCAAAAACCTTTGGTTGCTAGATGGTATATTATTCTTTATCCATGTTTATGGATTTAGTTGAGTTCTATCAGTGAAGAGGTTGTCAGTCTTTGAATCATTCAAAAATCTCTACTCATAAATTGCAGTTTTGAGAACTCTTTGATGAAGATCTTTCAGCAGGCTGTCAAAAAGGTTTTCAGTAGATTATATTCAAATATGTCTTCATCATTTCAATATGTAGGACATGGTGAAATGCTCATTTCAGTAATAACTTGTTCTTTTTTTCTGAGTATCTTGAAAGGACAGCTAAAACAAGAACAAAATTATCACATTGCTGTCTTCTGATTAGACAGATAAGCAATGTATATGAACTGAAGTCAATCAAAAGTGTTTAAGTGTTTTGGTTTTCTTGGTTGTCTTTTTTAAAAACTAAAATAGTTTCAACTTGATGAGAGGTGGAGCATTTCTTCTATCAAGAACACCAAGAAAGAAATGGCATTTTGAAGTAAGCACAGAAATGGAAGAGATAAATATAGAACTGAATTAACCGGCTGGATAATGCAAAAATGATACACTACTAAAGTAAGGACTGTGTTCCCTAGTATTTAAAGTTATCATAAATAAGCAATATCTGCAAGCTTTTGTTTGCTGGTATTCTTTTTTGAAGAAACAGTGGATTTTCATGCTACTGAATTTCTTCCTCAAATTTTTGTGGATTCTGACCAGCTTTGGGAGCTGATGCTTGTAAAGTTAAGGCCATACAGTGCAGGGTGTGCTCCACTTTTTGTATTGAAAAAGGAGTTCTTCCACCAGTCTTTTTTCATCCACAGATAACCAGTGTATTCATGTGAACAGGCTAATTTTCTTTTATGACATCTGGTTAAGAGAATTTTTACAGGCTATTTTATGTCTTATGTTCTGGGTTTTGCAGTCTATTTAATTGTACTTCATTACAGCATGTGGCTTAAACTTACCCTTTTCTTTTACAGTTTGGAAGAACAGAAGTAATTGATAATACTTTAAATCCAGATTTTGTAAGAAAATTTATAATGGACTATTTCTTTGAAGAAAGAGAGAATCTGCGGTTTGATTTGTAAGTTAACAATCTTTGATTCTAATAGTGCAGCTTCTGTAAATACACTTTTTTTTCCCCAGCATATAATTAACTTGAAATTAGATAGTATCTATTAATATGGAATACTTAATAAACTTGATTGATTTAGAATTGCTTCCTTGGAAATAATTCTGTAACATAATAATGAATGGGTTTTAAGAAACTGGAAGGTGTTAATCAGTCAAAGTACAGTCATACTCAAAATAATTTCTTTTTGAAAATAGAATCAAAATGTTAAAATATTCTTGCAGCATTACCAAAAAAACAGGTAATAATGTCCAGAAACAAAATGTTGTACAGAACCAACATTTCCTTTACTAAAATAATTGCCACTACACATCTAACTATACTAAACTTTATGTTCTAGAAGTTTGGACATTGTTCCAGATGTACTCATTCCATTCCACTGGTGGAATTGGTTTGATTTACACTTCATTCTATGGAAAATAAAATTGAGATCCAGTCACTAGGTCACTTTACAAGTCATCTGTTATGTTTTACCCCATTTTTATTATTTCAATCTTTCTGATAATCAAACTTGTCTTGTTATATTAATTCACATGCTTTTTTGCATATGTCATGAAAGACCAGTTGAGCAACCCTCTCAGATAACTAAGGTCATTGACTTAGTTGTGCAGTATTGTGTACATAGTGGCCTCAACTTTTCTTTTTGGTTGAACCCTTTTTCTGCTTCTTTTTGTTTCATTTGCAAGATGTATTAAACCTGAAATTAAACTTGAAATTATTAATTCTTATTTTGTGTTCTTAAGACTTCTGCCTTCATGCATATTTGTTTTGGTATATTTGTTCTTGAGAAAGATTTAGGAGAATCATCTGTTAAATCACTTACTGAGCACATATATCAAGAAAGATATAATCCTTGAAATTTAGCTTTCCTGTTATGCGTAATGGAATTGTCACAAATCCTACTGAGGTGTTGATTATAGCAGTGGTAAGTTGTGTTATCATTTCCCAATTTAAAGTTATGTTGTAGTTTGTTTTGATACAGAAGAATTTATTGCATTTCTGTTTGTACACAGAAAAACAGATAAAGACTTCAGAATTTGCCTAAAATCTCCCAGTAATTTCTTCTAGGCTTTAGTCAAAATGTGACATTTATTTACATAAGAAATTGCTTCAAAGTGACTTCAAAGATATTTAAAAAACTTTAGGAGCTAGTAACTTTCTGAAGCAAAGGATTCTCTTCCAAGTACAGGTAAAGCATTGCTGAAAAAAAAAAATAGCTGGGGCTGTGGTGGAGTCTTGATTTGGCTGCCTCTTGCTCCTCGTAGGGAGCAAGTGTGTTATGCAAGAGGTGAGGGAGTGCTGTGGAAGAGAAAAGCCAGAGAAATGAAGCAAGAAGGAGAAAGCTAGACTCAGTCTAAGGAGCTTTCTGCTTTTGCTTTCTGCTTCAAAGACAGCAGTCAAAGAAAGGAAAGTCTGTAAAGAATTTCTGGAGTGCTCTCTGAAAAGCACTGGGACTTGGTAGGGAAAATAAAGTCTTCTGTTAGGTTCTTCATATACTCAAAGAAATGGTCTCCTGTTTCTTTAGTTAGGAAAAGCTGTAAATATCAAACATATGCTGTACTTCTCAGAAATACCTGACTTCTTTCTGCAGCAATTCTGGATTACCTAGTCACAGATGTACTTCCAACTCAAAGTTTAATAACTGTTTTTATGTTTATCAGCAAGTGACGAGATAGCTCTAATCTGTGAGTTTACTTTAGAGGCCTATTACAACGATAGATAAGAAATGAAATATTGTAGAACTCACAGTTTAAAATGTAAGTCTTGTATAGCTACTTAAAGATTAAGATCTCAGATCAGGAAAGAGGCATCTTTAGAAAGCTTCCTTTTTAAAAAAATTCTTCAGTGGAATTCTGTATTACTGTTGGCCAATGTGTTAGTTTTCAGAAAGAGAAACTCCTTATATGATTCTTATTATTGCGACACAAGAAAACTACCAATAAAACTGTGATTTCTGGTGTTCTGCCAAATAAGCAATTGCCCCTAAATTGTGCAGCCATCAGTGTCATAGGCCCTTTTTTGTCATATTTGATCATTTGTTAACGATTTTGGCAGTAAAGTAGTTCTTTGTTTAAGTTGCCTACCTAGCCCACAGGTCCAGCTGACAGTTGTGTTTTGGTGTGTTTCACCAGACAGTTTGCAATTACTTCTTTTAAAAAAGAAACAGCAAACTAGCTTTGACTGTGCTGAACCACATCCAATTATGTTATGGTATTCTTGTCCTCCTGCCTTGTGGTCTGGTTCCCAGTGCATCTCAATGATCAGTTGCAGCAGCACAGCCCAAGGAATAAAGTACAACATGTTGGCAATCCAGAGAGGCAGGGGAAACTGAGATGGGTGTAGAGGATACTTTTTGAGTTTAGTTACAGCTATTGAATCTGAATGTAGGATTTGATAAAAATATTAATGTGGATTATCTTTAAAGACAGGAGGCTATGAAAGCATCAAGATCATTAGTATCCCCAAGAATTTCACAGAGTAATTTTTTTGAAGTTTGACTTGATAGCAGAAAGGAAACAATGGCATTTTCTAGCTGGAAGAAGAACAAGATTACTACAAACTGAAAAGGACAAGTCAAGCTCTTGCTAAAAGCGATTTAGTTTATTATCAGTTATTTCTATTTAATTTGCCAAATGACTGAAAAATTACCTAGGAAAATAATTCACAAATTAGTTTGTTTTCTAAGATTAATTTTTAATTTTTGTTTTGGTTTTTGGCGGCTTTCATTGTTCAAACAGAAATACCACAGTAATTTCTTTAAGCAGCCTGAACTTAATTAAAATCTATTTCATCTCAAGTAGATAGTGAGTGGCGATACCATAATCTGTGATGCTTCAGTTTGCCTTCTTTACTGGTGACACTTTGACTATGTTTGTGTAAATTTCATACAGTGAAGTAGATTAAAGGTTGTTTGATTTTTATTTCTTTACATGGTCAGATCTGTCATCTGGCAACTCTAATATAGCTTCCCTCTATTTTTTAAGCTATGATGTTGACTCGAAGAGCCCTAACCTATCAAAGCATGTAAGTTTTTCCTTGCTGTTCTACTGTCTTCTGCTGAAATGGTGATACTTTCCTAAATGTGTTACTTCCTTTTGACTCTAACTAATACTAGATGCATAGAGATAAATATAGTGATTGTGCTGTAGTTAAAAACATATATATATATAATTCTCATGAGTGTAGTTTCAATGGGACTTCACTATTGTATGGGGCACATACCTAGGTGTGTTTACCTTTTCATATATGCTGCATTTTGTTGATGGGCCCCAAAAAACCCATCAACAAGTTTTGGTTGTCTCCCAGTTAATGTTAGTAGAAACCTTTTATGCTCATATCACCTTGAAGTGGAAGGGATTAAATAGTAACAGATTAAGGGGTTTCAGAGTGGATTTTTCTTTTTAAATAATCACAGCAAGGTTTTGGAAAGAGAACTTTTAAGAATCTGGAGCAAATGAAGAGGGAATAATGGAAAGCAGTGTGTGTGTGTGTACACACTTCACAGTGAAAATGTAAGATTTTTCTCCAGTTATATTCTTCCTATAAAGATTTAAAGCCTCTGGTGGACTGTTTTCCATCTCTGTCATCATGCAAAGGAGGTCTGAAATACTGTGATGCTAGCTAAGAGGATGCAGAAAACAGAAGTCTTCCCAATACCGTCTTCAGTAAGGATAAAGATTCATTCTTGGCTTCTGCCCAAGATTGTACATTTTTCTGAAACATAATACTTTGTCCAAAAACGCCTCATAGTTAAGTTTTAAGAAATAAGATAAGACACAAGATACTCACTATGTAAGTGCAAAGATATGTGCAGCTCTATAACATAGATCTCATTGTTTGATCACTGGAACAGAAACTGAAAGTTTGGATATCTTCCTGTCCCCATGGACAAAAAAGGTCAAAACAGTAAGAAATCAAACCAGTGTTCCTCTGAAGAATGTTCTAAGTAGATCTTGAATTACATATATGTGCCTGCTACATCCTGATTGGTACAGGCTCAGCATTCTCAGCTGCGTTTTAGTCAGTGCCAGTTTCCTGGAATCTCCTGTTGAAAAGGGAAACTTTAGATATTAACATTAATATTGGAAATGTCTGTTTTCCCCTGTTTTCCTTAAGAGGAAATCTGTACAAATTGGTGTAGGCTTGGCATCCATTGATGGATGCCAAACAAACTCTGCCATATAAGATTGCACAAACAAGAAGAACCCTTAAGAACTTTGTGGAACATGGTAGCTAGAAATGTCTTTCTTAACTGCAGCATTTCCATCATTTCCCAAGTGCTCAAAGTTGGTCTGGACTGTTCCTCTTGCTACCATCTTCCTCTTTGCTGTAGCTCTTAAGAGCTTGGGCAGTGAGTGGAGCTTTGCTTGTATCCATGCACTGGGAGCTTGGTGTTTCCACAAAACATCAGGCCAGTGGCATTTACATAGCTAGACTGCTCAAGTTGTCACCTCATGTGGAACAGAATCTTCCCTGGTCCTAAAAAAAGGCGTTAACCCACTTCTTTGAAAATACTGGGCAGCATCACTTAATAGTTGAACAGTTTGGGGCCTGAAAAAAAAAGTCAACCTGAAGATTTTCAATTTCCATGACTCTGTTTTGTGCAAAATGAGAAACAAATGAAGCCAATTTTGTAACGGATGCATGAAGTAACCAGACTAGACAGTGCTGCCATTATAGCTGTCAGTAATAATGTTTATAAAACTGTTGATGGGTAACTTCTTCCTGCTGTAAGAAAACAACAGAGAGTAATGACCAAATGTTATTAATAACAGACAGTGTTAGGATTTTTAAAAATCCACAAAAATTGTGGAATATTTGGTTTCAGTGTAGAACATTGTGTTATGCTAGAATATCTCATGCCTGATGTTTTTAAAAATGAATGAGGAATTGTAGCCATTTTAAGACTTTATGGAAACAGTGTTGCAGATCAGTTAAAGGGCCTGGGTCAAAAATGTCTTTTTGCAGGGGGATTAGTTCTGTTCAGTGGGATTAGTTCCCAGATCCAATTTGCTATATGGGCCCATGACAAAGCCAGCTCAAAGTCAGGAATGAATAGCTTGGGCTAAGAGTCAGAACTACTTCTACAGATATTTGCTACTTTATATCATATTGCATCATAAATTAATGGTCTTCTGTATAGAAAATATAGTGTCTCAGTTCTCATTACTGTGTGTGAACAAGCTTTACAATCCTTTACTGCTATTGATGCTACGATAAGCAGAGCTAGCAAGCTCTTCTGAATTGCAAGATAAGGAGTTTGACTGCAGCACAAGTATTTATTTCAATATATGTACAACAGTTGGAAAATCTGTTAATATTTTTATATCACATATGTCTCAGGAAGATGAAAATTACCTGATTTTTAGTGAAATAGTTGAATTACAAAACATGAAAATGAGATCTCTCAGTAACACAATGCTTGTGTATAATTGTCAATCCAGGCTCTTGCAGACCCTGCACAAGCTTGAATTTCTGCCAACTAACTACCTTCCAAGAAATTAATAGAATAAGTGTGCAATATCTTGATAAAAGGGGAATTTATTAAAATGCTGCAGTTAAAGAATGTAAAGAAACAGCCGTGCTTCTGATGCTCTTGAATTTTTTGCACCCATTTCACTTTTGTTGATGAAAAAAGCACTATAAAAACAGTAAGTGGAGTGGATTGGAGTTATTTCTGTAAAAAAGACCCAGTGTTATGTAAAATATGTAATAGTGAATCTTTTTTTTATGATTAGTTTTGCATAAATAATGTTAAGATGTGATGCTTGACAGAATGCATTCTGCAATTGTGAACAGATGGATAAGTTTGTTTCAACATGAAATATGAATTCTGAGTTTTTATGTTACTGCTTTTCAGGATTTTTTGGGACAAATGTTTTGTACACTGGGAGAAATAGTTGGATCACAGGGGAGCAGATTGGAAAAATCAATTGTGTGAGTATGTTATTGATGATCACTGCTTCATGAAGTGGGAGTTTTTATGCTGTGAGGTTTCTTGCTTTACGGAATTGACAGACACAGCTTCTAAGAGAGAATAAATTGAAAGGTACAAAAGAAGTCTTTCTTTATAGACTATGGCAATTTAAGTTCCAGTTTGGACAATTAGCAAAGGAATAGACTCATCCAAAATTTTTGTCAACTTTACATCTTGCATCAGAAATGGTTTAAGTATCCTAATCTTAAAAATGTTTTTCTTTATAGTTCCCAAATTAACATGCTATAAGTCCTTATTGCCTTTTATTCAAGTGTCAAGGAGGAAAACCCTCACTTTTGCTAACCAAACATTCCTACTTGTAGTTCTGTCATTCTCAATAATATCATTGCCAAACAATGTAGCAAACAGGAGTATCAGATACTTGCTGTTTGTCCTTCTAAATTTATAATCAACTTTATGATAAAAAGATTTTTTTTCCCCACTGAGCAGATTTTTATGTTTACAAATCATTGTTCATAGGGATGTACAAATATTTAAAATGAAAGCTATGCGAAGTCTTTATTTTCTATTCCTAAATAATTGAAAATATTTCACAATTCTTATCTAAGTATGTGCTACAAATTCAACACATGAGATTAAGAAGGTATAGCTGGATGCTTCATGTGATGGTAGTTTCTTGATTTGGAGTTCTTGTTTGTTTTTTGTTTGTTTTATTATTATTTATGCTGAAGAATCATGAATTTGGTTATTTTTGTTTGATGGAGCATTCTGCTTGTCCTATTTTACTGTGTTCATTGTAATAATATATCAGAATTACTCATTTGCTTTTCTACATGACTGATTTCCTTACAAAGGGGATGAAGTTTTCCAGCTTAGCAAGCCTTATATTATTCTGGACCTAACTTTGGTGAAAACATTGTTACTTTTGGCTCAAGTAACAAGAACCCAGATCTGAAGAAACTACAACAATCTGCAAAATTCAGAATGTACTTACATATTGTTTTGCGGCATATTAAGGCACAAACTCCAAGTGGTGATTGAAGACACTTCATTGAGCTCCAGTAATTTTCCATCCTAGCAGTTATATCTTATCAGTTACTTTCCCAACCTAAAACCTACCAACTAAACATCCATTATCAACACAAATACCAGATGTCCTCCACCTTGTTTCTGTTAGATCTTATTCTCAGTGCTTTTCACTGCTCCCACAGCTTCATTCCAATAAGTACCATCATATCTTTCTCCCAAGGTCGATCCTCATCTGCAGAGCTTAATAATTCTGCTCTCTGTATGCCCACACTATTTTAGTATAATTACAAATACAAGAAAACTTCATAATCCAGTTCTATTAATGATGCATTAATAATATGAGGTAAAATTCTCAAGAAAGATGTTCCTAGCAGTACATTTTCTTCTTCTTATGTAGTTGATATAATTGACCATTTCTGTTACTTGGGTGATGCTTTTATTTTTGTACTCTTTAGTACTTATTTTTCCATAAACAACTTCAGGCTTAAACATTAGTAGATATGAAAAATTTCAGAAGTCAGTATTTTGCTATCAGTACCCAAAATACATCAATGGTAGCTTTTCCCCATAGATTTTATTACAGACTTATTTTCTTGTTCATGTGAAGAACTTGATGTAATCAACAAAATAATTTTGAATAGGATTTTTCTTGTTTGTATCTATTAGGGATGTTCAGTGGAGGCAGCCCTGCACTTTTCATCTTGATGAAAACAGTGGCCAGCTTCAAGGAGCCCCACATATAATAGCTGTTATTTTCTCTTTCAAGAGCTTTGAAGTCTTGACCTATCACGCTAAAATCTCATCTGAATATGTGAATCTAATTAAATTCTTAAATGTTTACAATTCCACTGCAAGCTTAAGCTTGGAAAAGCACACAAAGTTTCCTATTTCCATGCCAAATATAATTTCAGATGTCCTCTAGAACTTTGGGTGTGTAGCTCAGTTGGCAGAGCATCAGACTCCTAATCTAAGGGTCAAGTGTTCAAGTCCCTGTCCAGGCATAAGGCTTGTCAGAGTTGGGCTGATACTTGGGCTTAATAATGTGAAAGATTCCTTCCAACCTAGATGATTGTGGTCTTCTTAAGATTATGAAATAACAGTTCAAAACAGGCCATTTAAATTGATAAACAGAAAGAAAATATACTTGGTTTTCCACTAACTTAAATTAAGGGCCCTTATGAAATAAGGAAATAGAATATTTATATATATAAATAAAGGAACAGAAAAAAGCATGATAACTTTAATTATATTTCAAGTTAGAAAACGTTTTAATGGGATTTTATCTACTTGAATTTCTGAGACTTGTGAGTACCTGAACCAAATTCTTTTGAATCATAAATGTCAGGAGTTGGCTAACAGTGTGTTGTGGGAAAGCATTTCTGTAATTAAGCCTTTCTAGTCCATTAGCCTTGCCTAAACTCTGTCTGCAAATATCTTACTTCCAATCATTTGCTTTTTGTAGAAAGCCACATTTCAGCTATTCAGCAGGACTTCCTTATTGTACAGTTCATGCTGAAAAATACAGTAACATAACATAAAAAAAATTAGAAGTCTTTACAAGACTTTTTCACTTAGGGTTTTATAAAAACAAGCCTTTGATTTAGTTTGCCTGTTTCACAACCGGCTGCAGATTACTTGAATCGATTTACAACAAGAGCGAGCTGTTAGTTTTCTTGCTGAATTCTGAGTGCTGTGATTGTTACTGCTGCAACATCCTTTAACAGTGTGATTCATGTGCCCTTTAATATTCAGAAATGAGGCTGGTAATACATACATTTTTGCTGGTTTTTGAGGTACTCTGAATATAGTTCAGCCACCTGATCACTATATTTACAAACTCAATCTTTCTAAAACAAGTCCCTAGTACCTCCTCTCCTCCACCCACAAACCACCAACCTGTCTTGCCCTCCTCACCCTCCTTCTTCAAGCAGTACTCCAGTACTTTTTATGCTATTTATTTTTAAATCAAGGACTTATTTGTCCTTAGTGTCACTACATGTTCCTTATTTCTCTTCTCTGGATTGGTAGGACTGTGCACACTGGAATGAATCCATTTCCTTTTAAGAGTAAAAAATTCTTCAGCTCTGTATGTGAGGAAGGTTTTAGTATCTGCAGCTTCATTCAGGAGGACTCTTACAAACACTCTAAACTTAAAAATATATCTATGCACACCGTAACATAATATATGCTAAAAGTAATACTGCTTCACTGTATCACTTCCTTAAACAACTTGAGAAACTATGCAGAAAAAGGTACTTTAAAACTTTCTCTCTTTCTATTGTCATCAGAGTTTGCAGATGAACCTTAACTTTTAAGGTACCCTTCAATTTCAGTAGCTAATTACTAGTTGTCAGTAATAAAATTTTGTCTAAAAATTCACACTAAAATAGCAAAGAAAACCTAAACAAACAAAGCCAAACCTGTAAAAAAATTTTTTTCTTATAGACATTTTTTTAATGTCTTTTAATATTAAAATAATAATTCAGTTGGCAATAGTGCATGTCTTCCATTCCTAGGGATATTTACTGGATTGAATTTACTGCTCTCTTTACAAAGTCAAGTCCACATTCACATAACTAAAATGTTCTTTATAGTCTGTCATTTGTGATCTTTTTCTCTTTACAATATTTCTGAAGTTCATTAACATTTTGCCTTTTCTGTTCTCTGGCAACAGATGTACAAAGAAGAGAATTCCCAGTGCTTGTTTTAGTCCCAATCTACTCTACTGAAATAGCACTTTTTGTATTAAGCAGCTTGAGAAGCTTGAATTCCATTCTCTAATTGTCATTCAAGTAAGCTCTGACGTTCTTTCAAAATGAAAATTAAGAAGACTTGAAGCTTAAACTTCAGATATATCTACTCTGGACATTTTACAGAAGCCTCATGAGCTTCAGGGCTCCATCACTTTAATGAGCTTGCCAACTCTAAGTCAGATAGTATATCATCTGGGAAAATTCCCTTCTAAAGTGTACCATGAAAGGGTATTCTTGATCTTCATCAAAATGAAGGTAAAACATCTTGAGGGTAGAGACCACCATTGCATTAGTATGTCAGCCTGAAACATACCTTGCTATTAACCTTCATGGTGAGTGCAAAAGTGAAAATATACGCATACATTTTTCTTCTTCACACTCATGACAGGCATGTCTTGCAGTTTCACTAGTCTTACAAGGATGAACAGATTACATCTCTGAGGGATGAACCTAGTAGTGTTGGTCTTTGCAGGCATGAGGATGTTTTGCTGCCAGTATGGCACCGCAGTTCTCTCACTGCATGAGATGGTGAGGTGTAGAGTTAACCACTTTCAGAAATGACAGAGCTTTAATTTGCTCTCAAGAGTGCCTCCTTCCCAGACATTATTCAGATTTAGATATTTGCATGTTCTCTCTTCCTAGAGAGAAGAAGCCAGCCACATTTATAACTCTTAGGAATCTTTCAGGATCTACTAACTGCATTCCTGTAGGGATTCCCTTTAATGAGGATGCAGAGCCCTTACAAAGCTTAATGAGCATTCTATGCTAGTTATTCACATCTGAGTGCCATTGCCTGCTAATGAGGCTGTACTGGAGCCAGTTGGCCTATTTTGGGAAGTTTTTTCTCCTGTCATCTTGCTGTGAACATAATTGATAGAAGAACTTGGAACTGGGACTTCCTGTATATTTGTCCTATCCTCTTATCATCAGTTGTGACTGCCAGAGGGCTTGGTTCTGTAAATTCAGGGATAAGACTGTAAATTTTTCAGTGGTCTGAGAAATGTTCCATCCTTTGTCTGCCTCACTGCAGTTTCAGCTTGCAAAATCAGTGGCTCTTGTTTAACTTCTCAGGCTGAGTTCCCAGATAAATTGTCATCTGGAAAGGTCTTGTTTCCAGCCCTTGTAAAAGCCCAGGCAGTCTTCAGTGGTACTACTCTTACTACCAAAAAGTATTCTTTTGAAAATCTGAGAATTTAATTGCAGTATCCCTTGGCTACAGAGGCTAAAATGGGTCAAATTTGGTCTTGAGCTGTTGAAGGGTGACAAATGCAAAAGTGTATGAATAGAATGCCAGTAACACATGAAATGTAATATATGAAATGACCAGTTTCTTTTGTCTATTATTGAAAGAAAATTCTCCTGTTTGGGATTAAAGTGTTGTATTTTATAAGTCATACTCCATTAAGCAAGGAGTGAGATAAGTTTTGTACATATTAAAATCATGATTTAAAATTTCACAGCTTAAACTTGAGCAGTTTCTCTATACACTGTTTTCCTTGTGAAATTCAGACTTAGCATTTAGAGATGGTGTAGGAGAGCAGTCACATAGATGTCTTATTATGGGAAAATAACTATTGCAGTTCAGGAGCAGCATTTCCAAACGAACTCAAACATGACTTCTGAACACGTGTTGCAGTGAGCTTGCATAAATTTACATAAGTATTTGTTCCTCTGTAATTTCTAAACTCTTATCTCCTTTTAAGAACTATTTTCCCACCAGTTATTTATTATCCTACAGCCTTGCTAAACTAATTAATGTTGGAGAGCACTGTAAAGATTCTTGAAAGAATTAATGAAATTAATCAGCAAAATGACAGTACATGTTTAATGTTTTGTCATAACAGAAGGAGTGCCCTCTAGTTCTCTTAAAAGAATGTAAAAAAATACAATCAAATTGAAAACACAATTTTATCTTAATGTCTTCGTAGAAAGTAATTTTATTCAAATAATTTTATTCAAGAAAGATGCAAAGAAATTAAGAACCAGGAATAAAATCCACATATTGTTGAAGGACAAATAGATCTAGAACTGCTAAGATGTGCACTAACAGATACAGTAATAGACATTAGTATATCTACTCATCTCAGTATTTGTACTCCCTCCACTCATGTCCCAAAAGGCTGCTGTCATTGAATCCTGTCAGATGAGGTGAAGCATTTCTGTTTCTGTGTTGTTCTTAAAGATCAGTCTGCTTCTAATAGATTTCTGAGTGAATTTATTTTGCAACTGCTCTATCTGATATGATGGTGAGGTTATAGAGAGATGTGTGTATGGAAAAACTTCAGGATAAATATTGTAAAATATGCCTTATAGTATTAAATATATTTTAGGTATTGTGTTGAAGGGGAATTTGTGAAAAGATGCTTTTCACAGATCAGTAAGTTGTAGAGTTATCTCTTAATAAAACAGCAATGGATTATGGGTTGAAAAATAGAATTTCTGGCCATGTCGTTTCATCCCATTTAAACTTTTAATGTTCTTTTCCTTTAAAATTTAAACCTTTTTTTTTCTTGCTAGATAGAATAGCCATACAACTCATTTACCAATTCACTTAAGGTAAACCTAATTTTTTACACAAGTTAAAAGGGAAACTGTTTAGTATGCCATCAGTTTTGTGACTTGAAAGCTTACTTTGTGCTTTCACAAGTGATCCCAAGGAACTGAGATGATGCAGTTGTATTTGTCTTGCAGAGGGATTCCTGGGAAGAAATGTGGAACAGTCATAGTAACAGCAGAAGAGCTGGGCTGTTGCCGAGTAAGTGTTTGTTTATACTTTTTAAAAAACAAAAAGAAAATTAATTTGTTATTTACACTGCACCAGATTGTCCAAGGTGTAACATGTAATTTTACATTTTGTGATGTTTGTAAGAAGTTAGGATACTTTTTTCTCTATGTTACTATTGCTTTGTGATAGTAGAAGCAGAAAACAGTATGAAGCATGATGTTTTTGATTCTTAGTTTTCAATCTAGTCTTTATTTCTGCTAGTGCCACATTTTAATATCATAGTGTCCAATTTTTAACAAAGATCCAGTTGTTTAAGACATGGATTTACATGTTCTTTGACCGTGCATCTAACTCCCTCAGAATGCAGCTTTGAATGCCAGAAAATGCAGGAAAAAAACCAGAGGCACTTAGTGTGGAAATATGCCCTTCCTCTTTATCCCCTTACAAATTCTTGGTTCCAGCAATTCAAACTGTACTGTAAGGACACTGGAGAAATGTAAACATACACAGAGGATGTCTAGGAGGCAGATGCCTTCATTTATTTATTTTGTTTTCTATTAGTAGGCTATAAGTAAATTTTTTAATTTTTTTTTTTTTAGTCTAGGAAACCAGTAATTGTTTGTGATTTTTGTGTATTACTCATTTCAGGATTCAGTTTTGATGCAGTTTTGTGCAAACAAACTAGACAAGAAGGACTTCTTTGGGAAATCTGATCCATTCCTTGTATTTCATCGAAGCAATGAAGATGGCAGGTAGATGTCCATTATGTATTTCTGTTGCTAAGCAGTGGGCAGCTTATTTATTTACAGATGGTAATATTAGTTTTCTTTTTTATTTGTCAGATTACATTTTGTTTCTTTTATAACATTCATTTGATTGAAATATATTCTGTTGTTCAGCATAGGAATAAAACTATTGTGACAAATAAGTGAAATACTACAACTCAGGGTTTTAAGAGTTGAATGTATGATAAATATAGAGCACTATGAAAATTAATTGTTATAAAAATAATTAAATGGTGTTACTTTTCCTAAAATATAGCATGCCTATAAATTAAATAGAATTGTCTAAAAAGATGTACTTGCAGAATATGTCAATATTCACAGTTCTTTTAGGTAAATATTTAGTTCTGCAAATTTGGAAGTACATTTACTCTCCTTGACTGAGTTATAGGAAATAGGATTCAAAAATTCCCGTTCTCTCTAAGAACACTTCAGTAGTATCTGTATGTAGAATTTCAGTAGTGATTTCACCAATGACCTTGCTTCCTATTTTATTTTGAATGATTCAGTTCAAAGATGTGTATTCAAGTGTAGTGTTTTAATTTTGCTTCATTTAGAAAAAGCAGAATGCATTAAAACAATTCATTGCATTTCACTTAAGAAAAGGTGATAATGAGATCGCAGAGAGATTTGTGTGTTTCATCTGAGACAGTCCTGGTTAATAAAAATCTCAGACATAAAATGAAGAATAAGAATCAGAAAGCCTTGACTCATTTGGCTCAGTTTCTTAATTTTTAAGCAAGAGTCAGATCTTTACCAGACTCCTTTCTTGATTTGTGACTGATTCCTGTTTAAACCTGTCTGTTTAGACAAGTGGGGTACAGACTGCTCTTGCCTGAAATAACTCACTGAATGGTTGTCATTCTTATCAAAATTTTGGGTAAAAACATTTTGGATTTAGAGTTGCTTCACGCCTCAGTCTATAATCTTTCTCAAGCAGGTCTTGTCCTCTTCAGTCCATCTTCTCTGTGATTTCACAGTTATTCCTTCTTCTTATCTTAAACTTTATATGGATTTTGTATGATAGAATACCTGTTACAGCTCTCTTGATTCCACGCTTGATGACACAAAAGGAAAAAGTAAATAAATACAAAATATATCTTTTTTTTGTTATTACAGTTTTACAATCTGCCACAAAACAGAAGTCATAAAAAATACATTAAATCCAGTGTGGCAGGCATTCAAGATTTCTGTCAGAGCATTGTGTAATGGAGACTATGACCGGTAAGCTGCAGATTAAAACTGCTTTGCATAGATAATTTTTTTTTCAATTCATGTATTCATTTATGTGGAAGCTTTCTATTCAGTATAGTTCCTGATGTTATTTAGATTATTTATGCAGCATTTTGAAAGGATGATACATGTTCAAAAGCATTCATCGCATAAAAGATTTTTAATTCTGTTAATTCTGTAAGGAGCGTTAGTGGTGATTCCTGGAGAAAAAAAATCTTCCCTCTCTGTGGTGTGATTAAGAAACAAAAAAAGGCTTATTTGAAGAATGGCCACTTTTACTGGTGTGCACAAATATTTAAAAATAATTTTTCAATGAAAAACAGTGATTTTTCTTCTTCTGGTGACATTGTAATTTCAGAGGATGCTGATGCCTTCAAGCTATTTAGGTTAGTAGATGAGAAATACAGATGGTAATAATTTTGACAGTGTTTCTGTCAGCAGAAGGTAAATCCTTAGTTGAAACATACTGCTACATGTAGGGAAATAAAGTAAAACTTTGCTCAAATTGATAATTTTCCTCTGAGCATGTCTGTGAATGAAATTCTAATTTGGCATTTAAGAAGTTACTTTTCTACCTCAATTTTTGTTTTCAACTTTCATGCATGTGATTCCTGTGCATTTTGTAGTGCATAGTTGTGCCATGTCCTAAATCTGTTACATTACTTTGTTGTGCTAATTGTTCAGTGAAATGTGTGCACTGAAATAACTTTAATTGGCTATCTTGAAAATCCAGGCTTCTGGGAAAGTGTTCCTTGAACTTGTAATTTACTAGTTAATGCCAAAGGATAAATGAACCAACTTTCAAATCAGCAAACTGCATCTCAGTAGTCAATACAAAGGAACAGAAGAGTAGGATGTGCTTATATTCACTAAACTAAGCAGAGTACTCTGTCTTTATAAACCATTTATTAAAAAATCTAAAGCTAATTGACTTGCATTTTCCTAGGAAAGTGAGGGGGTTTTATAATTTTTTGGAGAGTATCTGCTGGATCTTTGTGGTTTTATTTGATCAGTGATATTCTTAGAATCACAGAATAGTTTGGGTTGGAAGGGACCTTAACAATCTACTTCCAGCCTCTCTGCCATAGGCAGGGACACTCCCACTAGACCAGGTTGCTCAATGCCTTCTCCAGCCTGGCCTTAAACACTTCCAGGGAGAGGGCATCAACAACCTCTCTGGGCAACCTCATAGTATAGAGCTTCTTCATTCTATCCAGCCTAAATCTGCCCTATTCCAGTTTGCAACCATTACTCCTAGTCCTGCTCTTGCAGTACTTGATGTCATATTCTTTCAAGTGGAAGTCAGAAGGATTCTCCTACATTGCCAGTGCTCTCCTTGTGAAGTACTTGATACAGTTTGTCAGCCATGTTGGTTGATCTTTCAATTAGATGCAATATAAATGTCACAATTTCATAAGAAGTGCATTCTAATCAAATAGAATTTTTAACTTGTATATGGGTTCATGTGCATAATGCATAAGCATTATAATGCTTATGAGGGTAATCTCTGGATGCTGCACTATTTATCATATTAAAGAAAATAAAGGTTTTCATAATAATTAAAAAAAGAATTACTGTAGAGGCATATTGAAATAACTGCAGCATTCTGAAAATTCAAAAGTATAATAGCATGCCTCAAATCACTGTGTAGCTACTGTTTTCTCATGTTGATTCTACTTTGAATGCTTTTAACATAATGTGCTCATTGAATGCCTTATGAATAAAAGGGTCCATGGAACTTCGTAATTCTACATATATCAACTTTCAAATTAAGAAATACTCATTAGTTGTCATTTTAATTCAAATTATTATGTTGATAGTCCAGAAGAAGCATACAAAGTTTGGGATTTTTTTTTTTTTTAATATATGTATATATTGAAAGGCCATCATAAGATCTCCCAAGAGCCTTCTCTTCTCTGGGTTCAGCAGCCTCCACTCTCTCAGCCTTTCCTTTTAAGAAACTTATAATCTCATAAATGTGAAGGAATGCATAGGGGGTACATGAGCTTGCTCATTGGATCATACTTTTAGTTAAACTGTTCTGGTATCCTGTCTCAGTATCGTGATTCATGTAATAGACAGATTCATCAGAAGGATGCTCAAGAAACTGCACAAAACCATTAAAAAAACCCATGCTTAATATTTGTCATGAAGCACCTCTCTGAAACTTTGCCATTTAGTTATTGTTTTATACTGTGAAAAAATGGTTCAGATCTACTGAGTAATAATCTACTAGTTTGTAGAAATATAATTGTGAGTTAGTAATTACTAGCAAGTTACTAATTACTAGTGGGTAATATTCTGTGAATTTGTCATTCAATTCTGACTTCAATGAAATAAATTCTAATTAGTTCTTCTATTGAAAGGAAAGCATGTTTACACTGAGTACTTGACATGTTGGCAGACTATCTTTTTATTACCCAGCTTGCCCACCAGCTCCTGATTCACTATTAGAGAGGGGTGAGCATTCATATAATGTCCAGAGCAATGATCCAGCTTGGGAAGAACTGGTACCCAGAGTATGTCTGCCTGTGTCCCCCACACACCCCACAATCTGCTTGTCCCATTTCATTCTAGGAAGAAGCCAGAGTTCTGGTTTTACTGTGCAATCTGATGGTTCTCTAGTATACTCTGACAGAAGAACTAAATGCCTGCCCTTTTGGTTTTTAAATAATTATGCTGCATGTTTCCATCCACCTTGGTCAGAAGGCCAAGCAGCCACCTCATCTATTGAGACCTGGGGGCAGTTTCACTCTTGAAAGAACTATGAATCTCTTTTATCTGCAGCCACAGACAGGGAGAAAAAATCCAAGATCCACAAAATTAATGGAAGGATCTCACATTTCTCATTTGTCACAACTGCAAAATGTTTAGAAAAGGTTAATACTGTCTACCAGATTGAAGTTTTATTGTATTCTGAAGTAATACTTTTTATTTAAGAACCAAATATATGGACTGGAATTCCAAACAGCTTTAATGAACTTTACTTTGTATTGAGAACATTGCTTTTAATCTGTACTTTGCTATTTAATAATGTTATTTAATAAACTCCTTCTTGTTGTCTTCATGCTTCTTTTCAAATCTTACTTTTTTCCATAAGATATTATTACCTCATAGTAGATAATACTTTTTCCAGATAATAGCATCTACCAAAGAAACCTTCATAATAAGTTCCAGCTTGTTCTGAAAAATTTTGGTTTGAAGAATGAAATACACTCTAAAGGTTAAAAGCTGACCTGCTGGAAAGCAGCTCTGTGGAAAAAGACCTGGGAAAAAGATCCTCACACTCTACCCTGTGAGGGTAGAATACTGTGGAGTACTGCAGTACTGTCACCAGTTCTGGTCTCCCTTGGGCAAGGACAGAAAAGGGCCACGAAGATGATTAGGGGATTAGAAAATTTCTTCTGAAGAAAGGCTGAGAGACTGGGTCTTTTCAGTCTGGAAAAGAGAAGGCTGAGAGGAGATTTTATCAATGCTTACAAATACTTAAGGGGTGGGTGTCAGGAGGATAGGGCCAGTCTTTGTTCAGTGGTGCCCAGAGATAACAAGTAGTAATGGGCATGGACTGGAGCATAGAAGTTCCATCTGAATTCGAGGAGAAACTTCTTTACATGAGGGTGACAGAGCACTGGAACAGGCTTCCCAGGGAGGTGATGGGGTGTCAGTATCTGGAGACATTCAAATCATTCCTGTACAATTTAATCTATGTGAGCCTGCTCTGGTAGAAGGCTGGACTAGATGATCTCCATAGGTCTCTTCTAAATGCTATGAATCTGTGATTCTGTGAATAGTTTATAAAAAGCAAATCAGAAAATTCAGTACATCACTTGTGATGTGTTTCTTTCATTAGCCTACACTGTATTTTTCTAATAATTTATGAAGATATGGTTGGTAACATGAGAGACCTGAGAAATGACTGGAAAATTCTGCTGGATTTGGCATAATTGACGTATCCATATCCATATGTATCCGTATGTATTAAAATGCATTTTAATATATATTTTTATATATAAATAATGCTATGATTTTTAAATTTTTTTAGGACAATAAAAGTAGAAGTGTATGATTGGGACAGAGATGGAAGGTAAGGCATTAAGTCTGTTGTTAAACTTTAGAGTTAACCATGAACATTTGCACGTTTTAAAATGTACACAGTGGCTGGAATGGGAGTAGAGAATGATCTTTATCAGTAGTTAGAGATACTGTTTTTTTGTGGTACACTTCTCTTCCGTTTTGCATTTGTGATAAATGCTGAAATTTTAGTCCATTTGAAACATGATGTCTGTATATACATGCACAGAAGAAGCAGAATGGAATCCTTTGTGATCTGTAAGATCAACTCTGTGAATCTCATTAGATTATCAGTTAATGCACATGTATGAAGAGAGGGATAATCTATTTTATAATCCTTCTTTTGCTTAAAACACTGCTTCATAAACTGTTTTATCAAGTATGGTAAGATGCCCGAACCTGCAATTGATACTTGATGTTTCGCTTAGGTATTGCAATGTAGAAACTACCTTTTAATGAATATAATTTCACATTGGGTTTAATATTCATTTCATGCATGTTTCCATCAAAACAATTTTGGAAACACTGGAGTTGGAAGACATGTCTTTTAAGTAACTCCAGTACTAGAAAGAAGATGGATATATATGTGTATATATATATTTATATATATGGAATTTCTGTTGCTTCATTCAACAAGAAAAATCTGTTATTAGTAAAGCTGGCTGTCCCTTTTTTATCTGAAGAAATTAGCCTTTCAAATTTCCTTTGTTTTGATGAACAAGGTACAATTATTATTTTATGAGACTGGATTACTATCTTGTTCTTTTCAAAACATTTGAGCTCTTATCTTTCTATTTTGCTTATAAATTGTATCAAAAAATAATGGTACTAGAATAATACAATACATTGATTTATATTTATCTTTAAGTTGGTCTATCTTAATTGTTTACTATTAATCTTAATTAACACTTTTAAATATAGGGTTATGCACTTAGATTTTTAGGAGAATATTATTTATTATACAGTAATATCTTTAAATTCCTTATGCAATTTATTTTTGTATTATAGCTAATGATACTGTGCTTCTCTGGCCTGATAGTTCTTGTAATCATAGTTTGTCTTCTGCTGCCATTTATTTCCTTGCTGACAAGGTCTGAAACCAGTTTCAGCTTGCATAGCTTATACACTTTTGTCTTTCTGGTTCCTTCATGAGCTCTGTTGATTTATAAGCATTCTCATCACATGTTTACTCACTAGAAACACCTGCTAGTGCAAATTTACCCTTCTTGATGAGATATTCCTTGGAGAGACAAAATAACATATTGTGACAATTAAAAATGCAAGAATTTAAATTAACACATCCATATTAGCAAAATATCAGTTAATCACTGAAACGATGAATTTCTTTTAGCATCTTCTGTTTCGCACATAGATCTGCCAAATCCTTAAAAATAAAATATTTAAATTTTTTTGCATATAAAAGGTGAAGAATACATGTGTTTCTTTTTGTTCTAATTGTACTGTTTTTTCTTTTTATTCTATTTGTACTATATTTTTGGCCTTTTGCTCACTAAGAGTTTCTGATTCAGTGTTCTGATTGTCACTCGTGGACATAAATCTTTCAGTCTAGGAATATTTGGTGTTAGAAAGGCTAAGAGAATAACTTCTTTGGATTCTCAATCCAGAGAGTTAATGAAGAGATCCATATGGTGAAGTGTGATCATGATTATTGTGTTTCTTGACGGTTATACTTCCCTCTGAGGCAAACTTTGTCCATCAAGAAATTATTTTTCAGAGCCAATCTAGTGAAGGTGTGTTTGTCCATCTCAATATTGAGTTTAAGATCCAGGTTGATGATCTTTTACCTGCAGAGAGCACTGAGACTGGTTATGTACATCCAATCCTTTTTAACATGGCTATTCAGAGGAATTATGTCTTCCTAGCTTGGCTCTTGTCAGTCTGTGTATATTGCCATGGGGAAAAGAACCTTTCCAGCACCTCATAGAATTAAACAAACTATTACTTTTATACAGTACAGATATGTTTTTTGCCTCAAAGACAGCTCTGTCTGGAATTGTTTACCTTTTCTCTATTTGCTACAGCATGTTTGTAGGTAGTTATTGAGCTATTATTCAAATGTCTGCATTTGAAATATACTCAGAAATTTAAGGTAGGAATTGTTCTGAAAGGGAAAGATTCCTCTTTAACCAAGACTACTTTTCTTCAGTGCTGTGGTTACCCAAGGCTAAATACACCTTATGTGCTACAGCCACCCATATAGAACTGGAAGAGTAGGGTTTTGTGAAAGAAGGTAGATCCCTTCAGAATCTGATTAATCAGTAACATGTTCACTATTTAGTATTTCTTAAGCTGTCTTACTTTACTTATTTCAAGTGCATTAGCATAATAACTGGACTTTTTAATGGTTTGTTTTACGTATACTGTGAATTTACGTGGGTTTCAAAAAGTGAGATTTGTATTTTTCTTTTTAAAAATTTCATTATGAGAAAATGGAGAAAGAAATTTTATGTTGCTATGGATTGCTTCCATTTTTTCTCTTGCAGCATTCAGATTTATTTAAATTTGCTTTTAATATTTATAGGTTAATTAGAAGTGTGCTATGTTTCTTAAAAACAAATTTTACAGGCAATGAAGTGTTGTGGTTTGGGGAAAAAAAAACTGGTTCTGTTTTACCACAAGCCTTATGACATCAAGTTGTGAAGCTTTGACTTTCTGATCTAATTTCCCATTGCAGGGAAGGAAGATTAGGCAGGCTGTAATAAAACACCTTGTTAGCATCTAGCTGTGAAAGCAGAGTGAGACAGGAGCAGGGGAGAATGGGAGCTGGACCCCAGCTGCCTTCCTCAGAGATGCTTGAGCCACTGGTCTCCCTTTATCCACCTGCTCACTCACCATTGGCTCCTTGGAAGCCAGCAATCCCTGGGTTAAGTGATGAGAAGGGAGTTCAAAGTGAGTGACAGCACTGAAGTGTCAAATGTATTGGTTGGAGCAGAAATAGAATTCAAAAAGGAGAAGCCAAATAACCATTGCTTTAGTGGTAGGGAAAGGTCTGCTTTCCAGTGATGTCTAATAGCGTAAGCTGAGTAGCCTCAGTGAGTTGCTTTTCTCCTCCCAGATGGGAAGAAAAGCAGCTGAAATAAGCTTTGGATCTTCCCCTTAGAAGTGACATTCAATGTCCCACTACACAAGTCAGGAGAACCAGTCTACTCTGGTTTAAGTTACTCCTTTCACACTCCTAATATTCTTTCTCTCATAGTGTCTCACAGTGTTCAGGGTCTTTGGTGCCAGTGATCATCCAGTGAGAAAATGGAGACAATCTTTGGTAGCCTCCTCCAGTTTTTCAAGTCCTGTGAGCTTACACTGGGGTCAGATTTCTAATTTACAGCCACTCCTCTTTGTGCAGCTAAGTTAAACAGAAACCATCACAAAGATTTAAGCTAATACTTTTCATCTCTAATTTTTCATTACTAATAAAGTGAGCACACCACAAACATAGATTTTAAAGCAAATTATACTTTTTGCCATTGCTCCTTTCTTGGGTGTCAGTTCATATTGTGCTTCTGTTTCTCACACTTAGATGTAATTAATGTTTAAATTACTAAATACTTTGCATTTGATTTTAAACTTTTTTTTAACAGTCATGATTTCATTGGAGAATTCACAACAAGTTACAGAGAGTTGTCAAGAGGGCAATCCCAGTTCAATGTGTATGAAGTAAGTATTGTCAGAATATACTTGATTTTAGAAAATAAATGGAAACTGGACAAACTAGTCAAATCTGTGCTGAGCTTGTCAAAATCAAGCTTTGGAATTATTTTACATTTCTTCATTTATGAAGAAGAGAATAGCATCTAAAACTTGTGCTTCATAAAAAGATTTAAGGACTAGCAGGTATATGTGCATGTGGTATCTCTCATCTTTGAGAGGGAAGGAAGATTGCATAAAGCAGCTGGGCTGTTGTGGCATAACTTGGAGGAAATACTGGGTTACTCCCATTTCTGTATGAACAATTTGTCTTGTCTTTTCTTTCTCCTTTTTCCAACATGTGTTGTCACTATCTTATCCCATCCAAATGTATGGTTATTCCTACATGAGATGCAGTGTCACACACCTTAGAACTAAATGTAGACTTTAGATCTCCAGAGTTTTGATGTAGGGCTTATGAGTGACAAAGAATTTAGTGTACTTATTGGCAGGGGTTTTCATGTGGTCAGTTACCATTATTGCTTAAAGTGTTGCATCTCATTTCTGGTTTAGGATTCATACATCTGCCAGTTACTGGAATTGGCAAGCAATTGTCAATTCAGTTAGAGCTTTATATTTTTAGGTGATTTCTAACTGCAATAAGATCTTAGTGCATCCACATTCCCTCTTAGTCTTCCTCTTATTCTCTTTTGTCCTCAGAGCCCCGTGGCCAAAATTGTGTAGGAGTGTTTATTTCAGATCAATGAAATCCCTGGTTTAAGACTTCTTTCTTAGTTTAGTCTGAGATGATTTGGATTTGCAAAGTAAACTTTTTTGCCATTTCAAACTTTACTGAGTCCTCAAAATATCCTGAGCTTTATTCTCAGAAGCAATCAATGGGTTTATTGAAAGAGAAATTGAAATGCACAAACTTGAAATGTCAGGAAGGGACTAATTTTTTGCCTTTTTTTTTTTCTTTTTTTGGAAAGCTTCCTTTAAAAATTACCCCAGCTTTTGGCATAAAAAATTGATAGGGTAAAAAATCCCCCATAGTCTAAGCATTACATCTCCTGTGTTAAAACTCAATTTTTAAATTAATATCCCAAAAGAATCTTAGTCTGGAATATGAAATGTGTCATAAAATTTCAAAATGTGTTATGTATGGAGGGACAATGGGATGAAAAGATTCAAAATCTGTTGTCACTGAGAATAAGTGTTAAATTACAGACTTTTGCTGAGGAAATGTTACATTCTGCAGTATTAAACTCTAGCTTATGTTTTTAAAATTCAACTAAATTAAATTTTTAGTTTCAAATTTACGTACCTTATATGAAAGAGAGAGAGGTTTGGAGGGAGGGCTGGAACAGGAGAGAGATAGGTAGAATAGAGAATAGAGATAGAGAGATAGATAGAATCATAGAATGTTTTGGGTTGGAAGGGACCTTAAGATCGTCTAGTTCCAGCCCCCATGACAGGTGCCAGGACACATCCCACTAGAGCAGGTTGCTCAATGCCTCCTCTGCCTGGCCTTAAACAGTTCCAGGGAGGGGACGTCCACAATCTCTCTGGTCAACCTATTCCAGTGTCTCATCATCCTCACAGTAAATAACTTCTTTCTTATCTCCAACCTGAATTTCCCCTCTTCCAGTTTGCATCCATTACTCCTAGTCCTGCCATCCTGTCCCCTATTAAGAAGTCCTACCCCAGCCTTTCTGTAGGCTCCCTTCAGGTATTGATAAGCTACTATGAGGTAGTAGTTGTAGTCCCAAGACTTCTCCAGGCTGAACAACTCCAACTCTTTCAGTCTGTCCTCATAAGGGAGGTGCTTCAGTCCTCTGATCATCTTTGTGGCCCTCATCTGGACCCACTCCCATTGCCTGATTTCCCTGTGTTTCCTTTCACCATTCTTTTTTCATCCAAGCATCTAATTGAACATTCTGAATCACATTCTTGATGCATTTGCACAAAACCCAACATCTGTCCCATGATACCTGGTGGCATCTCAGAAGTATTCCTTTCATGTTGAAGAGACTGTAGTCTACTCTTTATAGAACTTCCAAGATGTTTCTATCAGTGGACTAATGTATATAACCCAGGAAAACACACCATATGCTGAAGTGCCTAAGAGAAAGATGGGCAAGGTGGCAGTATATTCTATGAGAAATTTCCTTTATTTTACCTGTTTCTTGGAGCCTTGCTCTTTTGAGATAGATTTTGACCCATACAATGCAATAGATTGCATGCAGGTTATGTCACAGAACAAATGCCCATTCCTAGGTCTAATTGCCAGAAGAATTATTGTAGTTAAAAGCAGCTCTCTCTTGGAAAATGTCAGCATACATAGAGCACTCCCCCTCTCTAGAAGTTATGGGAGCGTAACATGAATCCTCTTACTGCATCAGCAGTTTCAATTCTTGACTTATATAATTCACACCAAGTACAGGAATTGAAGAGAAAATACAAGGCACTTAGTGCTCTTTTTTTTTTCCCCTGTTGCTTTGAAGGTCTCTGGAAGTGTTTCTTCTTTCTAGTACTCTGTAGCTCCTTCCCAGCTTATACCTGGCACACCGAGTGGGATATTATTTTTGGTATTTCTGTAGTGGCTCTGTCCTTGCACTCCAGTGTTTTCAGAAGCCAAGATTTTGGTCTTACCCCTTCCTTCCTTCCTTCCCAAGGGAAAAATGCTATCTCAAGCTCTCCAAGATCAATAGTCATATGTGCCATCCAAAAAATTTGGGAATAGCTTTTTACAACAAATCTTTTAACGTGATCTTGCTGGTATAAGCATCTCCTCTTTGAAATCAGCAGCCAATTTGCCTTCAAATTATACTGAAGGTAATAGAGAAAATTCTGCTGTGTGATGCCAAGTGGTGATTTGTGGATTTGCTTGGGTGTAGTTGCTTTTGGGATGGTTCCATGTCTGCCTGTCTTGAGGACTACAGTTCTATCATTGCTTTGTTCATTTTGGTAAGAGAGCCTCTTGATTAATTTAGAGTCACATGTGTGTCCACATTAGTGAAACTGCTGACAAGCCTGTCTGCAAGATCTTAATTGATGCAATCTTCACCCCATTCTGGAAGTTCTTTCAGTTCTGCTTTTCCGAAGTGTGATTCAGATGTAAGATAATCTAGATAATTAGTCATAGTTATCCTGATTGACAGTTTAATTTCTTATGTCTCTCCAAATAAATGTTTGTGACCTTCTCCTGTGTTTCGAGTATGCTTTTTGAAGGATTTAGGTCAGCTTCTGTATGTGCACCATGAGTCCCAGCATCATGCAGCTTGCATCTAGGGTGTCTCTCAGAGCTGAATTTTGGGTTTTTTACTTTCACATCTAAAGATATTCTTGCAAATAATGAGAAGAAAATCCTATCTAACTATAGCCTGTTGCTTTCTGTATGATGTGCAGAGTATTTGTTACTTATTGAGCTGTTCTTTAATTGTTCTTGGGCTACTGCCATTAAACACAAATGTAGTTTAAGCAAGCACAAATGCAAGATAGGGAAGGGGGGTGCTCCAATTACATGCTGCACTTTTATTCTGGAGATGAGCAAAAGTGGTGTTGTGTGAAGGAGGACAAAGATGACAAAAAGCCATGGGGTTCTTTTCTTACTTAGATCCAAAATAAACCCCAGAATTACTGTAATTTACAGCAGTTTCCTGTGGGTAGTGTCACAGCACAGGTTACCGTGTGCAGTGAAAATGTCCTCTCTGGTTTTATCACTGACATGACCCTTACCCTGCCAGGAATATTCTGTCATAACATTTTAAGTCATTTTGCTGTTTCTTAAATATAGTATCAATGTCTTACTCCAGCAGAAGCATAGATTTCCCAAGCCTCCCCCCATTGCAGTTTTCCCTACTTTGGCATGGCTTCTACTTGAGCAGTCAGTGCAGTGTCAGAACTAAAGAGACTGGACAAATTCTTTCATAAGCATTTTACATTTACAGATTGACCCAAAGCAGGCTGAGAAATTTGTGTTTCAGTGGGGTCCCGTATTTTCAAATTAGAAACACTGCTGTAATAAACTCTTTTCAACTGACATTTTTTAATGCATAAAAATTCATGTAGTTTCCTAGGTTAGTGCAGGAGTGTAAGAATGTCAGAGGATTAAAATGTTGTTTAATTTATAAAGTTATCTGAAAAACAAACACATGAATGTTATAGTAACTGGATTTTTAGGAGAGAGACAAGCTGTAACTTATTTAATCTTTGATCCCAAGTAGATGCCTTGTTACCTGTGATATATTTCACTCCAAACTCTAGTACCTTTCCTAGCAATTTGTAAGTAGACAATTGTCAATTTACCTGAAGGAGAAGATTCAGATTAATCTCCTTTTTGGCATTTAATGACTCTGGCAAGAAATATGCTGCTAACTTGGGCTCTGACTACTGGATTCTGGAGAGCTGTGAATGAAGTGCCACAGGGCAAGCAGGCAGTCTATTGCTTTCACCTTCCTCTAATGGGCAGTTGCCAGTAGGAGTCACTTTCCAGCTAAGGTTCTGCTCCAACAAGAATTATCACACGTGTAAACCACCGGTAAACAGACTTAATCCATTGCTTGCCTGTCAATACACTGTTAAGAGCAGGGACGGGGTGTTTGGGTTTTTTAAACATTAAAGGGCTTCTGGATGTGTGAGGCAGTAAAAGCCTTGAAGAATACTTTCTAGATAACTATGGCATACTGGAGAGAAAATCATTCTCATTTAGCCTGTTTGAGAAGACCTCAAATGAAGTATAAAAAGGACAGGTGTAGGGTCTTTCACTGGGTTAGAACAACTCCATATTTCATTATGAGCTGGGGCCAACCTGTTAGAGAGAAATGTTAGGGAAAGGGACCTGGGAGTCCCGGTGGACAGCAGGATGACCATGAGCCAGCAATGTCCCCTTGTGGCCAAAAGGACAATGGCATCCTGGAGAGGGGCATAGTCAATATCCTCCCCCTCTGCTCTGCCCTGGTGAGACCACATCTGGAGTATTGTGTCTAGTGCTGGGACCCTCATTTCAAGAAGATGGGGAACTGCTTGAGAGAGACTGTGAAATCATAGTTACCTTTTTCTTTTTTACGTTGCACATCTGTTCTGTGTTGTGCAAGGAATATGGTCTTTAAATGTGATTTCATTTCAGTTGATGGGAGAGAAATTTTGGAAGAGCTGTATGACTGTTTTTCCCATATTCAGGCCAAATTGTTTCAATATTTTATAGCGGTTAAGTGACTAAGATTTCACTTGGGAATGTTTTAATGCCTTGTCATTCACAGAACATCTGTGAGTAGTTTATAGTAAAACTTGGCAGTAAACCACAAGGATTTGACTTTCCTAGTTGCACAGGAGATAGTAGATCAACTGAATTACCAAAATAATGGTTTGCTTCCAGTTTGGTGTGCCATTTTGAAAAAAAATCAATAGTACCTTTTAATGTATCTGTAGTAAAAACTGACTGATTGGCTTTGAATGGGCAGGTATTGAGAAGGGAGACAGCTTTTATTGGTGGCTACAGTGAGAAATTGTATGGGTGTGAGTTCAAGACATTCAAGAAAACATTTTAATGCTTTCTAGTCCAGTTCCATGGAGATTCTTGTGTATGGGGGTTGCACTGAAATGCAGAAAAGTGCATAATCCTGTAAAAATTCAAAGTGGTGTTTCACTGAGCACTCAGATTTAATGAACATTTTCTGTTGCCCCAGTCCCCTGTTTGTCAAATGTGAATAACAGCAATACCTCACCTAGCAGGTACCATGAAAATAACTTCCCTAGTTTTTGAATACTCTAGCATTGAAATACATAAGTAAACAAGATGTAGAATGAATTTAGAATCCACAGAAAATAGATTACTTTCTGGATTGAAAGTATCTCAGCACCTATCTTAATGTTAAGTCATAAATCATACTGCTTTAATATTTTTATTTGTTCTTCTAGGTAATAAATCCAAAGAAAAAAGGAAAAAAGAAAAAGTATGTTAATTCTGGAACAGTAAGTAAATAAGTTCTATGCTATTGAGTGTTTTTCTTCTCTCTCTAGTTTTCTTAATGAGAATAGAGCCTTCCATGAAGGCTACAACAGAAAGCTCTTTACTATTATGCAGCATCTATTTTTAGATTTATTTTTTAATATGAAGACTGAAAAAAATCTGTGTCCAAGCATACTCTTAAGTTACCAATGTTTTGCGAAATGAGTTCACCAAGATTTTATTCAAGTTCTTGAAGTTAATGAACTGAACACTATTAATTTTTATCTGAAACATATTTGCATTTTTAAAAGACAATTTTGATTTTAACTGTAACTGCTGAGCTAACATCATTAAAAGCTAATATGGTTATCATGGCTGAACCAAAAATAGACAGGCTTTATTATTGTCAACACATTTTTGTAAATTTATCTTGAAAGATCTGTTAGCATGGTTTGGGGTGAGAATTTAATGTCCTTTTGTTCATACTCAATATACTGTTTCATGAACTACCTGTTAGCAATGCAAATTCCCTTCAGCACTTCCTCAGATTCTGTGCTCTGGCATCCATGATGCTCAGAATATAATTTATTAAAAAATTAAGGTAAGTGTTGAATTTTAGAAAAACCTAATCACATGTACAACATGTTTCTTGAAAACACATCCATCCATCTTGAAAACATTACCATGTAGGTTTTTTTCCACATGAACTTGGCACTAGAGTCAGTTGGGCTACTTGCAGCCTAAATTATATTCTTGAAGGAATGTTTTGTAATTCTCATGTTTTTGTATAAGTTGATCGGTAGGAAAAAAATCTGCTTCTACTGTGCCTGTGCTTTAAGTTGTAAAACATACCCAGAAGCAGCTTGTACTTAAAAAGTTACAATAAAAGATCCAATTCATTATTTTTTATAATTTATTTTTGCTTGCATATTCCTTTCAGTACAATATAGTGATTTAAAACTAAGTTCTATTAGGCTAAACTAGTGAGTCAAAGATATGAAAAGTGATTATTGCAAACCAATAATAGAAGTAAATGTACTAAAAAAATTGGGAGTGTGAAATCTGGCCTAGGCTACAGAAGAGCAAAAATGCAATCACAGGTTGAATTTTACTGTTGCTTTTGAGTTTAAATATTTTAACAGCTTCACATGCCTGTGTTCCAAAAAACGTATTTTCCTCAAGTTTTTTCAGACAAAATCAACTGTGTCTTGTCATCCTTTGCTTCAAATTGCATGGAAATTTACAGAAAACAGTTGTTCGCAATTTTCTTTCCTATTTCTTACTTTTCCAACATTTTCTACTGTTGGTTTTATAATTTCTATTGTTTATCAAGTCCTCTTTGCCCTCCTTTGCCCTTACTTCTTAGTCCTTCAGGCTTCCCTTGTACTTCTTCAAATCATCGATTTCTTTTGTGTTTGCCTGCAGTTTTGTTTTTCTTCTCCCTGTCATTTATCCCACAGATTTCTAAATTCTCAAACAAGGCACCAAGACCATCATTCTCACTAACAGCAAGTTTGCTGTGGGGAAACTTTATGTAAAGTGCATATAGATCATTGACTGCTATCTTACTGCTGCTTTGAAGTAGTTTGTACTTAGTGCAGCCATGTCAACTCATCATTACTTAGGAGGTCATTTTAAATTCAGCAAGATGAACTATATACTAAGCAGAAATGTTTCACAATACGTTAGTAAAATTTAAAAGTCACTGTTTGAAACTCAGAGCACTGGTAGTCATTGTCCAAAGAGAAGTAAACACCATAATTTAAAATCAGATTCACTGTAAACTTTTGCTTAAACTAATTAGGAACATGATGACCAGCTGTAATAACAAGTCATCCATTAAAATAACTGTGTCCAGTAGGAAAGTCCATAGAAATTTTGGTCTTTCATGTTTATGAGTCTATGCTACAGATAGTCTAGTAGAACTTTGTTATGATCTATTGTTCTCAACTGGAGGGTAATTTAATGATTTTAGACTTTGAACGTGACCAGGAATCACGAAGAACCTGTGACAAAGGAAGACACAATTACTACCTGTAATCTCATTCTGGGCCCAAGTATACAATATAGGAGGATTGTCAGTTTTTATGTTTTGCTGCATTTCAAGGCAAATAATGTTTTGAAATTAACTTCCATCCTCTTTTAATTCCTTTTATCATTATCAGTGAGTTTGCTTTGAGTGGTTAATGAAGCATTTTCCTGCCTGCCTAATGTGCCTATATTATTAGAGAGTTTCACTTTGTAAATCAAAGCTTTAATTCTTTCCATCATAAATGTTGTGTGCTGTATGAAGATCTTAAAAGTTGGATCATTTCCCCTTCAGTTTATTCTTCCATGACTTGAGTGCTGGAAATGCCGGTAGCACCACTGGGCCACTGTCTATGTTTTGGGTCTATGTAGTTTCTGGGTAGTAAGAGCTGGGAATAAAAAAAATTGTTTTCTCAGCATTTTTTATATATTCCATTTAATTTTATAATGTATTTCATGTGCATATTTTACATATACATAATTTTTAAGATTTTTGCATTCTTGTCTTACTTGATACCACTTTCTTAATACAAGATGAGAAATAGCATAAAAATTATAATTGAGTTCTTTAAACAGTGCTGAAGTATTCATAGTAGAGATGCATAATCATTTAGCTTCTAATATTCACCTGTAGTGCACAGTGATCAGAAGATGTGATCAGGTGTCACCTTCCCTGGAATGCAATCTTCCATCTTTTACTCTAACAAAACCCCAAACAATTGCAGTAGACTTCCAGAATTGTCACTTCCCTTTCAAGAACTGCCTATTGAAATGCTCATTCTATTTTTGTTCATCTGGGAAATGACAATTCATGTCTGACTCTCTTTTATTTGCTTTCAGGTAACGTTGCTTTCCTTCCTAATTGAAACAGAAGTTTCATTCCTTGACTATATTAAAGGCGGGTATGTAATTGGCAACAAACTTTTCTTGTTTTCACAGTCTCATTGTCATTCACTAATAATTTGTGTCTGTGCATTGCAAATGATCACTCTAAGTAGTATCTGTAAGAAGCTGTATTTTTTCCTCATTTTAGAGGCTGTGCTTTGCTACATGGAACCTGCAGACATTTACTGATGTGTGCTAGTTCTGGAACTTCACTTATAATGTTGGAATTGATGTTGGAACTAAAACACTGAGAATTAATAATAACCTCTGATCAGCCAGTGAAAATGTGATTGACTAAAAGTGTATTATCTTTATACTATTAAATTAGTAAAATGCAGTTTTATTTCTGATTGCACCGACTTCTGGTATATTTAATATTGGCATTTTTTTAAAGGCTTTTCACTTCAAAGGCTTTATTTTTCAATAATAATTATGCAAAATTAATAACACATTCAATTTCTCATTTATCAACATTTTCCCAAAAGGGAAGTAGAGACAGAAGCAGCAAATGGCTTAATGAAGAACATGCCTGGAAGTGGGACTGAATGTCAGAAATTCCTGGCTTTTAACCTCCCTGCAAGAACACAGTTCTTCTCTAGGATAAATGGAAATATTTTATCATATGTTCCTTAGCACTTCTTATGGATCTTATGGATTTTTGAGGCATAAGATATGAATACAAATTCTGTGTTTATTTTAAAGCATTTATTACCTGTGAAGAAAGAAGTTAATTTTTGTTTCAACCTTCAAAAAATTACACTGTGCAGCAGCACATAGGTTAAGGCAAAGAGCTCAGTGTGTACCTTAACAATGACCCATTCCCTCTACAAATTACACACCCAGCATAGAGTACAAGCTAAGATTGGGGATCTTCAAATGGGCTTCAGGTGAAATAAAATAGAAATCTGTGTTGTGCTTTGGCAGTAGCATTATAGGGCTTTGTCTTTGTTCCCGGTGGTGGTGATCCTGTAGGTGAGAATATGCTTAATGCATCCATCATTGAAGTTTGTTAAGCTGAAGTGATGCCCCCAGTCATAATTATTGGCTACAGAGAAGCTGTCAGTAAGATATCTTGATTGCCATTGTGTTAAAGATTTTGAAAAACTGCAAACTTCAAATAGGAGCAGTTTTTTTATTCTCCAGGGGTTTGTAATCTGTAAAATGGGTTTGTAATCTCTGCTGGACAACGCAACAAGGTCAAGCCAGGAAGACACTCTATGGATCAGGATATGGATTAATGGAGTCCATGGACTTGGCTGAGCTGAAGACTCATACTTTTATGGTGTATCTCAGTCAGGGGCTGAGGGCTGTGTTGAAATGCAGCAGCTGAGCCAATGGAAGGCATATGACACAGGTTAATCTGTTTAGAGCCATTAAAAGGCTTTTTGGTCCATGTAGGACCTCCACATTTTGTTCCAGAACGCTTCTGGACTACAAACTATGCAGCTCTTCTAGATTTGCCATCCTTACTTCCAGTTCAGTTAACTCCAAACACTGGTGCTGGAATACTTCATGTCAAGGTCTGTGCTCTTTGAATCCTAGCATTTATCCTCAGAAAGGACTTAATTAATTTGTTGACTGTGTTAGAATCTTAAATCTTAGCAAAGCTAAAACTTCCTAATATGGGTCAGAGATGCTGTCAAGGTATTACTGAATGTGGAACATCTGAAGAATGTGTTGAGTCTGTATAATGAGAAATAATGGATGTAAATTGGAAGGGGGTAGATTAAGGCTACATATAAGAAAGAAATTCTTTACAGTGAGGGTAGTGAAACTCTGGAACAGGCTGCCCAGAGAGATTGTGGATACCCCCTCTCTGGAGGGGTTTAAGGCCAGGCTGGACAAGACACTGAGCAGCCTGATGTAGTGGGAGGTGTCCCTACCTATGGCAGGAGGGTTGGAACTCGATGATCTTTAAGCTCCCTTCCAACCCAAACTATTCCATGATTCTATATAGTATAATGAATTCTGTCCATATGTTTCCTTGGCAAGCTGTTCCTTGGCAAGCCCAAAATTAGGGATTGCCGTGGTTAGGCACCCACTTGTCTCTGTGTTTCTGAGTCCATTTTCAATGATTAGCTTGGCTTGGTGTGCCTGATCTGAATTACTGTGAGCAACAGATAGAGAGCTGCTTGAGATAACAGAAAAGTACTTGGAGCATCAAGGTTCTGGAACTGTCATGGTCCACCTGTTGTGGAGGTATTCCAACTTGTCTCAGTTTTCTGGTTTTAATAGAGAATCCTAGAGTTTAAGAGAAACAAGTTATTTTTAGGACTTCTGTTGCCTTTCTCAGGAACGTTCTTCTTGTGGACTTAAACAGAAGTAGAAAATGGCCATCCATCCATTTTTACTGGAAGTTTGTGTGAATGAATTATACATATACACAAGTGCACAAAGAAAGATTTTTCCCTTTAGTGTAGCTGCTCTTTGAGGCTTGTTGTACACATATGGCGTAAACGTTCCCCATTGTCCTGGTTTTGGGCCCAAAATTAGTTCAGAAGAATTCTAAACTACTAAAGGAACCCCCCAGTGACAGATGGCCCTCCCTCCTCTCTCTGAAGAGAGGAGAGGAAGGAAGGAGGAGATTTATGAGTTCAGAAGAATTCCGAACTACTTTAATAGATAATGAAACAATAGACAAAATCAAAAGGAAAAGACAAAAAAAAAGGTGTACAATATTTACAAGACCGAATCCAGCTCCCGGGATGATAATCAGGTCCCCACGTGAGTAGGCCGAGGAGAATCCAGCTCCAGGGATGATGATCACGTTTCCACGTGGGCAGGCCGAGGAGAGAAGGCCTGTGGTCTGAAGAGCGCAGGGCCGGGGAGGGAACGGCCGAGCAGGGAAGAGAGAGGCTGACTCTTCGATCCCTCAGCTTTTATATTGAGCATGGGGCAGATGGGATGGAATACTCCCATTGGTCACATGTTACATCCATCAATGTAGAACCCTCCNTGGGCCCATCCTCCACCAATTCCTCCGTTTTTCTTTAAACATTATACAACGGTAAACAATCTTACACACAATAATAACAAGTAAAAATATTAGTACAAACACAAACCAGAAAATTTACCCCATTCTACCTCAAACCAGGACACCCATTCATTCAGAATTCTTCTCTGCCAAAAATGTGTTTAGAAGGAACCAAGGAATTAAATTTTTATCTATATTTGGAAAGAAAAATAATACAGTGGGGGCATGTATTATCTTTTTAGGATAGTTTATCACATTTCTCACTGAGTTGTAACAGTACAAATTAACAAACCTTATTATCTGCATTCTGTAGACAAATAATAGAAATTTTGAATACAAATAATGCTTCATTGTTCTTACTGATATTTTGTATTTATTTCTGTAACTTCATGTCCAGGAAGTCTTGTGTTACTGCTAATTACTCCTTAAGTTTTTTTTCCTTTCTTTTGTATAAGGAGGATTATTCAGTGCAATGATCTGTGTTTTTAAGTATGAGCAATAGTACTTATTTTTTTCTACAGAATTGTATTTAGTGATTTATCAGCTATTTTTATCTGCATGCCAGTGAGAACTGGAGAATAAAAAAAACCTTGTATGAAATTTTTCCTTTTTTCTGCAACCTATACGGTTTTATAAATGTGACCAGGAGGCTGAGACTCAGTCTCTTTTTATTGGCTCCTCTCTCCCTTTGTTCATCTTGTATTTACTGCTCCTACTGCTCCTATTTGCAGTCTAGTTGACTGATTTTGAAAGAAGGGTAAACAGAAGGTTTTTGTCATTAAGTAGCCTGTTTTCCCATCAAATATGTCCTCTTAAATTCTTTTCAGCTCCCTGTTATTCTTCCATTTAATTATGCAAGGGGAAGAAAAGTGATTCTGCAATAGGCACAATATTGTCTCTTCCACAAATGGATACTTTTGCAATACTTCATGTTCAGAACTTTTGTTGTAATTGATTTGAGGTGTCTAGAACTGATACTTGTTTAATGGAAAACTCAACAGCTTTAACAGTGACAGATTTGGATTACAGCATTGATTTCATTTATATTTTGAGTCTGCATCTGTTTAATTGGATATGCCATTATAAGTATCATTAGCATGACTGTTGATTTTATAAAGATCTTTGAAGAATTATATCGATGTTTGTCCATGAACTCCAGTTTTGTTTTACTATATAACACTGTTTTTTATAGCAGTATGGCAGGGAAGAGGCAGACATCTTTGTTCATTTTGAATATTACATCAAGTGGTGCTATCTTAACATCTACGTTTTCCTTACTTAGTGGTACCTAATCACATATTTTACCACAGTGACCTTCTCAAATTTTAAAAAGATACATTGTGCTAAAAATTAAGGTGTATTTCAAAATCAGATTTCTCTTGACATTTGCCATTTAAAAACATGTTCCTATCATAACACATCAATATATATGAATAAAATCAGGAATGCAGGGGATATAGCCCTGAAGGGGAGTGCAGTTGAAATCATCCTAGTTTACAGCAGTGATTGTCAAACAGTTAGCTTATAATCTGTTCTTGGTCTGGGAGATAAACCAGGTACCAAGTGAGCAAACAAGTTCCTCTAGGCATTTGTAAATCAGTAAAATTCAGGAGCCAAATCCATTTGCAGACTGAAAACACTAAGTAATTTCTGCTTTCCCAGGTTAGTGGAAGACAGGAAGAAATGTTTTCCTCCTACCATGTTTAAAAAAATTATTTTCATCCAGGTTTTTGAAAATGTATGTCCATGTGTTGTTTGGATTCTAAGAGCTTTGGACATGCATTTTTAACTAACCTATATTGAATCATTGATGATCAAAATGGAAACTTAGAACTCCTTTTGTGACAGCTATTTTTTTTCAAATATGCATATAATGTAATGGCATTCATATTTAATGGTTGAAGGAGATGTGGTGTGAGATACAGGTATGAAGCAAGGAAGTCCTAGTCTCATATTCTGGAGGCTTTACCATGTATTTTTCATATCCTTGGAAAATAAGACTCTGTAAGGGGAAAAATCTTGTAAGAGCCTTTATCAGAAAAATCATAGACTCATAGAATCAAAGAATAGTTTGGGTTGGAAGGGACCTTCAAGATCATTGAGTTCCAACCCCCTGCCATAGGCAGGGACGCCTCCCACTAGATCAGGCTGCTCAGTGCCATGGCCAGCCTGGCCTTGAACACCTTCAGAGAGGGGGCGTCCACAGCCTCTCTGGGCAACCTCTTCCAGTGTTTCACCACCCTCACTGTAAAGAATTTCTTTCTTACGTCAAGTCTAAATCTACCCCCTTCGAATTTACATCCATTGTTTCTAGTCCTCCCATCCGATATCCCCTGCCTTTCTGTAGGTCTCCCTCATGTTCTGGTAAGTTACTGTAAGGTCCCCCCTGAGCCTTCTCTTCTCCAGGCTGAACATCCCCAACTCCTTCAGCCTGTCTTCATAGGGCAGTTGCTCCAGCCCTTTTATCATCTTCGTGGCCCTCCTCTGGACCTGCTCCAACAGCTCAATGTCCTTCTTGTGTTGGGGGCTCCAGAACTAGACACAGTAACTCCAGGTGGGGTCTCACCAGAGCCCAGTAGAGGGGCAAAATCATGTTGAAACTATTCGGCCAAGCAAGCAAGACAAGTGTCACTGTGGACTGAAATGCCATGGAGAGGATGCATCCCCTTTGTAGTATTGATTACTCCAGTAGCAATATTTTAGAGTTCTGTGCAGTAAGTTGTCCTCAAACCTTCAGCAGCTCCCCCCGCTAATGGACCAGCTGGTCATCACTCCAAAGCCGCAGGAAGAAATTATTGTTTCATTCTAATATGCTGTTTAAAAACTCCTTGATCATTAGAAATGTTAGCCAAGCCTAGTCAAAAGCTAAATCCAGGCTTAGTTTGTTCCCTTATGTCTATCAGTGCTGACACAGCTCTTATTAAAAGATGATAGGTTTCACTGTGCTCTCCCAAGGAAATAAATGAAATGGCTACTTTGTAGTTATGATATGAAGATTACAGATCCTTTTAAGATAAATTTCTTCATTTCTCATAGCAGTATGGGGTAAAAACACCTGTCCAAACACCTGTATCAAATTGGTCACCTTTCTGTAGCAACTTTATTCTGTCAGAGCAGTAGTGAGCCATCCATTTCTGAAGACAAGTTGCTATTCTTGAATACCCTGAGTTCTCCCCAAGGACAGGACATTCAGAAGCTCACTCTGCCTGTCCAGGTGACAGTGTTTTAGCAGTTCTTGTGCAAAACCTCATGACCTCGCAATATCACTGATGTATCAGGTCTTAGGAGCTTTTGGTGAAGCTTGTTGGAAAACTCTACAGCTGGGAAAAGCTCTATGGCCTTAGCCAAAGAATGTCTTTATCAAAACCAGTAAGTTTTGTTGCCTTGAGGCAGCTAAATTTGTCTTGGAAGCTTCAATTTTACACGCTTTTTAAAATTTTGAGCATCCTTATTCTAAGTTAATGGGTTTTTTCAGCTAATGTCCCTTATATAAAATGCAGTAATCAATATTATTTAAAAGTGCATTATTGATGTGTTGATATGTTAATAATAACGATAACCTAATAAATAGTAATAAATAGCATTTGATACAACATAAGAATCAGTCTGTTAAAAAGAAAGAAAATATGTATAGAATAGTGTGCTTTCAGGTATATTAATTGCATTTAATTTGCTTCTAGAATAACGTGTGTGTAGCCATGAAAACAATTCTTAAAATTTCAGTGAGATTAATTTCCCTGTCATTGTATTTGGCTTTCAGACTAGTTGTATCTGATGTTCCCATGACATCAACTTTTAAATTAGCCTTCCTGGATTAAGTTTTTAGTTATGGCTGGTTGATTTTTGTAGTGCTTATGAAACAGTAGAGAAATTAATACCTTTTCTTAATAATCTTTCATACAAAATACACGTCTTCACAATATTGCATCTTGTTTTGAAAAAATTTTCAACAGTAGTGTTAATATGGAATTGAGTTGTTTGTTTGGAAGACTCAGCTTCACATTCAAAGGAAGTTTAATTACTTTTTGATAAATTTGACCTTTATTTTGTACCATTTTGCATTTTGTTATTGCTTTCCTCAGAGGCTACTGGCTGCTTCGTGTAACTTAAGCTTCTTTGTCTCTGTTCCATGAGAATGTATTCTCAGTGCCATGTTTCTAATACACAACCATAGAATCATTTAGATTAGGAAAGACCATTAAGATCATTGAGTCCCACCATTAACCTGCCCACTTCACCACTAAACTATGTCCTTCAGCACCATATCTACACATCTTTTGGATACCTCTGGGGATGGTGTTTTAACTCCTTTCTGTCTTGAATTCAGATTTTGTGAAACTCTTATTTTTTCTTACCATTGGATCAAATGCAAATGAATCCAGGAAATGGGTTTACAAATAAGTTTTGCTGTTCCTATTCAGAGGAATTGTTTGAGGGTTTTTTTTTCAGAGATGCATTTTTCAGCATCCTGAAGGATTTCTGCACTTGATCTTACTGCCAGGTAATGCTCAGAGGTGTCTTTTTTTCACTCTTTAAACATTACACCTCATGAAAATCCTTAAAATTTAAGTACAGGGAGATTATAGCTCAGAAGAAGGGCAGGCCAGTAAGGACTCTAAGCATAAATCTAGAAGTGATAATTGTGTCAGTCTTCTTTTTTTGTTGGTTTTTTTAACCTCTTCTTATCTAACTGCAGTGATGGTGGTAGAAAACTAATTGACATGCCTGTCTGATGATTTTGATTCTTATAACTGACAGTGCAGAAGAACACTGTGATCAAGAAGCCACAGCACCTGACATTTGTTATAGTTCAAAGAAAATCTGACTTGTGCCATTGACATTATTTTTGGTAAACTGTATAAAGCAGAATGCAGAAGTAAGCTTAGGTCTCTACACTTCTTAGAGATTGCATCTCTCATTGTGTGATTTTTGTTGAAGCCCATATTGAGGCCAGAGTGGTTTCAGTCATCTTACAGCTTGACCATATTCCAAGGACTCTTCTTGATACTGTGAGCATTGCTTGGCTTTTACCACTTTACTGGAAACAGAGTCCACTTGTCACCTGGCTTGGTTTAATTTAGCCTTGATCAATATGATAAAAGGATTTAATGGGATTTTTTTTTTCATATACAGCTTCTTATGAAATAAACAGTATTATCTCTGGGCACATGAGGTTATTTGAGCGGTAAAACCATTACTGCAAATCCAGGTGTCGAATTGTTGATATTTAATCTGAATGTTTGTGCTAGATCTATTCTCTAACTTTCAAAGAGCTCTAATCTTTGTTAGTTTGGTCATGAGGTTCATAGTTGCACATAATGGAAAGCAGAATTTGAAGAAAGATAGAAAAGACTCAATGTGAGTAAAAAAATCAACTTCCAAATTCATATGAACTCTTTTTCTCGATAGAGTCTTACTAGCTAAGAGATTATCTCCAAAATGATAGCATTTTGTCCTGAAGGAAACTGTGAAACAGAACTGCATTTAATTGTATTGTCAATCTGAAAAACTCTAGTAATGATTTATTTTTTCTGATAATAAGTCTATAATAACAACTGATCCCTGCAGGATAATGGCTTTGTTTAGCTGCAGTTCCAATTACATATCTTTATATTCCTGCTTCCAGATTTTATATTTCTCTTCCAAGGATTATCTTACTATGCTCACTAAAATATTGACTACCCTGCCCAAAGGCTTTATCCATGATTTCAAAAGTGTTCTGACTGAAGATGCAGTTGCAGTGTTGAGAAAAGGCACAGACTAGTAAAAGCTACATCCTTCATCAGTCTTCCATGACTAGCACTAAAATATGCCCAAGGAGAAATCAGTATGCCCATTGAAAATTAATTAATAATGTTTAATGTTGTTGATAACCTTATCAGTGCTTTAGAATTTTTCATAAATAATGAAAAAAGGAAGGATGGATACACAACAACTCTTCCATGTGTTGACAGAATAACATTATATGGCTCATAGCTGGAAATTCATTGAGGAGTATTTTCAGTGCTTATTTCCTGTCAATTTCCTACGGTTTGTTCACAAACAATATTATCATCACTTGTGTATTTTTCCACATAATAGGAAAACTATTAATAATATTTACATTTGCTTTTCCTACAGAACCCAAATAAATTTCACTGTAGCTATTGATTTCACAGCCTCAAATGGTAAGAATAAATTTAAGTATTTTGTATATGTATGTTCTGTGCAGTTTTAAGTGTGTATGTATCTGTATCAATATTCTGCTTAACTTTATTGTATTACTGTGTATCACTCTGCCTTGAACTATTTGGAATTGGAATTGCATTTTGCTGAGCAACAGACTAGAGGCCAATTCCTGTCCAGAAATGCAGGGCAAACAGAATAGATAAAAATGGAAAAAGCTACATATTAAACTGAAGTAGGAGTAATTCGCAAATATTTATCTACTGCCTGATTATTCTTTTTGTTTGTTTTGTTTTTATTACTGAGATAAAACTGGCTAACTGGCAAGGGCTCATTCAAAGGGAAAAAGAAAGGAGTTTCAGTGGAAATGGGGCTGAAGTGGGGTGGAGCCAAGATCCTTTTGCAAAACTGCTTTCAGAATATCATAATATTTTCATAAATTTCATCTTAGAAGTGTTTATCTCATGATGAAATTACACAAATTTACAAGTCTGATCACATTTTTTGCTGCCCTTCCCATGTTGAATAAGTTTACAGCCACTACATATTGAAAATTTATTCAGAATGTTTCACTTTTACCTGATGCAAGCACAATTATGTGTACAGAAAACTAGTTCATTTTCCTTTCTGATGTTTACTTTTCAGTTTCTGCTTTCTGAGAATTCTGTCATTTTTATAAAAGAAATTTTTGAAGTGGTTCAGTTCTAAAGTAAATCTGATCCTTGTTTCAACAGGTAATCCTTCACAGCCTACTTCACTGCATTACATGAATCCCTATCAGCTGAATGCTTATGGCATGGCACTGAAAGCAGTAGGTGAAATAATTCAGGACTATGATAGTGATAAAATGTTCCCAGCTCTAGGCTTTGGAGCTAGACTGCCTCCAGATGGAAGGGTATCACATGAATTTGCACTGGTAAGCAAATAAATATTTATATATTGTTTGAATTTTTTTTGCTGCAGCAAAATTTTGGGAGTTACAGTTTTAAGCAGTAACTGCACAAGTAGAGAATGGAGGATGTGCCAATTCGTCTGCCTAGAAGACGGTTTCAAAATTTTTCATCATAGTGAGAGATGAAAGAAATCCAGTCAAGGAAGTCCCTGTAGACCATTAACAGCAATAAAGAAAAGTAATCATCTTTAACCTCAGCTTTAGCAACATGACACGCAGATGCTTGAAGCACTTCAAGTGGAAGCCAGACTGTTTTAAGAAGCAAATTAATCATCATCCTAGATAATCTTTCATTGCCATTTTTCTCTCTCATTTTCTCTTATCTCTTTCTCTTTTGCAGGCTGATAGTTTAGAGACACAGAGATAACTAAGTGGACTGTTAGCTGAGGTGATGAGAACAAATCTGAAACTGGTCCATGTGCCAGTTAAATCTAAAATCTAAAATCTAACTGGATTTGCCAGGGAGGTTAATGTGTTCTAACTGATGCTCATTGTTAGGGTGGACTTTTTGCTTTTTTTGAGTTAGTTAGTCAGTTTATTGAAGTTGTCAGAAATACCCCAAGTGTAGGTTTATCAGGCAAGTTTTAATTAGCAGTAAAGACATGGCAGAAGGCTGGTGATTGTGGATTGTTATTTCTTCTGTCAGCCTGTGCTAGAAAACAATGCAAATGTCTTAGCTCGAGGAAAAGGTTTCCACTTGGGTTGTAATTTAAATCTGGTGCAATTGCAGATTTATTAGTTTGAATCACAGACTTTCTTTGGTGTAGCAAGTTCAAATGTATTGATACATATACTCTTAAGGCTATTAAAACAGCAGATTTATTTCTGACCACTTTCAATTTTAAAAGTTGTTTCTCAAATGTATTCAATTATTTCCTGAGGTGTTGTGATTTCACAGAGGAAAAAAATGGTCTCCATTTCCTTCCTGGACATATAAACATGTATAGGTGCCTCCCATTTAATGCCAAGTAGTGTTTCCAGCATGTCTTAGCATTTTACATCAATTCCATGACAAATCCTCTTGGATTCTCTAGATGATAAGGGAGGTACACACTACCTCAGAATGAGATACAGGTCTGTGAACCAAAGGAAATGGGGGCATGTGAAGAAGAGTAAGGTGATTTGAAGATTTTGAAGCCCTACATGGAATATTTGTCTGTCCTGACATGGGTTCTTAACCTGGAATTTAGTTTACATGTTTGTATTATCATCTGTAAAGAGTTGTGCTCATTACAGAGTCATCATAAAAAGCCTACACAAAGAATTTGCTATCCAGTCGTTTCTGTGGATTGCCAAAGAACAAGTTCCTTTCTTCATCTATTTATATCAGTTTGAAAAATCAGTTTTGAGTGCAGAAACATTTTACCAAAGCAATGAAGAGTTTTATCTCATACACACATAGTGTGTGAACATCAGGACCTTGAAATGGGACCATTTATTGTTTTCACATTTTCGGGTAGGAAATCATTGAGCCAGAACTGTGCTCCTAAATGTGATTCAATACTACATCTGCCCTTCATACATTAAATCCAAATGGAGAAATGCATGTTATGTGTAAGAAGGACTGTTTATTTCCCCTTAATATGGTATTTATGTCTGTGAATCAGGCCAAAGGGTTCAGACTGTATATAACATGAGGCTGGAATGCTTGGATCTGACATTTTAAAATATACACTGAATATAATTTGCTGACTTTCATAATTTTTGCTTCATAATTACTTGTAGTGATTAATCGTCTCTTATTTTCATTAGAATGGAAACCCTCAAAATCCATACTGCCATGGAATTGATGGTGTAATGGAGGCGTATTACAGAAGTCTAAAATCTGTACAGCTTTATGGACCAACAAACTTTGCTCCTGTAATTAATCACGTAGCCAGGTAAGCATCACTTCAGGTGCTTTGCAGAATTGTCAGTACAGCTATCACTTATAAAAGGCTAATTATTACACCATGTTAAATACTGAAAAAGGCTTTTAAACTCGTTTTGTTTATTCAGTGTAAGGCAATTAATTTTTATCTTTCAATTAGTTTTGAAGACCATGTGCTATTACTGTGTGGCATTTCACCTGATTAAAAGTGATCCGTTTGATCCACCCTGTGTTAAAATCTTGGGAGAAATCGTAAGAAAATTTCTGTGAAATCACTGTTATGTTCCTTTTTTCTTCTTTGGAATACAGAGTAGTTGCTTCCAGAAAATACATAAATCTATGAGAAATTTATAAAGTGTAGGTTTTTAATGTATATGTAGTTCCTCTAATCTCACTAAGTACAAAGCATCAACAAAATTTTTCAGGGCATTCTGTGGCTACAATTCCCAGCTGGTAGTGATATTGTTAAGGCAGCAATGCAACAGCTCCTGTTGGGGAGTCATGTTATGCAGCACCTCTTCTAACTTCTCAACACAAAACTCATTGTGTTTAAAGAACTTTCTTGATTAGGACACTGTTGCCTTATCTTGACATAAAACATCTTGACATAGGGTATGTCTACATGTGTTAGTATAAGGAAAGTGATGGGACTCAGATAATTTAGCTGGGTAACTACCTGACAAATTTTATATCTAGAAAGAAAGAACTAATGCTTATAAAATGTTCAAATTATATACATGTATTCTATTGCTTGTCTTCAGCAACTAGCTGTGTCTTTTTAATCATCCTGTGGACAAGGTCTTTCCAGTAGCCATTTTTGGACTGCGAGAAAATATGACTCCTGAGTTCCATGTTTGGTGGCATTCAGCATTTGGATTAGACATGTTAACTGGAAGTCAGACCTGCTGACTTTTCACACTCTTTTCCCCTTTTTAGGGCTATCATATCAGCTGAACTGGCTGGTCCAGAATTTGCCAATTAGCCACAAGCCTCCTGTTAATTATAAAAATTAAAAATCATGTTGTACAATCTAAACACTGACAAAAATCAAGTTCCTTTTCTCACCAGTTTTCTCAGGGTTATTTTGCAGAATTGTAGAAGGACTCTGCCAGCATTTGTAGTTCTTCCACTGAACTTTTGCCTCCATGTCCAGTTGCAAAATTTGGGAACTACCTACAATTCCATTTTTCATTGATTCAATGCTTGAAATTTATCAGTATCAATGTTGTATTAGTTATTTTTTGTATCGTTCTCATTTAAAAGAATGTCCATTTTAATTATGAATGTCTTTACATTTTAAATCCACTCCATAATGTTCCTTTATTTTTATTAGTCCTTAGCAGTCAAATTTCAAAAATGTAGCTTCTTGTCATATTAATTCCTGTCTATAAAGTGTTTTTTTATGATTATAATGTGTTTTTTTTTCTTCTTCCCTTAGATATGCTGCTTCAGTAAAAGATGGCTCCCAGTATTTTGTTCTTCTCATTATTACAGATGGAGTTATTTCTGATATGGCACAGACAAAGGAATCCATAGTGAATGTAAGTTTTGCTGAAAGTGCTGAAATTGAAAACAATTATGTTTCTAGGAATTAATATTTTAAGCAAAGAACTAAAACATTTAATATTTCAGGAACAACATTTGTTCCATAAAATAGCTATTTTTTTCAAAGAGACTATATACATTAGTCATAAAGACAAAAAGTAACCGAAAGTTGAACCTCAGCTTGATTTAGACAGTGTTCTGTGGAAGATTATACTCTCCTAACACTTTGTGTTCATATGGTTTTCTTCAAGTTGTCACCTCCTTCCTCATGCACACCACACCATGGTGTTTTTTCATAACTATCTATTTTTTATCTCTCTAGGAAGTGCAGACAGCTTTGTTTCCTTCCTCCCTTTTTCAAATCTGCCCCAAACTTTCTCATTCCAAATGGCAAGCATGCTAGTCATCTGATTTCATTCTAAATATTCCTGTGGAATTTTAAACATTCTTAGTTGTTTCTCAGTTTCTGCAGTACTTTCAATATTTTCCTCTTCAAAACTGCTATGCATATGATACTTTCTGTTACAAACAGATTCCATTTTGCATTGGCCCTGGGATACGTCAGTTGAAAGTATACACAGAAACAACTTCCAGACAGGATTAGAAAAGATCTATACCCACACCTTAGAACATAGATCAGAGGATCTAGTTAACTGTGAAGTGGTGGTTGGAAAGCCTACATTAAAATAATTGAGCACCATGTGAATAAGAGTAGTGTAGGAGTAGGTGGCTTATTTTTGAAGGCCTGCTTCAGTATCTCCTGTAGAGATTCAGTATTGTTCCAGTTTGTAAGGTTGAATATGAAAATATTACTGAAATTTTCATTCTTTCATTAGAAAGCAAGACACCCTCAGTTCCCTGCCAGCAGCACATAGACACAGTCTGTGTATTAATAATGACATACACAGCTCACCTAGTTAGTTTTCATACCCAAAGCTATAGCAGTGTTTGAAGCTACAGGCTTGAGAGGTGGGCCCAAGCCAACCTCATGAAGTTTAACAAGGCCAAGTGCAAGGTCCTGCACCTGGGTTGAAGCAATCCCAAACACTGATACAGGCTGGATGGAGAGTGGCTTGAGTGCAGCTCTGAAGAGAAAGACTTGGGAGTGTCAGTTGATGACAAACTCAACATGAGCCTCCAGTGTGCACTTCCAGCCAAGAAGGCCAACCAAATCCTGGTTTGCATCAAGAGGAGTGTGACCAGCAGGTCAAGAGAGGTGATTTTGCCCCTCTACTCGGCACTGGTGAGACCCCACTTGGAGTATTGTGTCCAGTTCTGGAGCCCTCAACACAGGAAGGACATTGAGCTGTTGGAGCGGGTCCAGAGGAGGGCCACGAAGATGGTCAAAGGGCTGGAGCAACTGCCCTATAAAGACAGGCTGAAGGAGTTGGGGTTGTTCAGCCTGGAGAAGAGAAGGCTCGGGGGGTTCCTCACAGTGACTTATCAGTACCTGAGGGGGTCCTACAGAAAGACAGGGGAAGGACTTTTTAATGTGATATTGGATGGGAGGACCAGAAACAACGGATGTAAATTGGAAGGGGGTAGATT
>VZTY01013649.1:73632-91814 GCA_013400935.1 Turnix velox
CTGCCTATGGCAGGGGGTTGGGACTCGATCTTGAAGGTCCCTTCCAACCCAAACTATTCTATGATTCTATGATTCTATGCTCTTTCACCTCCCATTATTAAAACTGTATCACGTGTCTCTCACTTTTAAAGATAAACAATCTTTTAGCTTGGAAGTTGATCCTCTACTCTAGACCATAAGTCTGGAACACAGCTACTTTTGCATGAGCTTCTTTTAGGTGAGAAAAAGCTCTGTGGAAGAGAGAGCAGCTCTTGGGTTCGACTCTTCTCTCAATTTGAAGCCCATGAAAGATCAGCAAGTCCAGTTGGCACTGTGTTGTAGGATGAAGTAATTTGTTGCTAAGACAGAAAAAAACCTGTTTCCAATAACAGTTGGTTTAAAGGAATAATAGCTCTTAGTCTGTAACTTTCTGTAAGCACAGCAGATGTGTTGTTAGCTTGGAATGAGTAGAAGTTTGGGAATATTTTCTGTCTTTTTATGAAGTTGCATTCATTTTTCTGTATACTTGAAGTGTGAGCACAGTATGCCACCATGACAAAACTCATTAAATGCTATTTAGTAGCACTTTTTTCAGTCTTAATTATATCCAAAATAATAAAAAGGGCAGTGATGTTCAATGCAACTTGATATGTATAAAGCTCAGGAAGGGTATATTTCATTTTTTAACACTAATTATGCTTTTAGGCATCTTTCTCATTACAGCGTATATGTCAGTCACATTCTGTTTTACCAAATTGTTTAAAGGTTATGCTGTCATTCAGGAAATGTCAACACTTAAGTTTATGTGCAAAAGTTTAACTGTTTGTGTCTGTACTGCCTTTGCCACTTGATGTTTCATGTATATTGCATCGCATAACACATGTGCCTATGTGAGAAGGAATTTCTTTAAAGGATGTTTTCTTTAAAATCTAGCAATAACCTGAAAACCAGATGTTCTGTTCAAAGAATTGCCTTCGTATCTCAAAAGTATTCTGTACTTTATTGATTTATACATTGCACTGTAATTCAGTTACAGTTACTCAGTATTTTGGACCCTTACCCACAGAATCACAGACTGGTTGATGTGAGAATGGACTCTGGACATTATCTTGCCCTGCTCAAGTAGGGCCACCTGGAGCTGTTTGACCAGGGCCATGGCCACATGGCTTTTACTACTATCTTCAGAATTCTATTATTACATAACTAACAAGAAATTACAGATTTTTTTTACTCTGCTACAAAATTTTAGCTGGAATATTGACCATGTAGTTACACTTCATGATGAATTTGCACTCAATATATAGTATATAATGCATAACATGTAATAGTGTAGAACATTAAATGGTGATTTATAGAATGTCATATTTAATTGTTTTAAATGCCATGTTTACAATAATTAGCTGTAAATCTACTTAAAGAAAGTTGGGTTTATATGTAGAATTATTATAGATGAAGAATGGGAAATGAAGATGATACATCTAAAGTGAGATATCTTTTAAATAAGAGGGGAAATTGCTTTTTATATTCCACTCCTGTCTAAAATTATTGTAGCTATTGCACTGCCTCAATAAGGAACAGTTATCAGCCCTGACATTTGGTAGATGGGTTTCTCTCATGTGCTGTTCTCCCCTACAGAGGCAGTTTCAGATTATTGCTGTAAACTGGCTTAAATCTGGTGTTACTGTCTGGACAGGAGAAGCCATTAGTTATGATACTTTGTAATTTTAAAGGTTTTACAGAGAGTTTTGTTCAGGGTAAGCCAGATACCATTTTTGCCTTGTGCCACTGAATGAAAAAGATGATGTAAAATCTTACCATAACCTGGTACAGTATCTTGTTTACTTTGTGGATGACTGACTTGAAAAAAAATTCATCCATGGAATTATAAGGTGCATATTTGTCAAGTAGATTTATTCTCTTGAGAAAAAATAAATATGTAGAATATAGTGTCCCATAGTTCTAAGCAGCTGTGTAAAATCAAGAAACAGCAAAGTACTTTTAATTAAATGTCAAGTGTCATTCATTACATATTTGCAATTATTGTCAGTTTATAAAAATTTCTAATATAAAGTTGTCATCTTAGTTGTCACATTACTACTAAATCCTAAACAGAGTTGCTGTGTTTAATTAGGATCCTATATGATTTAAAGACTTTATATGGAAAAAATACATGAAAATAATCATCTGCCTTTTTTGTGTTCACCTAAAATGTTTTGTACCTTCAAAGCAAAACAGTTTACACTACTCAGCTTTTCAGGTGGAAAATAATATATTGTTCTTTAAAACAGAACTTCTGCAGATTTTTAGAACAGATTATCCTCTAATCTTTATCCTCCCGTATTACTGGCAGAAATTATGTTTTGCATTAAACCTCTTCTTCTTTTGAAGGCTTCAAAGCTTCCAATGTCAATAATTATAGTGGGAGTAGGACCAGCAGAGTTTGATGGTAAGTATTCTAGCGTTTCTCTTTGAATTTTTATATTTGTTTACACTTTTTGTAATGTGTAGCTTTTCAAGCAAATTCTGGTTTCTAAAAGAGCATAATATGGAACAGGCAGTAAGCATTGTTGACATTTCCAGCTGAATTGATTGATAAGTCAGTATGATTATAATCTGCCATGTGGAGCCCCTCAGGCTCTCTGTTGAAGTCACAGAAGCATATGGGGGCTCAGCATTTACAGAGCTCCAGAAGATGACTGGAAACCCCTCCCCCTCCCCCCCTCAGTGAAGTAAGTGTACTCCAGTAATGCTGAATTTCTCTAACATGGGTATTTAGTTGCCTTGTGAAGTGTCAGTTGACTGCAAATACTGATCATCTGTTCTTACTCCAGTAAAGAAATACCAAGAAAAGGAAATACATTTGAGGAGGTTAAACTGGTTTTTACCACGTAGCAGGAGAGAGCCTTGCTCTGTGGCAGCATAGGATATAAATTACCAGAATTATTTACATATTATTTCATGTAGAGTTCTAGAGCACCATTCTCTATTGCAACAACTAAGCTACTTCTGTTATTTGGCCTAATTTATTAGATACATATAACTGTGTTATGAAGTGTAGACATTCCCTATGTATCTATTCCTCAAAGTCCTGCATTCTTTTATTTTAATTCTATTACTTAGACAGAATACCTTCTTTTGGACATGAAATATGTATTAGCACAGATATATAACATAAATAGTCACTACTGACTGTATTTGCTAATTCATCTACAAATAGTCTAAGAGTGTGACAAGAAGTGCTAAAAGTAACACAAAAAAGTTATTGGGAACTGTCTTTCTGGTATACTAGTGATAATTTTAAGTATCTTCTTCCTCAAAGAGATCATCCAGGACAACATTTCAGTTCAGATGGCTTGACAAGTAATGAGAAAAGACAGTTCATATTCATAAATGCACATGAAAGAAATTCGCAAACTTCTTTTTTACCCCTGGAAATTCTGACTTTCTTCTGTAAGAATAATTGCTGAATATGATGTATTTTTCACCCAAGAAAGTGTAAATATAGGCTTGCCAAAATGAATATATTTGCCAGTTTGAGGGTTCAAAGAATAGCTACCTTGTCATGCTTTGTTTTCTTCTGAAATCACAATAAAGACAAAAGGTATTTAATGTCAGCATGAAGAAGGGCAAAATAACTACCAAGCATGATGTATTTCATGGCTCAAATTATCTTAGAGAGCTACCTAAATAGCAGCTTGTTTTGTTGCCCTAAAATGTGAATTGACTGAAGTTCTTGTTGTGCAGTTGAACTCCTAGATGAATTGATTTCATTCCCCTTTTTTTTTTTTAAAGCTATGGAAGAACTGGATGGTGATGTAGTGAGGATTTCTTCAAGAGGAAAGTTTGCAGAAAGAGACATTGTACAGGTATTTAATAGCTAGATTTTACTGATCTGGTTTGGTCTGCCTTTCTATTCTGCATTTCATTTTACCTTAGATCTGGCATACTTTATCTTGGGATGTTCATAACAAGCTCAGAAATTCCTCATGATCCCTGTAAACCTTTGAATAGCACACAGTAGAGGATCTGCATTCATTAGAAAATAACTCCTAACTGGAAGCACATTGATATGAAGTGTTAGGGCTATACAGGCATGGAGGACAGTTCGTTATCTCTGTTCTGCAATCTCCTATGATTCCATAAAGAAAAAATTCAGCTTTTGTGAAATTCAGTAATACCTAGGCTTCTAACAAGTGCATTTGAGATGCCTGGGTATCTTTCCTTACCTCTGACTGCCCCTCCAGGAGGCCATGAGTGTCTCCCAGTTCCTATGTTGCATCTGACACAAACGACCATGTAGATGTCTCAAGCTTTAAGGAAACTCAGATGTTAGCTTTGCAGGCTGCACAGACATGTTGTTGATGCCCCATATCTGGAAACATTCAAGTTCAGGTTGAATGAGGCTCTGAGCTACCTGATCTAGTTGAGGATGTCCCTGATTATTGCAAGAGGAAGGCCATACTGGGTAGCCTTTTCAAATCTATTGCAACTCAAACCATTCTGTGACCCATGTTTATTTGACTGAACCAAGCTGCATGGGCACTACTCTCATCTGTATTTACAAACATCTTTATTTCTCTGACAAAGTCCTCTAATTCTGTTCCTGCTCTCTATGGGCATTCAGTGACCAGTAGGCAGTTGTCATTCACATTCTGTGCAGCCACCAGCAGGATGGTGTAGCACTTTTGCATGCACATACACACCTATTGTAATCCCCTTCCCCTCAGAGCTGCAGGTTGCTACAACACCACAGATTGTCCAGATTATAAGCTTCATCCGTGCTCCAGGCACCCCATCTTTCCTCATGACTATAATAATTGTAATAATTTTCTTGATCAAATAAGATTAACTAGCTGTGCATTTTCTATTTTCAGGGGGTACTAAAGTTAAACCAAACAAAAAGAAAGACATTTGATGGCTTAGCAAACCAGTCCTTGCTTGCTAAAGTATTAAAGAAGTTGACATTTGAAAAACAGCAAACTGCCAAAAAATTGGGTCAGCCTGATGACTGCAGAAAGAGTGATATCTGTCTAAAACTAAATATTTTATATAAGACATGTTTTCCTGGGAGTTTCTGAATATATTTATGAAATACTCTATTTCTGTTGGAATGATCTGTTACAGTCACCTAGTCCAACTACCTAAGCACTTCAGAAGTTAAAGCATATTATCAAGGATATTGTCCAAATGCTTCTTCAATGCTGACAGGCATCCTTAGGTTCAAAACTTACCTTAGGTTTGCCATTTCTTCTTCTCCCTTTATTCCTCCTTTTGTCAAAAGACATAATCTTAATTTTTTTTTACTCTTATTTTCACTTATTTCACTCCAAGCTGTGTTGAATTTTTATATTATTGTTGTTTTGTAGAAAGCATATTTATATTTAATAACTGAGCTATATACATTTCATATTTTAAATTGTGATGTTTTAATAATAATTGAGATTGCAGCCGATAAACTTTGTGATGTGGATGTTTGTATTCATATTTGTTTTCACTTACAGATACAGAAATGAAAGCTTCAAAATTTTTTGTTACAAATACTGTAATGTGAAAGTTTAAGTAGAAAGTTTGATAACTGCTGATGGAGGTTTTTTACTGCTATAGCAGATGACTAGAAATAATGGATGTAAATTGGAAGGGGATAGATCTAAGAAAGAAATTCTTTACAGTGAGGGTGGTGAAACGCTGGAACAAGTTGCCCAGAGAGGTTGTGGATGCCCCCTCTCTGGAGGTGTTCAAGACTAGGCGGGACAGGGCACTGGGCAGCCTGATGTAGTGGGAGGTGTCCCTGCCTATGGCAGGGGGGTTGGAACTCGATGATCTTTAAGGTCCCTTCCAACCCCAACTATTCTCTGATTGTATGATACACTATCTCAATCTGAGAAGTGTTTAAAACCTGGTCTTGTGATTCTTCTTGTTTAGAATACAAAATAAATTACATAAATATATGTAAATGAAAACAATCAGATTTTTTTCCAGTCTTGGGTCTTCTCAGTGCAATACTGTATTAAAATTCTCCCTCTATTACATTTCCTAAATGAGAATAAGACTACATCAGTTAAATTACCCTCATAACATGTCTGGATATACATTTTAAAAAGTCACAAATTCCTAAATTCTGGGAGTTGAAAAAGAGACTTTTTCCATTTCTGCAGCACATAGGAAAAAAAAATTATTAGTGAGTGGCATATCAAACTCTTAGGAGAGTAAGGCACACTGCCTGCTTTAGTCAGTGTTGTCAAAAAGGTAATTATAAAAGTAGGGTTGAGGAGAGGCTTGACAGCTGAACAAAAAGCCAGAAATAATGTTTCTCATTTTGTCAAAACCTTTATTATGTTCCCTGTTAGTCCATACTGGGCCAGAGAGGGGCTGTCTGTAATCTGTTAACCTGTATATGTCAGTGCTTTTCACTAGAGCAATATTTGGAAATCTGTCTACAGAGCTAATATTTCTGCAAAGTCCTGTGCCATCTCAGTTTTTTTTTAAAGCTAATCCACATACCTCAGGCATGCATTATATTTGTGTTTAAATGCATTTAAATATACACAGCTTAATTATATGTAATTTTTTCAAACAGCAGCAGCTCCAAAAGTGACTGGTTTTGCATTCAAAGGGCCTAAGTGGGTAGAGTTCTTCAGATGCTATAAACAAGACTTGTGAAAATGCTTTGCATCAGGAATGTTTTCATTTCAGCTTAGAAATAAAAAATAATATGCAGTGAATACCCTTTTGTATTTCTTCAGAATTCATTGCATATCAGAAATGTCATGAAGTATTTATTTTCTATTAACATATTTCAAACAGAACTTTGCCCCAAGACATACTGAATTACCTGAAGGCAGTATTATTTTGTGATCTTTTTCTGCCTAAATGCTAATAAATACATTATAGGCTAGCTAAATAAATAAAAAAGAATGATGTCAAACCCTTTAGGTTTGTTATGACATTTATTTTATATCTGGCAGGATAAAACTGATTTGCTGTTACAAAACCAACTACTCAAATATAAAAAGTTTATCTTTTTTATATATTGGGTTTGTCAGAATCAGCTAGATAAATTAACTTTATTTTAACAGTCTGTATTATGAAATATTTTAATTAAGGTAGTAAAGGAAAAAATCAACTGCTAAGAGTGAGTCGGTGGATCTATTGTACTTACTGTTAACTGCAATTCATGTGAAGTCATTAAAGACATAATCTTCATTAGTTCCTTCTCACTGTTCTACATTCATACTGTAGGAGCACTGTATTACATGTGTACCAATTCTGCCTCAGTTCATCTCATTTCTGCTCCTTTTTCTATTCAAGAAGCTTTAGGAAAACATTTAGTCATAGTAATGTACCTATTGTTTTTCTTGAAAATTTTGTACATTAGTCTGTTAAATTAAGCTTTCAAACCATAGAAAGGGCACATTACACTTAATCAGTTTCCCTTTGGTTTGTCTTACATCTTTGCTTCTGTTCCTCTCCTACTTCTTCTGCACGTTAGCTCAAGCTGTCACTGTCAGCTGTCCTTATATATCCATAGTTCCTCCAGCTTCTCCAACATTCAGGAAAAGGGAGAGACAACTAATTGAGGCCATCTGTATTGTCTAATTGCATTTGAACAATTACACTGTTGAAATAGCTTCCCTTTGCAACAAAACAAACTTGATATTGTGTGTCTGCAGACTAATGGGTGAGGTGATCTCTTGAGATGAGACAACAGAGGAGGGATATGAGGATGATCAGGAGGCTGGAGCACCTCTCCTGTGAAGATGGAATGAGAGAATTGGGGCTGTTCAGTCTGGAGAAGAAAAGGCTCTGGGGAGACCTCATAGCAGCCTACCAGTACCCTACAGGAAAGCTGAGGATGGACCATTTGGAAGTGCGTGTAGCAGTAGGACAAGGTGCAGTGGTTTTAAACTAGAGCAGGGCAGGCTTAGGTTAGGCATTAGATGTTCTTTAAAATGAGGGTGGTGAGACATTGCAACAGGTTGTCCAGAGAAGCAGTAGTTGGCCCCATTCCTGGTGATGAAATGCCAGGCTTGATGAGGCTCTGAGCAACCTGATGTAGTTACAGATGTCCCTGCTTACTGCAGGAAGGTTGGACTAGATGACCCCTAAAACTCCCTTTTGACTAAATATATGCTATCATTCTACAAATTGGTTCTTCAACTCAAGACTGAATGTGCTTTTCACAGAAGACTGACATTGCATTAGAAAATGAGCAACCATGTGAGAGGAAATGAACACACAGCTTTTCCCTTTGCAGCTGAATGTGTAAACCAGAGACGTTTGTTTTGTTTTGTTCTTCTGACTTGGTGATTCTGGGGACAGCCCAGGTGTGTTCTTGCAGAAGAGTTGTAGTTTAAAAAGGAACAACCACTAGAAACTGGGCTGGCTTCTGGAAACTACTCTAGCATTTTCTATGAAATGAAGGAGTTAGTACTCATAACTCACAATTTGTGCTTGCTGTTTGTATTGAAGAGTTACTGAATAAACACAGAAATAGTTAAGACAGCTAATTAAGGAACTGCAGATACCTTGATTCTGGGATTAATAGCCTAAAATCAGGTTCCTTTTTGCCTGTTGTTCTCCTGCCCTTATGTTTGATACATTTTTGGACACAAGAATTAAAGGATGCTCTTACATGGAAGGAGAAGGCTGCTCCCACTGAGCAGTCTTGTTAACTGCAGTCCTGTTGACTCTGGCAGACTGTTCCATCCAGCTCTGATTTAACCACAAGGTTGGACTGAAGGGTCTCTAGATGTCAAGAAAGATACATGCCAGATGCAGAATACCATATACCAAATACCTCAATACTGAAAACCAAAAATTAAAGAAAGAATACCTTATGTGGTGGATGCTCCATGTCTGCTCCTGCAGTGAGCCAAATGAGGCAAGGGGTACATCCAGAGAAATAGTCCTGGGGCACCCAAGGGAGTCCCATTCTCAGCAGATCCTGCAGACAAGTAAAGGTTGTTCCATCCCCATATGGGTCACCAAACTGATGCCTAAAAAGAAGACTCAATAGTCCAATGGCTATTAAGCATATATTCTTTATTGTAGTGCTGGATGTGCAGGGGATTGCTCCATCCTTATGCACGTACCAAGAAAAAAGAATGTTCAAAATTTATACCCCTCTAACATACATATTTATTCTTATTATCTAAGAAATGAAATCTCTCAGGTTGCCTCCTCTGTCAGAGAAAGCATCCAGGTGCAAGCTGCCTTCAAGGTCTTCTTTAATATATCCGTGTTCTTCCAAAATAAGACTCAAGGACTGAGCTAGCCAGTATTTCCATACCAATTGCATTACTTAACTAACATCTAAGAACATCTTTGCTTTCAGTGACTAACTTTTCAATTGTTTCCCCCCCTTTCAGGGCCAAGCTGTTTCAATTCCCTGCTTCAGGTCACTTCCAGCTTCTATAGTTCAGTGTCTAAGTTATCATCTTCCACAAAAACTGCAGATCTACTGCTTTCTGGGGAAATGTCCTAAATAGTACCTGTATATGTTTAGTTTGATAACAAGTTTCAGTTTAATTCAATATAGTTCAAATACCCTTTTCAGGAGAACTGTGCAAAGAGTCATCTTTCACTTCAGTTCTAAACACCATTTACTTAGATTGATGCCTAGATAAATTTTCTAAGTGTAGGATAAAAGGTGATTTCCAAAGTTGTTGTAAAAATGATACTGTTAAGTTCAAGTTTTTTGTTGCTGAAAACCATTTCTTTGGATTTGGTTGGGCCTTAGAATTGGTTTTTGGTCTATTGTTTTTCTCCAGGGGGTTTTTGTATGTTTAATATATTCAGTGGATTAGTTTTGCTTATTTAGAATCATAGAANCTGTAAAGAATTTCTTTCTTTCTTTCTTCTATCTAGCCTGAATCTACCCCCTTCCAATTTACATCTGTTATTTCTAGTCCTCCCATCATGTATCTTATTAAAAAGTCCTACCCTTGCCTTTCTGCAGGACCCCCTCAGGTTACTATAAGTTACTATGAGGTCCCCCCTGAGCCTTCTCTTGTCCAAGCTGAACAACCCCAACTCCTTCGGCCTGTATTCCGAAGGCAGTTGCTCCAGCCCTTTGATCATCTTCATGGCCCTCCTCTGGACCTGCTCCAACAGGTTTTTTCTGGACAACTCTCAGAAATACTGTGTAGGCTAAATTCATGGTGTAATTCATTGTTCTCCTAAATCTCAAAAACTTCAATGTTTTTTAGAAAAACGGGATTTAATCTGTAGCCTTGGTCACTGTGCATCCAAGAAAGCAAAATGTGTTTGATTGATATAATGGACAGAAGAGTTTTCATATTTTGGAGTTCAGCCAGGTGATCTGTGAGATCTGTGGGTCTGATTTTATTGTAACAGTTACTAATTAAATCTTCACTGGTTTTTTGTGGGAAGAGAGGGAAAGGCATCATTATGCTTTGAATTCCAGCATAGCAAAGCAGTACCAGGAGTTGCTTTGGACATTGAATTCCAGTTTTGAAAAGTCACCTATCTGTTGCTCCAAAATTTGAGCAAAAAGCGGGATTTAAAATCAGCTTTTCCTTTGCCTTAACCTATTAGCTAGTTTAACTTGCTACATCACCATGTCCTGTCTGATGTAAATAAAAATAAAGGAGCCTAGATAATTTATTTTTTTCCATAACAGTAGAACAAGCTTCATATTGATTTTAAAATCCAAGCCAGAACTGGGAGGCTATCTTTTTAGATGTTGCAGATCTGAGTGTCACGTGACAAGTTCTCTTTTAGTTCCAGTCCTTTTTGCCTGGCCAAGGAATGCAAACAGAGCAATACCCCTTTGGTCACTGCCAGAGCAGAGGCTGTCAGGAAGGAGAGGTCCTTGAGCCGCTTGATACAGTTTTTCAGTGGTTTGCTGTTTTTCAAATGTCAGCTTCTTTAGCAAGCAGGGACTATGTGAGGAATTACATCCAAGTGAAACACTTTTTCTTTTAGAAGATGAATTTCTAAAAATTTACATAGAATGTGTGTACATTAAAAATCTAGCCCAAATTTCAAAATATATGTGTGTTGATATAAAATATGTTAGGTAGCAATATTTCTGTACTCTGATACCCTAGATAAAATTTATTTTTACATCGTGAACTGTGTTCTGTGTCTGCACAATGACCTGTGTGAACACCTTTTGTTTTGTAGTTTGTGCCGTTCCGAGATTACATTGACAGAAGTGGAAACCACGTCCTAAGCATGGCAAGACTTGCTAAAGATGTCTTAGCTGAGATCCCAGAGCAGTTCCTGTCCTACATGAGAGTCAGAGGAATAAAGCCATCACCTGCACCACCACCCTATACACCCCCAATTCACGTGTTGCAGACTCAGATATGACTGCTCCAAAGTGCTCAGCATGTATCACACGTCATGGATGCAGCAGTAGCTTCTGATAACTTTTTGGAGCTGGAAAAATTTTCTTCACATACCAAAATTCTCCTAAGGTTGCATGAGCAACTGGAAGGCTTTTAAATGCGAGGAGTAAAATAGTGATGTTCTCTCTGAGTCTTTTTTTTTTTTTTTTGTAAACGAAACCCCCTATTTTTTGGTGTAATTATTGGAGGGGAAAGCACAAGCCAGGATTTCAACTAAGAAGATATGGTCCTCTCTGTATACTGTGTGTATATAAATGTATAGGAATGCTCTTTATTCTGTATCAATGTTTACATGTTACTATTTTTAAATTTCAGTACTTTTATAACTATTCTTAAGAATAAAAGTTTGGAATACTCACTCACATGTCTTCTAGCTTGCAATAGTTTGTCACAAAATAACGAGAGAAGCAATATCTCTTTGAATGTTTGTCCAGACAAATACAAATGAAAGCTGAGAAATACCTGAGTTGCTTCAATCAGTTCTCAGTAATCCATTCATCTCACAGTTTGAGAAGACACTCCTAAAATGTGAGTAATAATAGGTTATCACTAATCTTTGAGGGGGAGGTATATGTATTTTTTCAGAGATTCTCCAATTTCTAAGTTTGTCTAAGTTTACAGTTTTTTAAACTACTTACTGAAGCAAATTAGAAGAGTTACTTGCTATAAGTAATTTAAGAAAATTACATCAAATCAGATCTATCAGAGTATTATAGTTGACACAGTCAGCTCATTAAATCTTATCATGCATTCCTTAAAGCACTGGAAATTTTGTATCAGAAAAGTCTTGGAGTGATCACAGCAGGCGTTTTTTAATGGACCATTTTAAACTTCATTTAAAATTTTAACATTTTTGTCTAGATTGCCCATTCAAAGGGATGCTGGCTCTTAATGTTTGGGTTTAATAGAATCTTTTAATCACATTTCCATTCAGGGTGCATGAATGATAATTTTAATTAACTGGTTTAAATATTGCACAACCATGTTGCTTTGTGCACAACTTTTGTGTGCGGAACTACCCAAAAATTTTATTATATGCCTGTTCATATATAATTATAAATGGTTTTGCATGTACAGTTTTTACAAAATACAGTTTTGTGAGATTGTATCAGATACATTTTATTTAGAACTGATGGCCTTAAACTTCACAAAACTCCTGAAATGATTGTGAATTGCCTTCAAATACTGTTAAAACTGAACATTTTATTTTTTGTGTCACAGTTGTAACTGTCTTGTAATGTAACTTCTTTTCTTTGCATATAACCTGTTTACTACTTCTGTTTCTTACTACTGTATGTTGTAATGTACAGTATAAAACTAAGGTGCGTTTTCTAAGCATGACAAGTTTTTTGCCAGAAAGCATATCTTCAATATCAATGGCATATAACTATGTAAATGCAGAATCTTCCATTTTTAAATATATTTAACTTCCTTTAACTATCTCATGTGGGAAATTACTTTTTCCAAGATGATTGTTCTGTTCGTAAAGAAAAAAATATTTCTTTTGTAAAAATAAATCTTGGTTTATTTTTATTTCAAAACAGTTTTTACATAAATATGGAATTTAATTTTCTCACCAAAATATGTATTTCTTAGTGGATTGATGTTGCATGAATGAAATTTGATACCTGGCAACTACAAATTTTGATGAAAGTGCATCATAAAGAATAATTTAAATCTATTCAATGGTGGTGGTGTCCTTCCATCCTCTGCATTTTTTTTCTTATTTACAGTGCTGACATTGTAGAAATAACAATTTGTATGATGTTTCCTTTAGTTAGACAGATCTTTATGCTGACATTTATATTGATTCCCAGAGGCCCATGTGTGTAACAAGTTTCATTGTAAAGCCAAAACTACAAACTTCTGTTCCTCAGTTCAGTAATTTAATAGCTCACATTTCCCCAGCACCTTTTATTTATCCAAAGATCAGTGTGAAAACTAACCTAGTAATTCATTTAACAAGTAAAGAAACTTTTAAAGATAGATATTGATTAGAATTATTTTTTCCATCCAACCTGAGTACCAGCCTATTCTATTCTACTCTGCAGTTTCTTCTTCTGTTTGGTATTGGATTCTAAAGTTAACATATTTAATAGAAAGAAGTAAATGTGATCAATGAACTAAGTATTCTAAAAGGAGACTTTTTCTAAATTTGTGATAGTCTTTAAATGTTTTGTTTCTCTAAGGTGTATGAACATCATTAGGTAAACTCACATAAGTGTCCACAGTCATTCCAGTACTAGAAGTGAGAGACCAGAAGTTGAAATATTCCAAAGTGCCATATGCAACCATTTTTGCTTCTGAATTTGTTCTTAAGAATAATGGAACACAAAACTCACATCAAGAAATGGCTAGTACTATCAAAACTTGATCATTTTTGTATGACTGAAGAGAACATCAAGAAAGTATGTTTAAGAAAGGTGACACCTGAGGTGACAAATGAGTTGTCCCAAAAGGGAAACTGTTGGCCTTGATGAAAGCTTTCTTACTTTGGTATCCATCTTGGAAAGAAGTTTTTCATTGTAATACAAGCAAGAAATGCTGTGTTGGTGCAAATTGTTCAAATATTCCTGTGAATGAGGAAGGGCTTGGTCTCATGGAAGTTGTAATTTGAGAGTGAGCATTGTAGGCTTGACTATAACAGGTAAGGAAGGAGTTGGCTGCTAATCTGGCAGAAGAAAATGGTTTGACCTTAGTTACAAAATTCTATTTTGTAACTTTAAGCAAAGATGGCAAGATATGTAATACAATTTTTGTGGACTTCAAATCAGCTCACCTCCATATGCAGAATAGGTTTAAGAGGTATCTGAAGGAGAGGAACAGAATCCAAGACAGAAGGTATTCTCTGGAAAGGTGCTTTTTGAAAAGCTGGAAATCCTCACCTAGGTAGAGACAAAACAAATTCAGTCCAGAATACTTAATGAAACGGTAGAAACAATCAGAAGGGAAATATGATGACAAATTATGCCAATGCAATGGGAAACTAGGGAACATATAAGAGGCTGTTATGACTGCATTGGAAGTTCTTTAAATGGAAAAACAACAATAGAAAGGCAGAATATGTTATTATGGATAAATGTAAAAGATAGCATGGATATGTGTGAAAAAAGGACATAACACACAAAATAAATTATGACTGCTGAGGCCTAGTCCCTACTTAACAAAAGAATGAGAAAACAGTAAATCTAGGGAAAACTTAAATGCTCAATATCTTTTTCCTTCAGGCTTCACGGAAGATAGATAATCATTGCATTAAATAGTCAACAAGAAAATAAATCTAGACCTAGGTTTATAAGCACCAATAAAAATGAGGCAATAATACACACTTTTGAAACAATTTTCTTTATGAACAGTATAATGAGCTTCAGGATAAACAAGAGAAACTGTAACGTGACATTTTGAAAGCAAAGCAGGAGATAATACCTTCATTTGAAGTGTTAGAAAATACTGCAGAACTGGTTAGACTGTTGAGAAAAATGCTCCCAGTCTTTCATGATCAACCTGGAAAAACACAGCAATATTGACATTCCATGGAGACCTATCTGGGACTTCTTGTATTAGTCAGTAATTTCCGTTGTTGATACAATATTGAAAAGAAGGTTATTAAATTAGCAGGTTAAAGCAACTGGTGATAGTTTAGTCACTTCCAAAGATGAGATTAAAACTTGAGATTAATTTTATGAAGGAGAAAAAATACCTGAAAGAGGAGCAAATTCAATCAGGGCAAATAGGTGAGAATACTTCAGTAACAAAAACCTGCTACACTGTTGCACTAGTTTCTGACCATGTAGTAATTCTGCAGAACAGGACCATAAAATAGGCATTGAGGGAAAGGCATAGTTTGGGTTGGAAGGGACCCCTGAGATCGTCCTGTTATTGTTCTCAGAGTAATAATGTGCCAGCTAGTGTGCAGGGTCCAGTTTTGAGACTTAAAGGAAGAAAAAGGTGGAAAAAGTAGCAAAGACTTTTAGGTCACTGAGGACTTGCTGGAACCAGTTGGGGCTGGTCTCGCTGCCAAAGATCTCCCTGATGTGAATGCATTCTGTGGGAGCAGGTTGATGCCATCATGGCAGAAATATTTTCAGGAGGGATTGACTATATCTGTTCACACCATTAATTTGTTGCTTCATACTGCTCGTGTTTTTCATATGAAATGAGCTCTTAGTTCCCATCAAAATGCTTTTTGGCAATAGTACAAACCTTCATTACTCCATAACAGATTATTACATCTTTGCCACTGAACTGATACAGTGTGATACCAGGTTTTATTTCAAGCCAGCTTTGTACATTTGTGTTCACTGCCATTAGAGTGCAAGTGATTGCAGATGACTGGTATTTCCAAATGGGCCATCTAAACAAAGGGTGCAACTATTAACATTTTTGAACAAGTGCCTGCAGCCAAACATTTGACAGTAATGAATTTCATTGCTGGGATTCTTATTTGTTGACTTTATTTTGCAGGCAATCAAAGGTATTGAAGTGATTGAGCATTCTTGTAGATACTCTCTGTGATAGAAGTTATACAAATGCTGTGAGACACCTGCCCCACAAGTGTGTGCTACAAGTTGGCGGGACAGCCTTCCCAAGCCACTTGTGCTGAGCAATTCCATCACTTCTGCATTGGTCTGTTCTCCAGGGAGCAAAACTTCTGCCCAACTTTGATAGGAACGTGATTGTCATAATCACTGGGTGGCCTGTTCATTCCCATGCCACAGGCTATTATGTAGTTTGGTTTGCATCAGGATGAAATCAAAGCAATTGAGTGACTAGTGCTGAAGGCTGTGTCTTCAGCTGAGTGTGCCATCAAGACCACAATCACCAGCCAAAGAGAATTTGGGGAAAAGTGGATGAGCTGTTTTTTGTGAGCAGGAGAGGACTGCAGGCTCCAAACTTCTCTGCAGAGGAAGGGAGTGAACAGTTCCCTTACAATGGGGTTAAGTACTTCCAGTGGCACCTGTAAAAAGCACCCCAAAAGTGCATGAGGGAGCTTGTAGCCTTGATTACTTTGTGGGACCAGGAGGGAACAGAAAATATCAATAGATTGTCAAACCTGGAGAAAAGGAGAGGAGGCCAGCAGGAATCTCTCATGGCTTTCTGACAAATTAGTGCAATTAATAAAGTCTTTAGATACTGTTTATAAAACCAGTTAATTTATTTGCTTGCCTCAATGGCTGGTTGTGAGGCTTGATTAGAATTCAAAAATGGTTTTGATTAATTGGAAGAGAGGTCAGGAATCAGTGAGATAAACTGCAGTGAAAAAAAAACAAAGTGGAAAATACTGCATTCAGAAGGGAAATAAATAGGCACAAATGAAATGAAAACTAAAAATACCAAACATACCAGGATAAGCAACAGTTCTGGACTTAATAATCTGCAGATTACAGCTGGGCTCCAAAATGAACATGATTCAAATGGTGCTACTGCTGCACAAAAAGATCACTGTGGGAGATGCTAATGTGGTCATGTTTGTATGGGGAGGGAGATAATCATTGCACCATGCTAAGCCAGGCTGAAGCCTTCTCTTGGCTTCCTGTCTGGACTGTGGGGCCACACTTTATGGAAGGAGCAAACAATTTTGAAAGAGTCCAGGAGAGAGCAAAAGCAGGTGGGGTTTAGCCTGTGAAGAAAGAAGTGAAAGCATTTGGGTATGTTTCATATGCAAAAGACCAGAGGGATGGTGGTGAGGAGGACTATGCTGGGTGAGTGGTTAGGAAGACACCAGGAAGGCTGAGGAGGTCTCTGATGAGATTTTTGTCATAGAATCATAGAATAGTTTGGGTTGGAAGGGACCTTAAAGATCATCGAGTTCCACCCCCCCGCCCATAGCCACGGACACCTCTCACTACATCAGGCTGCTCAGTGCCTTGTCCAGCCTGGTCTTGAACATCTCCAGAAAGGGGGCATCCACAACTTCTCTGGGTAACCTGTTCCAGTGTTTCACCACCCTCGCCGCCCATAATTTCTTTCTTATGTCAAGTCTAAATCTACCCCCTTCCAATTTACATCCATTGTTTCTAGTCCTCCCATCCGATATCATATTAAAAAGTCCTTCCCCTGCCTTTCTGTAGGACCCCCTCAGGTACTGATAAGTTAATATAAGGTCCCCCCTGAGCCTTCTCTCATACATACATGCTTCTGATCAGTCACTTTATGACTGATAAACTCACATGGGCTAGTGAAGAGAGAAAGGGCCTCTTTAGACATTTCTATGCACAAGTCAGTAAATCTGACTTGTTTCTGTGAGAAACTTGATGGGTTTATGAAAGAGGCAACATCACGTTGCCTGCAGTGTCTGGGAATTTAATGCCCCAGTCTTCCATTTTTGCTCACTCACCTGCAGCATGGGTTGCCTCCCTCCTGCCAGGCTGCTTATGAAGGGTCAGGGGCTTGGAAAGCAGTGAAGGGGAACAGCAAGGCCAGCTTCCCAGTCATCAGTGCTTCCAGCTGGTCCAGGGAAGACCAGAGAATTCAAGGTGTCTCAGAAATGAGCCAGAGGGAGCTCTGTGCTGGGGAATCCAAGAAACAAGGTCACTGGCACTGCAAACTGGGCACCAAAATTTCTAAATACTTTAGCTCTTGATGTCACTGACCCTCGATTACCATTGGTAATAAAATATACTAAAATCTACAGTCATGACACCTTGGTTTGATGTGCTCTGTCAGACATGTTTACTTGTCATTCAGCAAATGAGTGTTATCCTGGCTAGTGCATAACAGTTCAGTTGTTAAAACATGTGGGCTGGTAAACAACAACAAAAAAAAGCCAATAGAAATATTTCCTACAATTCCTTTACAGTGAGGGACACTGTGTGTGAAGAGCAGGTT
>VZTY01013650.1:1307-15065 GCA_013400935.1 Turnix velox
CTGGAACAGGTTGCCCAGAGAGGTTGTGGATGCCCCCTCTCTGGAGGTGTTCAAGACCAGGCTGGACAAGGCACTGGGCAGCCTGATCTAGTGGGAGGGGGGTTGGAACTTGATGATCTTTAAGGTCCCTTCCAACCCAAACTATTCTATGATTCTCTAAGTCATTTGTGCTGGTGCTCCCTCAAACACCAGCCCAGCCCAGCCCACAGCAGCAAAGAGCTGCTCCCAACAACACACAAGTGCAGCACCAGCCACGCAGGGCTTTCTTCTGCCTTCTGTTAACAATGGGGAAAAAAAAGAAAGGCATTTGCAAAGAAATCTAAGACCTTAATTGAATATTCCAGCAATCAATAAACACAGGACATCAAACAAAACTATCATTGATCTAATCACAATTTTTAAATGTCACTGATTTTACTGATGCGTTTTCATACAAAAACAGTTATAGATTTGATGAAAGCATCAACTCATTTCTGGCTGCTGCTCAGACTCAGAATGAATGCTCCTATTCCAGAACAAAAGCACCTTATTCAGAATTAACTTTGTCTGTTTAACAAGGATTCACAGGTAAAAGTCATCAGAAAAGCATCAAGAATGTTTATTTACTTCTTACATAAAATGTACCAAATACACCACAATTACCAGAAACTGTAAATGCTGGGATACTGAGGGGGGGAGAATAAAAAAATACACATAAATAAATAAAATCAAATCAATAGAACTGCACTCCCTGGTTTATCAAGAGTGAAGCCATTGGGCATACACACAAATAAATAAAACAACTGTACTGATTCCTCAGCTTCTCAGCCTTTCACTTATTTCACCTGCCTGGTATCTGTCTTCTCCCTTCACTAACTACACATTCTGTGGCAGAAATTAATATCTACCTTCAACAACCTTCTGCCAAAAGAAAGCATCGTGGTTACAAACAGATTTACAAGAGACTGAATTCCAAAAGCACTGTGGAAGCTGTCAGTCTGTCTGGCTCACCGGCTGCATTTCCAGCATCAGAGCTGCAGGATAGTTAACCTGGAGCTTCTGGGAAACCATCAGAACACTTGGAAAGGCTGTTGATCACAAACCTGGGAGCTCCTCGTGCTGTGGCTGTCGCTGTCCCTGAGCCAAGCAGCACAAGCTCTCAAGTAGCAGCTATCTGCCCAGAAACTTAAACCACTGAGAATTTAATGGAGCTTTTAAAACCAAACTGCTTCACAAGACCCACCAGGTTATCATACTTATTTGACACGACTCATGTAAAATGCACATCCCACCACCTCAGGCCAAAGGGACAAGCTCCCTGAGATGGCACTGCCCATCCAGACACTGCAAAGCCCAGCAACGTAAGGGCACTGAAATTGCCTTTAGCCCTGCAGGAGCCCAGCCAACAAAAGCCTTGGGGCAGAAATGAGGGAGCCAAAGCAGCAGGGGTAAATGTTACCCAGACTGTGACTACTTGGGCTTCTCCATTTCTAAAGAAAAGAGCACTATACAATCATATGAGTGATAAAGCTTTACATTTCAAAGGCAGAGAGATAATATGATCATTACAAGGCTACCATCTGCCGCCAACCCTGTGCCTTAGAAGGGATGGAAAAAAGCCCACAGAAGCTGAAGAACTTTGCAATCAAGCAGAATTAATGAGGAAAGGGGAAGACATATAACATGGTGTGAGCCAAGTGGCAGTGGAGAGGAGACTGAGACTTTACCCTACATGGAGGCACTGCAGGGTGAAATCCCTGTAGAGGCAGCCTGTGCATCCCTGCTGTGCTCAGACAGCAAACAGCAAGGCTGAAGAGCTGTCAGCTCAAGCCACACGTGGCACAAATCACTCCCAGCAATCTTTGATGCACAACAGAACTACATATGAGCACTATCATCACTGAGTGCCAAAAAGTGGACTGTACAAGCCAAAAGTTTAAGAAGCTCAACATAATGGTGCCTCCTCTTTCCTTTCCAGGTTTTCTGGCATTGTTTCCAACCCACTACTACAAAAAAAAAAAGATATAAAACACTCCTCTAGGACACAGCATTTTCTCCCAATGACAGCAGCATAAAGTGCAATCAAAATACTGCTTGTCTTTTGGGTTTTTCCTTTTACCACATTGAACACCTTCATCTCTACAAGGGGAAAGATCAACAGCCAGAAATAAAGTCAGAAACATCATTCTGTCACTGCCACTGACTGCCATGGTGGAGAGGGAAGGTGCTGTCCCACACAGAGCACATTTGCCACTGATGCTCCTGCACAATCTAGTGGTGATCATCCAGACCATCAGTAGGTCCAGGCTGGCAGCAGTGACCCCAGTCACTCCTCTACATTTCCCTGAACCACTCCCACACCAGGAAACTGGAGCTCTGGCTCATCCCACTGACAGGGAAACCTCAGAGAGCCCCAAAGCCAGCCCACACACAGCAACACACTTCTGTGAGTACAAGCTAATTCTGATCCACACAGGTTAATTATTAGAGGAAAAAGCTCTGGAAATCCTTTTAAACATAATAAAAAGCTTTCTGCACATTCTGACACCAATTTTTAAACTGATGCATTTATAAATTTGGGAAGTGAACCTTTTGATGCCTACAAAGCAAACCCCTCAGTAAAGGTGCAGTTGCTCACCACGGATCCAGCTCATGGTCCCACACCAAACAAAATCCCCAACCAGCTCAACTCACAGCAGCTGAATTCGCTTAGAAAAGAGGAGAGTTTACCGTGAAGTGCTCCTGGGATTTGTAGTTCTCATCCAGGTAAACGCGGGCTCTGTTGTAGTCTTTCATTGCATCGCTTGATAACAGTTCTCTACAAGGGACAGAAAAGACAGAAAATATAAAGATGGGCTCAAAGTCGCTAAGTTCTGTAACGTCCCCACTGTCACCCACAGCAAACACAGCCCTTCTGTCCCTGCCCGAGTGGAGTTACAGGAGTCAGCAGTGAGTTACCGGAGCGACCCCAGGGCTGCCCAATGAGTGGGAGCAGTGACATCCCTCGGTGCCACCGAGGTACAGTACTGACACGATCCAGCCCGCACAACCAACCTCCTGAAACCGGAGGCTGGTGCTAAAGAGCCGGTGTCCGGGCCCAGAGGCCTCCGTGCCCTGCGCCGACAGCTCACGGCGGGTGGGACGAGGCCTCTATCACCTCCGGGCCGGGACACGAGCGCGGGGAGAGGATCCGGAGCAGGAGGCGGAGTGTCCAGCAGAGGGCGCGCTCACACCGCGATGGGGCGGGGCCCGCAAACGCCGAGTACCGCAAACGCCGAGCACCGCAAACGCCTCTCCCCTCCTTGCCGCTACTCCCTGTAGCCCGGTTCTCCTCGCAAACGCCGAGTACCGCACCGCCTCTCCCCTCCTTGCCGCTACTCCCTGTGTCCCGCCTCTCCCGTCCTTGCCACTACCGGAGCACCGCACCACCTGCCGCCCCCCTCTCCCATCCCTGCTGGTACCGGAGCAGCGCACGGCCAGTGCCGGCAGTAGACAGCCCGCCCATCCGCGCCAGGATTTGGCCACAGCGGGTTCCAGCGGCCCCCGTTACTTCTCATCTCTCTAAGCCGGCCCCAGGCAGTGGAGGGGAGATGCAGCTCATGGCTTCTGCTTGCACTCACACCACACCAGGTACTTACTTAACGAACTTGTCCACGTGAGACATAGAAGCTTCATAGTTTTTTCCCCCAAATTCTTGACAGTGTAAAGCCATGAAGTGGGGCTTGTGTGCATGGACAACCTGCAAGGGCAGAGAAACAGTGTCAGCAACACTGAGCCACGGCTGTCACCTCCACAGAACCACAGCATCCACTGCCAGGACACCCACCAGGGCAGCATCCCTTGGCATGCACATAAAAGATTCATAATAGACAGTCATTACACAGTCTCTACTAACATTTTGTCATGGGGCCTAACACCCTGATGATGATCCAAAAACTCTCCTGTCTAGCAGTTGGAATAGCTCAAACACCCATGTTCTCCCCTGCAGCCCCCACAATGGGGCCAGTCCATCAACAGGAGCATGGGAAGCCAGGAGAGGGGCACACAGCAAACTTGTGCAGCATCTCCAGTATAAACTGGGTTAGACTGGCCAAGAGGAGATAACAGCCAACAGTTTCCGAGCCATGTCAGATAAGCCACTTCCTTGTCTCTACCTCAGCTTCCCCTCCAGCCAAACACCTCAGCACCCACTTGCTTGCTGGGGCACCCTGAGGTGAGCTTTCTTTATAGAAAAAAAAAAAAAGAATACTCCTTCCCACACACAGGCGTGTGCATCCTCCTCCTCCTCCTGAGCGAGAGCGTGAGTGCAGGTTCCTGCCCCAATCTCACACTACAACAGGCTGTCAGCAGCAAGGGCCAAGGGTGAGCCAGAGCAGGAGCCCACTGAGGGTGCAATCTCTCCCCACTGCTGTCTGCAGAGACCCACATTTCCACTGCACCCAATGTCTTGCAGTGGGATGTGCTGGATTTGCCATCATTGAAACAAATGCACTGTCCTGCAGAGCACCAGCAGCTCAAGGTGGGACTGAAGGCTGGACTCTCACACATGAGCATGGCACTGCCCTAAGGGACCACCTCAGCCTGCAGTCAGAGTCCAGCAGCAACCATCTTCACAAAGGTTAACTGGCTGGCTCCTTTTCTTCACTATCTCAGAGATAAATATTAACCAAACACAGCATGTGAGGTCAAACTTGTTAACAGAACTCATTTGTGGCCCCTAACCAAGATGCAGGCCCAGCTCTCCATGTGCTTTATTGCTCCACATCAGTTCTGCCTTCCAAGTCCTGATCTTATCTACTGGACAGCTCTGTGAAATTGCCATCATTAGCAAACACTTGTAACTATTCAATCTCGTAAAGCAAACACATCCAACTCTCACTGTTTCAGCTGCAGAGTGCCAGCACAGCAAAACATGCTGCCACATCGGGTTATTCATTTTAACTGCTGCAACAGCTCACTTCCCTGAGATCTCTTCTTACACAGCTCATAAAAATAGTAAACTGGAAAGACAAAAACAAAACAAATAGTTTGGGGCGAGCTGACATTCATGAAGGATGAGTAACAGGAGCCTTGACCAGGGAGTCCTGCCTTGAGAAAATTCTGGAGGACAACTGCACTGCTCTGCACCAGCAGAAAATCTTTCCAGGCTCTAAGCTGAGATGCAGAACATGGGCTCTGTATTCATACTCAAAAATCCAAGAGCTTGAAATCACAGCAGGTACTATAAAGATTCTGCATCATTTTTAATGAGGAAAAGCTTTTAATTGTTGTCACAGCAATTAAAATTGCCTATTTTATTTTACTGGAAGTAAATTAAAGCAAGCCCCTAAAACACTCCTTTTATTCTTTGACATATATTCAAAGGTAGGTTTCCATTATGGGTTTAATTTCTAGAAGCATTTTAAACTTGGAGCATTAACTGCACTTCCTTTTTTGTGGAAAGTGCTGTGAGTGGTGAGGAGGGGACAAAGAGCACTGACAGCAACACATCTGCAAACTGAATTCCTCAGAAGAGTGGAAAAAGCCTGTGGTCTGCGGTCGAGCTGGGTTTCAAGTCTGTGATGAAGCTCTGAGAGTTATTTTCCAGTACTTCTGCTGAGCTCCACTTTGCAGAGGTTTTCAAGTAAAACTAATTCTGACAGTGGTCCCTTTGTGGGGCTGCTCCATAGCCCAGTGTCACAACTCTGCCTTTGGGGCTACTTTTGGTGCCGGCATCTCATTCTTCTCCCCATTAAGGGGTTTTTAATAAAATTCCACTCTACCTCCTACTACTGGGTTTGAGAGAGGGTAGGAGGGAGAAGAGCCCACACACTGCACCACAACTACCCATTCATTATTTATTTCCCATCTCAACCCAAAGCCACAGGGGCAGAGAGAGGCCGACAGTGCTGCCTTCCCCGCTTCCTATCCCTCATCTCCCTGTCTCTGCACCTCCCCAGCAAGAGAAACAAGTCTGGGCTGCAGCAGGACAAGGTGTTAGAGTGGCTTTTCTACACAAAAACTCAACCACACCCAAATCCAGCACTTTGCTTTCAGTATTTTCATGTTGCCAGAACAAGAAACTCTGAAGGAAGAGCAGAAGGCAGGGGTGGTCACTGCACACCAACACCAGCAACTCTTAACCCTTCAAAAAAAGGTGTTGTTGCCTTTTTTTTTTATTTTAAAGACCATTACTCAAATTTATTTCTCACTGAGGAGATTTAAAAGGTCATTTCATGCCAAGCTAAAGTAAAACTTATAAATCCTTACAAAAATCTAACAAACCTTTTAATTAGGCAGAGAATTGTGAGAACAAATGAGGTTTATACACTGAACTTCTATCATCATTATTTTGAGTTCCAGAAAGAGAGACACTCTTTTGGGCTGGTTTTGACTATAAATAGATACTGATTTCAACTTCAAACACAAAAGAGTTTTACACTATTCATTAAGCCAATAAGCAAATGTACACATTTCACCTTACCTGGTAAAATTCCCGAAGCCAATTCTTCTGTAAATTTTCTGGCTGAAAAACAAAATAGAAAAATAAGTACAGGGATAATATGTTTTTACAGTAATATCCCAATGCATTCAATTCTACAACTGAAGAACATCAGCAGAATCATGAGGCTGTTCCTCCACAAGTGCCCGTGGGCAGAACCCTCAGTCTGTGTGAGCAAATGAACACCCACAAATCCCCAACTGAGGGTTTCAAACCCTTTCACAACTTTAAACTCAGCTTGTAATTCTGACTGCTTGCTGCGTGAAGACCTGCCCATAGGTGGCTGTAAAGATTTGTAAATAGGGAAAAAAAAAAAAATTATATTTATTTTCTCTGTGAACCCATAAAAGTCACCCAGCTCTGTGTGTGTACACAGAGGGTACAAGAGTTTCTTGAAAGCTGAGGGGAAAAGTGCCTTATTTATCCCCTGCCATCTGTCACCTCCCATTTATTGATCCCTTCCTGACAACTCTGGAATTCAGGCATTATTGGTCAAGGAAGTGACTTTTTCATTTCAATTAACAGCCATCTCCAACCTGACAGGGACAGGAGCTGGCAGTCCCTGCAGAAGCACCTTCTCATTAGGGGAACATTGGGCACCTTCACTCCTCCCCTCCTCAGTCCTGGTGGGACAGGAGGAAGGGCTGCTCACTTGTGAAACAGCAGAAGCTGCTCCCACTTCAAGCCAAATCCTCACCCCAAGTGACAAAGATAGCACAAGATTTATTGATTTATTATTTTTTTATCCACTCTGCAAAGCAGATAGGAGCTGGGGACGTACTTTGTATATGATTTGTGTATGAGCTAAATCAGAATTCAAGCTAAGCCAGATTTAAACAGGCGAGATCACAGCTTTGGAGACCCCTAATAAGAGATGTGACAAATGGGGAGCATCACTGGATCAATCCATGCAAACAAAAACATACAGAGAACTTCAACTCCCCAGAAAAATTCATCATTTTAAACCTGCGGGAGAATCCTACAGCAGCTCCATTTTGAAGACAGGCCAGGAACACATTCTGAACACAAGCAGGAGCCAGACACCAGCAATGATCAAAATAAAAGCTGCTAATAGCACTGCTGGGGCCACATTTGGCTTTGGCAGCACCTACCAGCTCCTGTGTCTGAGACAAAGCAGGGACAGTCATGTGGAAGAACAGTGCTCTGCACTTTGGGGGTTTGTTTGCTTTTAAAAAAGGCTTTGTCTTTTTATTTAGCCCCAACAGATGCTCCCTGGAAACTGATGGCAGATGTCCTCTGTGGAGCTGTACTTTCACCAGCAGCACCGAGAACTTCCTCTCAGAAAGGATGGGCACGATTCCATCAAGGGCTTGGACAACCTGCACCCACTGTAGGTGAGCAAACCTCAGCACACCCCCTGCAGCCCTGGCACGGGCCAGCTCTCAAATTGAAAGGGAAAAACCAATGCGGGTCACTGAGCAGCTTCACTTGCCTGCACAGCCTCTCAACTAATTACCTACACAGAACAAAGTCGTGGGGGGAGAAGGTATTTATAGAAATAATTCAAGAAGAAGTCAGGTATGAGATGTAGGGAAAAACCTCCAGAAGCTGTGGGACCTTCTCCATGTCTTCTGCCCTTTCCCCCCACCCACTGAGGAGCTCTGTGGGTCTCCACCACCGCCATGGGGTCTACAAGCCCTATAGCTCCCCACCAGAGCACTTTGTAGGACCTCTAGGGAGCTCTGTGGGTCCCCACCACCACCATGGGGGCTACAAGCCCCATAGCTCCCCACCAGAGCACTCTGTAGGACCTCTAGGGAGCTCTGTGGGTCCCCACCATCACCATGGGGGCTACAAGCCCCATAGCTCCCCACCAGAGCACTTTGTAGGACCTCTAGGGAGCTCTGTGGGTCCCCACCACCATTGCAATACCTGAGTACAAAGCCAGGATTCTTGGTCCCAAAGACTACAGCCTCCTCCTCCAGTCCCTTCCACCACATCCTTCCTGGGGTAAAGTTCCATAATGTGTCCCTCTGCCTCAAACCCCTCCCCACTCACCTGGGTATAGATGAAACAATTTTAAGTTTTGAAAGGCTGGAAATAACAATGAGAAGGTAATTCGTCTTCCTCTTACTTTTTCTATCTAAAAATAGGTAAATCACATTTCACATCTTCCAGCCTCTCTGGCCTTCTTCCCATCCTTTCCATGCTCTGCCCTTCATTCAATTATCTAATTCTTTTTGTAATGCAACTGAAATTAATCTTTTCCTTGTCCTCTTCAGCACATGATTCTTTTATACCCATCCACTGAGCTGGATCCCACTTCATCTGCCCCCTCATAGCTCTGGGTCCTTCTGTCCCCAGCCCTGGGGACCCAACAGAGTGACCTGGGCTGGTGTGGGGTGTCTGTGCACAGAGAAGGGGGCACTGCAGGAGCTCCCAGGTCCCTCCAACACAAACCTTTCCATCCTGCAGAACACATGGCACCACGTTAAACCACCAGGGCGTGCATAATGCTGCTCCCTTCAATTAAAAGCTGTTTTGACCTTTTCCTGGAATCCCAAATGCCACCGAAACCATCTCTTTTCATGCCCAGTTTCCATTTCAGTCTATTTATGTCACACCAGACACTGTCTCTGTCAGGCTTGTAAGAAAAAGTAGTATCTTGCAAACACGTGGACACCACATGAGTGGGCAATGCCCTGAAAACAAGAGGCTTTTCAGACTGAACACACAGGCAGGCTTCTCTCCTCCACACTGTTTCCATCTCCTACAAAGTTACACACAACAGCCCAAAGAAAGCTTCAGGCTCCTTGCAAAAATATACTCAGATAGGGAAGAAGTCTTTTCAAAAAAAGAAAAAAAAAATGTATTTAGAGAGGGAAGGCAGCCTTTCATTCAAGGGAAAAAGAAAAGCAAACTGAATGAAGCGAAATTAACAGCCTGGAAATTTTCATTTTCTCTCAGATGGAAATGGAAGAAAGTAGACATATTATAGAGAGCAGGTTCTATTTTTGAAGTTTATTTTTAGCTAATAACAGGCTCATTTCTCAAGCTAAAAGAAAAAAATTCCTGCCTCACTTCATGAAAACTCACCAAGCTCCACAATTAATGTGGAGGAGGAGAAGGGGCTGGCCAGACTTTACCCATCGACAGGAACACTGAGCAACCAAACAAAACTCCTGAATGCTCAGCATGGACTGAGGCTCCCCAAAACCCTGAGGCAGAAGGTCTCCTGGCACCACACAGTGACACAGACAAGTAGGGGCTCATTGGATGCTCCATGGAGAGAAAGGATGGCACAAAGGAGGATCTGAGGGAAATGAGCACTTTAGGGGACAGGAGTGAGGAAGAGGGAGTGAAGGAAGGGCTGCCCACCCTTCCTGTCCTTGGTGCTGGGCAGGCACAGGGAGACAGGTAGGGCATGATGGTGAGGGGGACCACCACCAACAGGACAGCCAAGGGCTTCCTGCCCCCAGAGCCCAGCCTCACACTCTTGGTGTGGATACTCAGGAGCGTCTCCTAAAGGCTAAACGGGCAGAAGGGAACAAAAAGTCCAGCCAAGAGCACCATCCAAATTAAAATAGGAAAGGGAAAAAAAAAAACCTACAAACCTCACAACAAACTCCGTACCAAAAAAGAAACTTGCACGTGAGCAATGGAAAAAGTGAAGTTTATGTTACAAAACCTAATTCCCTGCCACCTGCCTTTCCTAAAGGATGATTCAGGGGTAGCAACTAAAAGGATTCAAATGAATAATGAACTCTTAGGAAAAGGTGCAGGAACAGCATACATTGCAGGAGTTTGTAATGTTCCCATCTCCCAAGTACCCAGATGAAAACCACAGAGACTGGAAGCACACAGGGCTGAGCTGGGAGCTGCCACTGACACCTGCCCCTGGATCAGCTCCCACCACCAGCAACCCCAGAAAACCCAGTGTGAGAGCAGCTCAACATTCCTATAGCTTGTCACTTAGCAAGACCCCCCAACTCCTCCCCACGGTGCCTGCTCGTGAAAACCTCTCCCCACTTCAAGCAGGAACCAGCAGCCCCAAGCTCCCTCCCTGACCAGCTGTGGGATTTAGCCAGATAATTCCCTCTTAGGGCTGTGTCTGCCAAACACCTGGGGAACATTCTAAGCCTAAGGGAAAGCACAGCCCTGGCCCCGTGTGTGCCTGCACATACCCAACCTGCTCCTTGTCTGACTGTGCTCTCACCTCCTCAGAGCTCTAGTAACAGATAGAACTCTGCTTTTAAAAAAAATTCACTGCTTAATAAACCAACACCACCCACAGAGGCACCCTCTTCCTCTTTCCTCAGCATCTCCATCCCCATTCCACCAGGACAGACCCTGACACAGTGTCCATAATACAAAAACCACCAAGATTTACTGTAAGTGCAAAGACTGCAATAAAAAAAGCTGAGTCTTAACTACGCTGAACCTAAGTGAACTCCCAATGTATTTCAAATTGAACTTCAATTACCAACATCTTACTGAAGATTAAAGGCTTCTGGATACTTCAATAACCAGTATGTTAAGAGTATTAACAAGGAGAGTTAATCCAACACTCAGCACTTACATGATCACACAAACTATAATTGTTAGCAAATAGCAGTGATTAATCACATTAATGCACTCCAATTTTCAGCTGGCTCCTGACTTCAGGAGAGGATGGGGGAAAAAAGATATTACTGAAACAGAGTTTAAATAAAGTTAAAGTGCTCTTGCACACACAGGCAGATAAAAATAGAGCTCTGGCAATATTCTGTCTTGTGTAGCCACACGATTTCTTCCCTACTTTCAATTGCATCTTTACAATTTTAACATGGGGTCCAACAGCCAGTGGGGTGGCAAAGTGGAATCTAGGGCCAGGGCAGCCACACAGCCAGAGCCCTTCATTAGGAAGGAGAAAATAAGGGAAGAGGGAAGACATCAGCTGCCCTCACTGCTCTGCACTGAAAATTCCCATTTGAACTCCTTTCCCTGAGCTGTAGGGCTCCAGGCAGGGCAAAATCTGCTCCTGGCAGACACTGGAGCCACTGCCCTCAGCACACACACCACAGACAGGGACTGAAATGCTCCTGCTCCTCCTTCCAGGGAAGCCTAATTCTGCCTCAGCAAACCAGTCAGTAAGTCTGGGGGCTATAAGGGAAAACCAGCTTTTACATCGGTGTAATTCATCCAGGTTTTTAATTTAGTCTTTCTCCCCATGAAGTTCAAAGTAAGAGTTAGCTCTCACGCGGGTGAGTTTCCACAGGAAATCCTGCCCTTCGTTCACTCTTATCCCTAAAGAGAACCATTTCCTTTTGCTTGAAAGGCAATTGCCTCGTGTCCTGTGCCACAGCAAATGCTTTTTGACACTAAATATAGTTTCTCAAGGAAGGAAACATGAAGCGGACAACAAAAGGGGAGGAACATTAGCAAGCTCTGTGTCACATGGTGCAGCCTCCCTGAAAACACACCAGACTACATGAGAACACAGAGAAACTGCAGACTCACAAATAGCAGAGACAAGAACTTTTCTAAGTTTGAGAAAAATCAACCACTGCTTAAATTAAAAAAAAAAACAAAACTCAAAGCCACAGGGATGCTCTGGCCCCACTCATGGCCACCTTCCCCACACTGCTCAGTCCCCAGCAGACCCCCATCAAGCTCCTCTGCCTCCACTCATGTGCTCCAAGACCCCTGGAAAAGAAAAACAAAGATAAAAGAGCACATTTCCTGTGTAAAACAAACCTGCACTGATACTCCAGATGAAAAATGTTTGGTGACAGCCTCACCAGAGCTGCTCCCACCCCAAACACTCCAAATGCCATCTTCCCCACCTCCTGCCTTTACAGATAGTTCTCAGTTTTTACTGTTTCAGTGTTAAAGTGTTAATGCAGAGTTATCCAATTTCTATTTGTCTCATCAACACTTCAAAAACTATTCTACTGAACTGGAGTTTAGCAGGACTCAGACCACCAGTATCACCACCAGAGGGAACTATCAAAGCTTTCATTGCTCTCGAGAAAAAAGCCTGAGCACCACCTGAATAAAGGGTTAACTTCAATATATTGTGCTTAACCGTTTTTTCAAAGAAAATTATCATGCTGATGAGGCATTTGCAGGAGTGGACAGATTAATCACTAAATTAATCTCAAACACATATGCCCAGTGAGCAGTAGTGTAAGAAGAATTAAATATCTACAGGCTTGAGAGAAAATTCTGGATGGAGAGGGGCCACCAAGATCCAAACTGGCATTTCTAAGAGAAGGAAGATCTGATGAAGTTTGCCTTGACACAGCTTTCCATCTTCACTTCTGGCACAATTTCCCAGTCTGAGATAAGAAGGTATCTGGGAGTTAGAAAATGCAAAGACTTGTATTTTCCATGTCATTTTTTTTTTAACTACACAGCCAAGAGATAGCTTTGCCTCTTGCTGACATCACCGGCTCTCTAGTACTGAGACTGGTGTTTCGCAATCAGGGAAGTTCAGATGCAGAAAATCCCTGGAGGTGGGAGCAGAAGCACCCTCAGCCCCTGTGACACTCGAGTCCAAGTGCCAGCCCCTGGAACACATCCCAGCTGAGAACAGATTTTCTAGTGCTCAGTCACACACTTGTAATGTTTTCCCTTCCTGTACTGCATTGCTCACTGCAATAGGAGACACGACCGCCCGAGAGAACTGATGTTACATACATTTTTCCCAGAATTACTGAACTCTTCTTGACCTACTGCAGACATTCAGTTTTGCATACCAGACTAAATACACACTTGACAATTTAACAAAACACAAGTCCAGCATTTCAAGAACACATACTCCGGGTCCTGCTCATCCTCTCTGGTTTTTAAAAGAAAAGGAATATGTCTGTATTGTAACCACATGTTCCCCAACAACTAAATTCTGTCTTTGAAAACACGGAACTGAGAAGGGGGAGAGGAACACATCCACAGATTAAGAGTTTATTTTCCATCTCAAAACCCCTCCTATAATTGGAAGCAAGGAAATGGTGTTTGCCACAGGGATGGACCTCACTCTGCTGAGCTACACTGATACCCTTGGGGCAGCCTGAGGCTGGCGAGCCCACACTGCTCCTGCTGGGCTGTTATCCTACAGATAAGAGTCACAAAAAACATTACCACCATCATTGTGTGGAGTCAGGCTCCTCTCAGTGACCTGCAATGATAGGACAATAGGTGCAAGCTGGAACACAGGAGGTTCCACAAGAATTTGAAAAGAACCTTTTCACAGTGAGGGGAACAGAATAGAATAGAATCATAGAATAGTTTTGGTTGGAAGGGACCTTAAAGATCGAGTTCCAACCCCCCTGCCATAGGCAGGGACACCTCCCACT
>VZTY01013650.1:15963-28670 GCA_013400935.1 Turnix velox
GTCTCCTTCTCTGGAGACATTCAAACCAATCTGTGTTCCTGTGTCACCTAGTCTAGGTGTTCCTGCTCTTGAGGTCCTTTCTAATCCCTGATACTTCGTGTGACACATTTTATGAACCCTCAACCTTGCCTCACTGCTCAAAGCCATGAAGCGGTGGTAGAAAGCCCCTGAGCAGCAGCCAGCAATAACACCAGCACAGCCAGAGCCCACTCAGGGTTTGTGGCTCCACAAATTCAAAGCCACTATGGAAAATTCTGTATATTTAAACTGACTATTAAGAGATATCCTGTTTGCAATGAGGTAACACCTCTATTTTTCTCTGTCACAAGGAAGTGCACTTCTCCCAGTATCAACATTTCTAAATGGCGCTGAAATAGCTCTTTTCCTGTTTAGGAAACTATGTCGCAGGCTCAGGTTGGACTCGGGCAAAAAGTACTTCTATTGGCTGTTCCTCCATTAAGTTCTTTTGAACAGTTTGAAACATTCCAAAGGTGCTAACAGGTCACCACCTCCAGCTTTCTCTGGCCACTCAAGTGACATTAAACTGAAAACAAGGCGCTGAGTGCAGGAGGTGGCTGCAGAAATGAGGGCACACTTAAAAGGGCAGCTGCTAATGGGGTTTTTTAGATGTTTCTCTTGGGGAAGCTCTGCAATCAGATCTTTACGTTGTGATGCATGAGCTGCTGTAAGAAAAGCAAAAGGAAAAAAGAATTGAGGCAGCCCACACGGCCACTGCTCCCCTGGCACAGGGGGAGCCAGGATATGGGGCTCCAGGGCTCATAGAATCATAGAATAGTTTGGGTTAGAAGGGACCTTAAAGATCATCGAGTTCCAACCCCCCTGCCATAGGCAGGGACACCTCCCACTAGATCAGGCTGCCCAGTGCCTTGTCCAGCCTGGTCTTGAACACCTCCAGAGAGGGGGCATCCACAACCTCCCTGGGCAACCTGTTCCAGTGCTTCACTGTAAAGAATTTCTTTCTTGTGTCTAGTCATCCCAGGGAGAGGAGGGGGCTGTGATTGGGGCAGGAGACAAGGCAAGGGCTGCCCCTTAGAAGCACCTTCTTTGAGCATCTCCATGCAGGGACACAGCTGCTCCCCAGCACTGCCAAGTGAGGATGCACCCCGGGGCTCAGGCAGGGGTAATCAGGGACCTCTCCTTTCTAAATGGGATGCAAACCAGTGAATTAGCACAAACAACTGAAAAGAATACAGTTGTCATGAAAGTACAGCTGGAAGGCAAGCAAGTAAAACAAGAAAAACCATTGCAGTAACATCAGGTGCTCTAACTTCATCTGCTGAATCTCTCAGCTGCTGTAGACTTGGAGGCAATTTTTACAGCAACCCCCCAGAAGTAAGGCAGGTTTGAACTGAATTTATTCACTACTAATTAGCCACTCATTCCCCTTCAAAAAAACTGAACAAAGTTTCAGCTGTACTTTTAGAAAAGTTGAGTTTCCAAGTAAACCCAGATAAGTAAGGATTACTTAAAAAAAATAAAATCATTCACAGCTCCCACATAATTAGGGCTAAAATCATGTCATTTAGTAGCCTTAAACATCAGTGTCAAGGTTTCTTAGGAAAAACTCTCAAATTCCAGCAGAGGTGACCCTGGCCATGGAACAGACTGATGCTGTCAAATGCAAGAGGATGCTGTTCAGGGCTGCACTGAAGAGCTAACTATTAACAGAAGAAGAAAAGCATCACTGTTCCCACACTGCCCCTGTCCTGTGTATTTAATTATGTTAGCAAACACTAAGGAGTCACAGCCTTCCTGTCTTCTAGAGATACGGAAAGATAAGGTTTTACTTCACTTTCAGAAGACTCTCACATACAAGAATATATTTTTGTTGATAAAACAATCACAAAATTACAAAATATTCTTTTTTTTTCCCACTTATGGATAAGAATGAGGCTGCTGGATTTTCTCCCAATGGGACTAAAAGGCAGGAGAGAGAGCAGCCTCACAACAGAAGATCAAACAAGAACTACTTTGGATAATGTGGCTGAAACAACAGATTCCTTCCAAAAATCACTTCCACTAAACTACATCATTTGCTAATGGTGTAAGAGTGCAAAGACTTTTTACTTGTAGATGTGGTTTAATGCATTACAGGCACATTGCTACTGCAGGAAATACAGCAAATGCAGCAATTAAATATTGTTTTTTCAAAATATTTTAAAATTATTTTGGACTCGGACTTCAAGTCTACTCTGCTGCTTTTAAAATGTTTCAGTCTGCATTTAACCCTGCATTATTTTTTCTTTTCCACAAAGGCAGAAAAGCACTTTCAGGAGAAGTCAGCAGCAGCCAGGGCTGAGCTGGAAGAAGCACTGAGGTTCTGGGCTGGACTTTGAGCTGCTCCTGGACACGTGCCATTCCCAGGCAAAGCTTTGTCAGCCTGCACAGGACATGAGTGGCACCAGCAACACCAGGGAAACTCCAGGAGCTTCAACCAAGACAAGGAACAAGAGCTATGAAAGAGCCCCAGGTTTGACTCTGCTTCTCCTTAAAGAGCATCGATCCCAAATCATGAAATATGAAAGTTTCAGAAAAACTCACTCAGCTAACAGCTCTCACCCTTAAAAAGTGGGGGCTGGGCAGTGATGGCTGACTCCTCACAACCTCTAACTGCCCTCAGGTGCGATGTACAACCCTCTACCCAGCTGCTTCTCCCCAGCCTGCCTGGAGCTACACATTATCTCATCTCCCTTTGCTTGCTTCAGCCCTCCCTGGATGTCAAAAGTGGGCACAGCTGATGGCCACGTGCCACCTGTACAGCTCTTCAGCCAGGTTGATGGGGACAAGACACAGCCTGGGGGCCATGGGCACCCTAAAACTCAGCCCAGTTTGCCCAGCAGCTTCCTCTAGAGTGAATCCCATGTCTGTGATAGAGCTCTAAAGCCAATTAAAAGGAAGAGGCCCCTCAGAGAATTAATCAACACACAGAGATACCTGAAATCATTTTCTAGGGAAAACCAGCAAAATAACTGCTTGATCTTTTAAACTTTGGAATCACTCAAGCATAAAATTAAACCTCAGGATTATCAGAATTACCCTTTCTAAATGTATTTCCTGGTACCTAGCTTTAGGTTAGTGCGCTGGTCACAAACTTTTTTGCTATTATTGAGAATTAATGCTGGAAAAAAAAAAAAATCCATCCGAGTAACAAGAATAACCCTGGTGTTAGAAAGGACCTTTCAACCTCTTGAAAACATCCCTGAATGTAAATATTTAAGCATTAATAAAACAACCAGAACAGGCACAGCCCAGAGATCACTTTCTACAAGAAGCAGCACGCCATCCTTCACCAGTACTGCAGTGGAGATCCCAGTTCAGGGCTCACATCCCCTGGGAGGACACACTCACCCCTTCCCACACAGGGACAGCAGCGGATGGATGGGGAGCTGCCATGGGCTGAGGCACAGGAGTGCTGCTGGGGCTCAGGGACAAAGTGGATGGATGGATGGATGGATGGATGGATGGATGGATGGATGGATGGATGGATACCAGTGAGTTTGAGATCCAGTGCACCCAAATCATGGGCAGGTAACTTGTGTAAGGATCCTGGTGACACTGCCTTAGCCCCTCCACCTTCCCAGCTGCTGCAGCTCCACCAGGGAAGCTAAAAATACTTTCCTGTCTAAAAATGACTTTTCCATGTAAGGAAGAGGTGTCGTTAGCATGACGTTACCACACCACCACCAAAGAGGGAAGCTGCTCCATGTTACTGCAGCTGGACAGAGATAATCCCCTACTGAGGGGGGGACCACCTTGGCAGCCTGCACCTCTGCCCTTGCTTTGAATTAGAACCTCCTCTGTTCCAGGTTACAGAATCACAGAATATCAGGGATTGGAAGGGACCTGGAGACATCATCTAGTCCCATCCCCCCTGCCAGAGCAGCAAGGTGTCCAGGCAGGGTTTGAATGTCTCCAGAGGAGACCCCACCTCCTATCTGGGCATCCTGGGACACTCTTCTCTCACCCTTACCATGACAAAGCTTTTTCTTACATTTCTATTAGGAAGTATTCTATAGTGTCACTTGAGTGACAATTCATTAACACATGACAGTAGACCTTGAGAGACAACTATTTAAGAGCCTATTCCATTTTCCAGCACTACTGGGGTGCCTCTGCCCTCACATCAATGGCAGCAGGTTCACACACACACAACAGCCCATGTCCCTCACACCACACAGCTAACCCACTCTGAACTTTTCAGAGTTCAAGAATAAAATGTCATTGGTGCTCCTGGAAGATTTGTCCCATTTTAGCACAAGGGATGAATGAATGATACAGTCCTGTTGCTCAATTGGGATGCCAGCCACCAGAAAAATGCTGAGAAAGAGGAAGACAAAGTGCAAAAATGAAGACATCTACAAGGAGAGGAAGCTTAGAGAAACAGAGAAAAAAAAGTCACTGTATAGAAGGCTTCAGAAGAAATTGCACAAGATGAATCCATGCCCTGGGCAGCCTTACAGCAAACTTCAGTCTCTCACCAGCTAGCAGTGAGAGACTAAGACACTGCATCTGAAGAGGTAATAGGAATGCTTTTGAAAAAATAAACCATCAGGCTTCTAAAGTACATCCCCCTGCACAGCAGAGCACTTTACATGCTCCCACAGGGCACATTTAAGTATTATTTCTTTGCTTAGTTTCCAAGCAGTTCACATCATCCTCAGCAAGTCTCACATACCCAGTGGGTAGAAGCCCAGGTTGCACCTGGAGGCATTCCCTGAGATCCACATTCAACAGGAATGGTTAAATCAGCCCCTTCTTTGGTGCCACGTTTGAGAGGCTGGAATAGGAAGCCATGTGAAGTTTAGCTCTTACATTGAATCTAGCAGCTCTGTTTCTGGTACATTCTCATTCTTTAATAATTTAAACAAGCAGTTGTTTTTGGAGGGTCTTCTGAGGGAAAGAGGGGGAAGGAAAGAATTTCTCATCCTTCTCTGCATAAGCAAAGCTCCCATGATAGTTCTCACAATGAGACCACAGCTACATCATACAGCACAACAGACTTCACCCCCCTTCCCATCTCTTTGCTGCAGAAGGAGCAATACATTAAATATTTCAATTCTCAGCGGATGAGGCTGTTGAAAGAAAAGTGATGCCAGAAGAGCTGGGAGCATCGTCACTGCTGCTGGCTCTTGCAAGAGCTGAGAATTAACAAGGTGAGAGAAGAATGCAGATGATCACATAAAGCAACTTTGGTGCAGATAGAGGGCAGAACACCAGAGAGGTGTGTGAGGTCTCCACTGGCACACCTGGAGATTTGCTGAAACCAGACACTGAACAAAACATGCTGGGAGCACTGGGACTGTCCTGTGCTCCCCTGTTCCAGCAGGAGGAGAGGCTTCTCCAGAGGCTGCCCAGACTCTCCGGTGTCCTGGGAACACCCAGAATCCTATTTCTCCCTCCTTCTGTATGCACACACACGTACATATACAGGCACATTTTATAGGAGGGGTGTGCATGGAAAGCAGAGCCTGATAAAAAGGCTTGCTCCTGTATTTTTGTTCAAAGCATTATTACAAGTTGACAGTGCCCTCAGTCTCTACACAAGGCTTCATGCAGATGAGCAAAGTACCAAGCCCACATTACCAGTGCAAAGCTGGGTCAATCAGTTGGAAAGCTCTCCAAGAGGAAAGTCCACAAAAATAAACCCAAAAGGCACTACCACCTGCAGGCAGCTGTCAGCTGGAGTTGGAGATACCTGGAAATCAAAACTATTTGTAATAACCCCATAAAAAGCAGGTCTGAATGCAGGGTATAGGGACAGGCTCACAAGGAGCGTGGGAAAGGAACAGCCCAGCTTCAAACCCACATGGCCAGGGCTCTACAAGCAGTGACTCACTGGGACTGCTGTCACAGGCCCCCTCTCAAGTCATTAATACACTTGGAGAAGAAAAAGTCTTATGTCAGTGCATCTGAAAAAAGCATCTTAGCTCCTAACACATAAAGGTCTTAAAGCCTTAAAGGATTAGCACAGCACAACTGTTAATACTTGGCATGCTACTTTGATTATATTTGACATAGTTTCCATATGGAAACTTACATTAAATTTCATCAAGAGCTTTGCTTTGTTTAAAATAGAATCCATCCCATGTAATAAATATTTGCAGATACAGGAAAACATCACCTTTGTGGATAACCCTGACACCAGAGAGTGGGAAATTTCACAGCTTCACTCAAATGCTTCCTATTTCCTTCCTGAATCATATATACCTTCATCCTCAACACAATTCTGAGCTGTTTCTCTTAGAAAATAAAGACTTTTTGGTGTACTAACTATATTTGTGGCAATATAACTGCCAATATTCCCTGCTGCAGGGGGGATGATGCCCAGGGTGACAAACATGGGCAGGTTCCACCAGTGCTCCATTCAGCCCTGTCAGGGACCACCACGAAAAGCTCTCCCAATTGCCAGGTAAAAACATACAAAAAATTGGGAGATACCAATTCATTTTGAAACACTGAAGCCCAAGTTGAGAACACCATGAAAACACAAGTCAAGACGCCAAGGGCACTTCAAGCTTTCTGCTTCTAAGGAAAAGGATGTGACAGAGGTCATCCTCCTTGCTGGCAGGAAGAACTGACATGAGTAGAGGCCAGTTAGGTGCTGCTGCAGCAAACCCACTAGTGAAATCATTCTGAAGGAAGATAACCAGCACTGATGGCTCTGGGATTTGTGCTCTGAGCTATGACAGGCTTAAAGACCAGTGGAGTGCTCAACTAGTCTCAAGTAACGTCTTACAAACATCCCAGTTGTGGTTTGCAAGCTGAGGTGTGTCTCCAGGGATGCTAGTCCTGCACAGAGACTGCTCTCTGCTCATTTCCATGTTATCTCCAGCTCTAAGGCTGGGAGAAACAGCCAGGTCCCACTCACCCAGCATGTGGCTGCTGTCAGGAGTGAAGCCCTTCCTCCCTAACTGCCGGCAATTTCTGCACTCACCGAGCTTAAAAAAACAACAACTTCAGAAATGGAACGAAAAAAAAAAGAGGAAAAAAAAAAAAAGGAAGGAAAAAAACCCCAGCCTCCAGCGGTGCTTCTCAGGGCTGAGGATGGAAGGAGGCCTTGCTTGCCAAATGAAGATGGCAAACATTTAAAAAAATACTGAATTAAACAAGGCAGAACAGAAATAGCACATTTCCTTCAGGGTTTGTTTTTTTCTTTCTTTAAGGTTAGGTCTGATGCTGCCAGTGTTTGCAAAGGACACTCCAACAAGTAAACAAGATGCAGCGATAAATTCCAGCGAAAGTCTGAAGCAAGTTAAATAAAGCAGGCACTTCTCTCTGCCTTGGGCTCAGAGAGGAGTAAATGTCCCTGAAATCCTGCAGTCCGAAGGAGGCCACTGCAGACAAGGGTGTGCTTTGGTTTCTGGCAGCCCTTTACAAGCCCTGCAGTGCTCAGTGCCCTGACCAGGGCAGGCTGTGGAGCCTGGCCACACAGCCCTGCAGCAACATCAGCTCTTTACAGGACACAAGGAGGCAGTTGTGACCCAGGGCAGGCTGTGGACACTGTACTGATGGCACAACTACTCTCCAAACTCATCTCACTTACACTGCCAGTAAAGCAAAACATAGAATTTAATTAGAAATAAAGCTCAAAACCATAGCAGGGGCTCTGCAAAGTCCAGCACCTGACAGCTACAGCTCTGCTCCCCCTGCACACACCAATTCTCCACTTGTCAGGTGCACAGCAAATTTAAATGAGCTTTGTTAATGCCACATCTGTTGGCATTTGCTTTGCATTTTTCCATAGGGCAAAACACTTGCTGCATTCAGGATCTGCAGTAGGCACTAAGACTCAGGTAGATTTTACTGTTTTCCCACACTGAGACCTCACCTCCTCAGCAGACAGCATCAATTACAGCACACCAGTACCACCAGTGCTACCTGTCACCAGGCTCTCCAGCTGCCACAAATACTGCACTTGGTTCAGTTCAGGTACTACTCCCATTTTACATTTCTAAACACTGAGATCTCATGACAGAGTTCAGAAATATTTATGCAACACTGCTTCAAACAAGAGAAACTTCACCCACCTTTGAAGCATAGGCAATGATCAAACATGGAGAAAAGGTGCAAGAGACAGAAGGGAGAGCCCTGCTTGGAGAAAGGATGCTGCCATGAAGCCCTTCAAAGGCAGCCAAAGAGAACAAGGATTGAAGAGCTTCACCATCTTAATAGGAAAATATATGAAGTAAAGTTCACCTTGGCAGTATTTATCCCCACCTGTACACACCACAGTTTTGGGAGTTCATTGTCAGGAGTCAGTTCTTTTCAAAATGTTTAAAAAACCCAAAACACCACAAAAAACAAACCCAACAAACTCCTCATTGTCCCCAAAACTCACCATATCACCACAAACTACAAAAGACCCTGCCAACCAGCCAAGGCACAAGTGTGACACCAGTGAGGAGGTGTTTCAATGGCTCTACCAACCACCCTCAGACACAAGCCCAGGAGCCTTCTCCAGCCATTTTTTAATGACTTCCCGTAGCCTGCTTCATTTATTACTTTTTAAAAGGCCAACGTGCCTGTAGATGACTTGGTTCACTGATCAGAGGGAAGGTGCTACAAACACACAGAAGCCAGCCAAAGACAACACCACAATAAAAGCAAACCTGCCTTCCCCCTGTGCTGGTTCCAGCCCTGAAGGAAGTGAAGCAGTGCAGAAAGTTTCCAGGAACAGGCAAAGGCCACTCTTCTCCATGGAGGCAAATCACTCTGCACTACACTCACCTCAGCCCTACAAACACACACTCTAAATGCTCCTCTAATGAACTGTCTGAACATCATGTTTCAGAAACATTACTGCAAACTCCAATGTTTAAAAAAAAAAAAACCCAAAACTTCAGAAGTTTTCCCACTTCTTTCTATATTCAATGAAAAAAAATATATTTTCAGTTTTAAGCTTTTAAATGGATGCATTTAATCAGGGGGTTCTTTAACAAGTACTGTGAAGACAAAGTAAGAACTGCAGCTCTGGTGAGGTCTCTGAATAACTTATTCACATTTTTGAACTAATTAAAACACCATCAAACCTTCTGAAAAATCCAGAGCAGCAAGAGGAACTTCCCAGTGGGATGATACAATGTCAGGAAACATCAGAATCTGACTATATTGGCTTGAAATACACACAAAGTGCTACTTTATATTTTCAGTTTTCAACAAAAGCTCTAAGGAGCTCTCCCAGAACATCCACAAAATGCTCTGCCTGTGCCATCCCCAATGCCCAGAGCTACTTGCCAGCACATAGCAGGTCTCTGCAAACAGAGAGACACAGCACTGGGGACATGATGATGAATCAGGTGACACTGCTGAGCCACCAGCAGGCAGATTTGAGATCCCGTGTGGAATTCTTCTCAGCAGAGGGAAGGGTCTGAACCTGCCCTGGTGCTGGAGGCGATGGCAGGCAGACACAGCCCGCAGACGAGCCCAGTCCTGCAGAGCCAGCACAGCTCCCCTCACACCAAACACACAGCCTTAGAAAATACTCAGCACACGGCCTTAGAAAACAACTCAACACACAACCATCACTCTCCTCACTCTGAGCATGGCAAAGACAAGCTGCCTGTCACCTCACCATACAGCAGCCCCAACTGAAGAGAAATGTAGAACAGAAGAGGAACACACCTTCTTTGAGCTGTCTATATCATGAAAGCATCTCTTCTGAGTTCTCAAAACTCAGTTCTTTGGACTAATTATGCTTCAATAACAAACAGCAACTCTGCAAACGTGGCAGCAGATCAAACAGGATGGGCAAGTGAAGCAGGGGTTCTGCTACCTCATCTCCCATCACACAGCCCTGTCACTGCCTGTGGGGTACACACTGCACCCACGGGCTGTCAGCAAGCCCTAAACACTGCTCTGCCCAGTTCCACTGCTCCAAACCACTACCTAACCTGCCACCACCCTTCCAGCTAGACTATAATGGCACTGAAAGCCTGCAAGAACAAGGATTCACACAGCATCACTTCCTTTCCCACTTTTTCCTAAACTATCTGAAAGATCTTAGTTGAGATAAGCAAAAGGTGCACAGTGGTCACAAACCACAGATACTTCATGAGAGACAGCTAAAGGGAAAGGCTGTGCTTCCCTCTTGCTGAAAATCACCATCCCACAAGACAAATGAGATTTTGGCTTCACAGTCCCCAGCCTGGACAAGGTCTGTCCTTCCAGCCCAGAAAAACAACATCACTGGTTCATGAAAACAAACTTGCTTTAGCAGAAGATTTTTGGGTCACATCCAGTTCTCTGGAGTGAGTGGGTTGGTCCTACCGTGCTGTTCCACCCAGTTCTTGACTCCTTCATGTGCCTAGCAACATTTGAAGCTAAAAATATATTTTAAACAAGATAGCTCCTCCATTTCTTCCTCCAGTAGAAAGTGCAATAGGAATTCTAGACCAACACTTTCACTCTGCACAGCTGGTTTTGAAAAAACATTTTGAAGAGCAAGGTCAGGGACACAAATAGCCCAATGCCTGTGTCCAAAGGAACCTCCTTGGTGTCAATCTGCCACAGCATGCAGCTTGGTCACACAGATGTCCTCACTGCATGGCTACTCCCATGAAAAGCTGTAATTCTGCCCCAAACAAACAAGATTTCTAAAGTAATTAAAATACATAATGATGACTGAGGGTACTTGATGAATATGGAATTCCCTCAAGTGATTTTTGAACAATTTCTCTCAACATTTGATTGAGATGTAAACAAGCACTGGCAAAGGGATGCAAGCACACCTTGCTGAGCACTTCTTATGGGAAAAACTATTTCTGCTCTTTCCACTGGGATCGGTAAATTCTCTAAAATTAGAGAGTTTGCCACACCAGAAAAAAAACCAAAAAACTTCAAAACAAGCTTCCCTGGGTTCACTTAAAAGGTTTTATAAAGAATAAATGAGAAGTAGGTGCTGCTGACAGAGCCTGCCCACCTCTGGGCAGGGGCTTGCCAGGGCATTCCAGCACAGAAAACAAAATCCTCTCTTTTCAAGAATGCAATGGAAACTGGAATAGGAAGAGAAAACAAGTAGAGGCAGCTCTACCTCCAGCACAGAGCAACAAATGAGTCTGGATAGGGCCTGTTCCCATGGTGCTTAATGGCAGGCTGAGGCACTGCTCAGCAGCAGGACTGAGGCTCTTCACTGAGATGTGAACTTTCTAGAGAAAGGTGACGTTGCTGAACATCCTGTAAACAGCCTGTGGGAGCTCACCCAAACCCAGCCTCACACCCAGCAGCTTTCCCTCCTCCTGCTTACCCCCACAAGCAGACAGATCTTAAAGGAAAAGGTCTACCAAGAGCCAGTTTTGCTCCTCCTCTGAGCTTGCCCAAGCCAAAGAAGCCCCTCACACAGCCTTTGTTTGCCCTCCCCAGCAATGAGGTGTGCTGCATGCCTACACAAGTTGTGTGGAGGACAAAAGGTGCTTCTCTGCCTTCCTCAAACTAAAGGGGAAGAGTGAGCCATCACCCAGGTGCTGCCCAGGACCCATGTTGTTCCTTTATTCCAACATGGCTCCCGCTCACCTCCAGCACCCAGCCTTTAGGAGGGCAGCATCACGGGGCCTGCTGTGGCTGAGAAGATTCCCCTCACTTACTGCCTGCTCTCGGTGCCCAGCTTGCCTTCCTCAACTCCATTACCCTCACAGCATCCTTCCAGAAGCAAAGGAGACCCCCCACTTACAGTATATGGAGGAGGAGAATCTGATGGAGTCCCATCAAACCCACCTTCAGGGACAGTGCAGGGAAGATATCAGCAAAGGACCCCTCTGCAGCTGTAGCTTCATGGAGGTACAAGCTGCCCAGAAGACAGCAGAGACAGGGCACTAGTGGCAGAGGACAGCCCTGCAGACTGTGGCCTTCAGCATGGATAGGAAGCACAGGTAAGTACAAACCTTAGAAAGGAGAGAGATTAGGGCTGGCCCCTCCGGAGAGACACCCAAATCCCAAAGCCCTGTGCCAGCCCGTGGAGCTCACCCAGCTGCCCCCAAGTCACATGTGACACATCCCACCCCACCACTGGGCCACTGCTCCCCATCCCTCTCCATCTTCCAGCTGATGGTTTTTGCTGTCTCCACTACTAGATGATCTTTAAGGTCCCTTCCAACCCAAACCACTCTATGATTCACATCACATTAAAGCCCCTCCTTACAAGAGTTTCTGCCTGCAAAAGGATGGGGACACACTTCAATAAACCACGTCCCTCACATGTACTCTCAGCCCCTGCTGCAGCCCAGCAGCTCCAGCTCCCCAGGACCATAAACGTGGCCATCAGGGTAAGCAGATTCCCCTTCCCAATGGGCTTCTGAGGCACAGGAGAAGTTGCAAATGAAAAGGCTACTTCTCAGTGACATCCACACTTTAAATAATAGATGAGGAAAAAGAGAGAGCTTCCAGGAGGAGCCAAGTAACCACAGGATAAGAAAGGGAAAGAAAGCATCTGAGAAGGGGAAATACATTTACAGAGGGAGGAGATACAAACACAATGATGAGGGAAAATAAAAGGGTAAAAAGTGAAAAACTAAACAAACAAAATCAGCATTTTGAAAAATTGACATCCAAGGGCTTGGCTGGTCTGGTGTGTGCAACTTGCTTCAAACTCTGGACTAAGAAAATTTAAAAGAACTTTGAAACAGCAACAAAACCTTTATAATCATCTGACCCATGTGAAAGTGCTCCTAGAGGCCAAGAGCTAACAGATCCAT
>VZTY01013651.1:0-25925 GCA_013400935.1 Turnix velox
TTCTATGATTCTATATATCACAGAGAAAGATTTTATGATACAAATTGCTGTCAGCAGACAGGGCAGCCAAGAAACCTCCTTGTGTCATTCCCATATTTCCCAGTCCCTTTTTTCTCTTGAAATTGCCTCTACACATTTAGGGTACCATTATTTAACCTGCACGTTTATTTTCTGCTTTGCTATTCAGAATAATAGTATCTATAAATGATCATTTTGTGGTTTTACAACTTTGCAAGTAGCTTTTATTTATTTATTTTTATTTTCATTAGAATTCTTTCAGGATTGCTATTTTCTGTCTTTTTAAAATTGGCTGCAGGTTAAACGCCATTCTTGTATGAAGGCAAAAAGTTACCATTTAATAAGGTAAATCCAAATAAACCCAATTTCTTTAAGTGTAGAAAAGAGAGACTGCATGATATTAGATGTTCACCTCCTGCCTGGCTGACATCAAGCACAGAGCTCATGCACTCTCATCAAGCTTTTCAAACCGACAAAACTGGGCGTTAGCCCACTATCCATTCTACTACAGATTTCCTCTTAAGGAAAGAAATAGTCACTATTGGCCAGTACAAAGTTGCAATGAGTAAGTGAGGCTAATTTTAGAACATTTGTTAATAGTATAGTTTGGATGATCAGCATATCTCAGGAACTTCTACCCAGCTACATTCCTAAGAACTTTCAGTACTTTAACACTGCAATTAGCCTTAATTTGATACAAGAAGTACAGAAAGTCTTATTTTAAAAAAATTAGTCTACATGCAACTGCCTGATTTACAAATTCTACTTTGTTCTCTCAATTCAGGACACCTTTTAATTCTATCATAGGGACGGTCAAACACTGGTTGCTCATTCAGGGAGGCTGCAGAAATTCTGACCTTGCAAACAGATAAAACCTTATCAGGCATATCAGAGAAACCAGCTTATGCTGATGCTGTTCGAGCTGATGATGCTTTGTGTACTTGAGATTGGATTCAGTAGTTTCCAGAAGTCCTTTTCAACTTTAACTATTCTTTTTTTTAATTGTGATGTATATATCAGCAGAGGTAAATTCTTAACACTAAATGACATTTTATCCCAACTTTGTGCAACTTAACAACAAATTTCACCTCTGCTATAACTAAGTTTCAATAGAATTATTCAATAGAAATATTTCTTGCAGAGTGCCTTTGAACTATGTCTTTAACTTCTATTAAAAATGAATCTCTCAAGAGGCAAGGTGAATATGTTTAGGAATTACACATGTGTTCATGCTGTCAGTTTGTGATGTTTCCAAAGCACCAAGAATAATGGAAACAACTGACAGCTCTTTACTTTCCTACCAATAACTTTACTACTGAAAACATTTCAAATTCTTCCTGCACTTTTGCTGAGGCTGCCATGTTATAAGCCAGGCAGCCCTTGTCTCTGTCAAGCTGTAATTTCCGTCCCTTTGAAGATCACTGTCCTGGTAGAACGTATATTACTGTCCCATGGGTGCTTTACCATTCATTTGCTGCTGTTTTTCATGGTTCGTGAAGAAAGCAGCATAGAAGTGGGGCTCAAATAAAGCTCCAAATCAGTTGTTACTATGGCATTTTGGGACTTATCCTCCAAGGACTATAAATAGCCTTAAGATGTTAGCTGTGCCCAGTGCAGTGACTTGCTCAGTGACAGCACACGAACCCAGCTGGTTTTACTGCACTTTTTTTCCTTATTAATATGTACATATCTTTAAAGAAGAATGTCTTACCTTGGCGTATAAAAGTTTGGCTGGTGTCTAGCAATATATCACAGCCTTCAACAATTGTTCTTTCTATGGCAAGATTCTTCCGGATGTTTTCTGTGTCACTCACTTCATCATGCATCACCCTGCAGGATACAACACACAACATGTTTTAAATCCCCTGAAATGCATCTTTCACCTGTTGTGTATGCTTTCACTTGGACTTACACAATGCAGATAGAGAAGGCTGATGCCCCCTGCCAGCCTGCTACAAAGCAGACATACCCATGCAGTTCATCCTCTAGTGCCAGTTTCTTGCCTTTCTCCCCATTCCTCTCTTTCAATCAATTCTTTTTTTTTTACCAGAATTGTTTTTAGACTGTTCCTAAAAACATCTGTCAGATGCCACCAACCTGAAAACTCCTCATAGCTGATAGAATAGTACTTCTTCATCCTTAAAACACTAGACTGCACAAACCTGGAAGTGTTTCCTAGCACTTCCACAAACCTGGAAGTGTTTCCTAGTAACTCACACTCTGTGTGAGTTACAACACACTGCAGAATCTCTACCCATGACTTTAGCTCCCCACTTTGCTTCATTTCAGTACCTCTCATTGTACCATTCACTTCCCCCTCACTTCTTATAACAACCACAGCCAGCCTAGATAGCTCAACACTTACTTTCACTTTTTTTCAGAGACATCCTACCCTTACACTGAAAACAACACAGAATTTTTCATGGTGTTGTGATGGGTAGTCTTTTTCTAAACTGAGACTGGATTGTACTATCAGCAAGCTCCCTCAATGTTACATTAAAAGCATGGAACAAGTCACAAAGCTTTATATTTATGGTCTATACTGCCCGCCTTATGAGCAGAGGGACATCAATCAGCATCTGGCTCCAATTCTGGATGTTCAGTGGTGAATCAGTTGGATCAGCAATGGACTCAGCCTTATGAGATGAAGCCAAGTCAAAGCTGACTGATCTGCTTGCACACATAACCCTGGACAGAGAAACCCTCTGCTTTGCTTGAGTGGAAAGGAAATATTACTTCTATTTCAGATGGTCTCAGAACTTGCTGAATGTTGCAGGAGTCAGACACAGACATTTCTGTAAAGATACTGCCTAGCCAGCTTTGACATCTTAGAGTCTGAAGTAGTGGCAAAACATGACCTGTCTCAGAAAGCTGCCTTTGTTAAAGATAAAGCAGAACAAAAAGGAAAAAACAAAAAGCTCCAAATTAATGGGTAGCTTACACAAGGCAGCAAGTTCGTCTTAACAGCAAAAGAAACCCAAGCATTCAGGAGCATGTAATTAACAAAACCTATAACACAATCCCTCTTTTACAACTAAATATTCTGCAGGTACACCCTTGGTGAATAAACCAGACACTCAATATTTATACTCTGAGATTCAGGCAATATTTCTTTGTTCACTGTGGAAAATTCAGATTCCCAAAGACAAGAATTGCTTTTCTTGCTGGCCTGAGAGAGGGAAATGTCTAAAAATGGTATGGGAATTCAAGAAATAGATTAATTTTGCAATTTTCTACAGAAGCATGAGTTCACAAAGTATGTCTTTAGTTCCTGTTTACCTGGCACTATTTAAAATGTATGTGAAAATCAGTTACTTCATTAAGGCACATGAACTGTAACACTAATTGAGAACTCAGTATGTTTCAAGACACCGATTCCCATTGTTAAGAGAGTATCAGCCCTTTTTCTGTGAGCTGTGAAAAAATACACATTTCTCAAGGTAAAAAAAATTGCTTTGGTCATAACACAGGTTCATACAATAACTCTAATCTCCTCTACCCAAAATACAAGAAGACACTTTCAGATCTGTGTTAGCCAAAACATCAAGCTGTGGTATTTGACTTTTTTAAATGATCATTTTGTGGTTTTGTTTTTGATTTTTTCTTTAAAATCAATTTTTTTAAAGTACTAAACCAAACCAAAATACCGAAAACAGAATTCTTAATTTCAAAACATTTGATTCAAGATTATCAAATTTCAGGTAGAAAAATCTTACCTTGAAAGTTCTTCTAGCTTCGATTTAGCAAATTCAAGGCTTTTTCGCTCAACATGTTCATGTGGTGTGTGAGCCAGGAGTTCATGAAGTGTTATAATGTATCTAGGAATCTTGAAACAAATAAGGTAAAAAATCAGTAAAACCCTTAAAAGATTCTTACCAACACAGCTTTTTAAAAAATATCAGCCACTACTTTGGTCAGAAAAGTTTTGCACGTTCTTTTTGGAATTAATATCCTTGGCTAAAAATAATGCATAAATGTAACTAATGCCAAAAATACTGAACTTGTGATAGAAATATGCATATGTATTGTATGTTTTTTGTTTGAGGAAGCCCAAGATCCATTTATTACATTTTAGGGAAAAGATAAGATCAGATCAGCCAATATGACATTAAATTCCCCTTTTTCATGCTGCTACTCAAGGGCCAATAGAGAAAATTTTCATAAGTCTCTGGCAAATTCTTTCCCTCAATTTTAACAGACTGTGTGCATCTAAATTTCATGTGACCTTGTAAATGCTAGCTGATCTGTTTGCAGACAGATAAAATTCATTTTGCACTAATGGACACTGAAGAATACACAGTAGTTGATTACTAAAGCCCAAAAGGTAGCAGAAGGGCCTTGATCCATTATTGTTACCTTAAACAGATTTCTGGATTTTAACCAGAATCAAATAATACTGTAATGTAACATGGCTTAACAGAATAAAAACTATTTAGAAGAAGGAAACATGATTTCTTATTATGCTGACGTGAAAAGTCATCAGTAATTACATCCTTGGGCATATATGGATAGGACCCTCTCTCTTCCTTGTAAGATCCCATGTCTTTGTTTCAGCTCAAACAAAAATCAAAAGCTTGAAAGTATGCAAGATTAACAATATAAAATATATATACAGCTCAGTGGCACCAAATGCTAATGGCCTGTTAGGTTAATACAAATAACTTATACTGACACACTGTCAACTGATATCCCTTTTTTTTAACTCTTGGCCCATTAGTATCTGAAGAAACTGAGGAAGATTCACAATTCTCTTGATGTGTAAAATATTAGGTTAAGTAAAATCATCAGACCAGTGTTTCACAGGCCTCTTAAAAGAGATACAAATAACTAATCTGGTCAAACTAAGTCCAAATATCAGAAGGATAGATCAAGTTCTCAAAACCTTTGTAATATAATTTCATTTTCTAAAGACTGAGTTACTAGAGAAAAAAGTGGGAGGGAAGTTTCAAGATTTCTTCCTAGTGGCTTCTGTAAGTTGCTATACTGGATATATTATCCCTCTCAGGAACATTTTACTATCATGCAGCAGGCATTTTTCTTTTGGCTCTAGTCCTCATCCCACATTCCCCTTCACCATGTGTAAGTTTCTTAATACAGACAAATCAGTACAGTTTGTGGAAAGATTTCTACAGGCAAAGTTATAGAATATTAATAAAATACATGCTTGTTCAGTATAATAACAAAATAACTATATTAATTTGCATGAGAGTAAGTAACAATTTCTAGTAAAGCAAGACGGCTCTTCAGTTGATCATAATGCAATAAAAAAATGAACATACCAAACATTAAAAACAAATGGTCACAAAAATACATAGACACTACCTGAAACATGGGATAAGTAAGGAACGTTTCCAACATTCGTCCCTCACATGCTGGGTTGGCCTCATACTGCTTCAAGAGTTTGTCAAAATCTCTATTTTGCTTACAGTTTGCCAGTACTTGTAGACTATATTGATGATTCCGAACAAATTCTTGATATATGTTCAGCATTGGCAGCAAAATGTCAAATAAGTCAGCTAGAAAGAGTCAAGAAATACTTCTTTTTCCAGGTACTCATCACTTGAAATGTATTTATAAAGAAACTACTGTGTTCTGTCAAAGTGAATTACCTATAATCAGTTCTGTTTCCAGTATATTATTTATTACCATTTTAGAAATATTAAACTTGGCCCATTCGTACAACCAAAACATGGTTGTTCTGATTTGTTAATAAGCAGACAATGTGACTGAAAACTCAGGAGCTCATGTCTAATAAATTCTTAGGGTATAAACATTCTCACACAGGTACTGTAAGACAATGTTTACTGCCCACATGGGACTCCCGCTACACCACCTCTTGCATTGCTAGTCTAGAAAATATGTTATATTTGAAAATTACTTTTTAAAATATTTTTTAAAACCCAAACAAATCTTACTGTAATTTCAAAGATAAATATGAAAATAGTACTCGTAGAGAAAATACAGTAACTTACCTAGGATTAAGGTAGGCCAATTGGCTATTCTTGCTTTTAAGCCTTGGTGAAATATCTCGTGAAGAAACATGATTGTTTCACTGAAAAAAAAAAAGTTGTACACAAACAGAAAGACAATTCAGGTTTTCATTTCTCTAATAATTCACAAAGAAACATCTCTTCCTTATTTGTAGTATGTTTTGTGGTTTGCTAGAAAAAACAAGCCATTATTATGGAAGTGCTTCCTTTTATTGCACTGCTCAAAATTCTTAATATATGTCAAAAAGTGTTTGCTTTACAAAGCATACTCTATTTAGTTCTTTTATACTAAAGCATCATTTAAATACCATGTTCTGCATAGTTTAATGACTAAGTTTTCCAAGCATATTCTTGACATAGTTTAAGAGGACCAGAAAGATGCAGAAACCTCAAGCCAGTGGGAGTAATTTACATTCTCACTCACTCATGTTTAAGATTTGAAGCTTATAACCTTTTGATAACATGGAATTTAATATTGCATTTTAGCTTATGAGGTCAATAGAAGGAGGGGACATCCCAGTTGTAAGAGAAACCATAAAGAGTACACTGATCATAAATGAGCTATGAAAGGGAAACCCATCTCATAAGTAAAGGAATATTTTTTTACTTCTTAGAAGTTTGTGGCAGACTTGGAGGCAATCCCAATTCTGTATCCAATGTTAGATGCCTGCTGGCTTATCTGTACAAATTCATTACAATAGTGCTTGAATGCTTAATGCAAAGAACAATTATTTTTTGTGGGATAGGAAAAGACAAGTGAAAGGGAAGGAGGCTCCTTAGGCAGGAGAACAGAAAATACAAGATTTGATGTTCTCGTCCTCAGGGTCTTAACAAGATCATATGAGGCCAGTAAGTCCAATTTTGCTCTCTTAAGAGAAAAAGAAACAGGAAAGGTGACAGAACATCATAAGAACTGCCCCAAGAGGTATAATTTATCATTTTCTTCCTGCAGCAGATGAAGAAATAGAATTTAAGGAGGCAAAAGAGGTCTAGCTGGTTTCAAACAATAACACTGACAGCACCTTTCTTCTTAACCCTGGAAGCACAGTCTACATCAGTGACATTACTTACATCAGAGGGAAAAAACAAATGTCAGGCCTCACCGCTGTAAAGTGAAGCAGAATGAGAAGTGGTCAGAGAAAATGACAAAAAGCAAATCAAAACCACCATACCTGTTGAGGAAAATGCTACTAACATCATCATGACTGATAGGTGGCTTCTTCGAACTTGCAGCCATTCTTAAGGGCCGCAGAAAACAGTTCACAAGAACATAAAGTTGATGAACATATTCAGATTCAGCCTCCACCATGTTAAACACTATCTGGTTCCTTTTTCTCATGCTTTCTGCATGTGGAGAACAAATATAATCTTGGACAATAGTTTTCCATTTTCTTCTACACAACCAACCCCGCATAAAGCTCTGCACCTAAAAATGGACCAAGCAGAAAAGAAGACATGACACGACTTATCATAAGGTCTTCAATGAAGAAATAATCCTCCAAATTAAATGCCAGGGTTATTAAAAAAAAACCCTGACGCACTTACTGATCTATAACTGGTTTTTAACTGGTTTTTAATATTTTTCTTTTTTTTTAGATTTTTGTTTGTTAATGGCATTTCCACAATCAGTTGGTCATATTTGTTGCCAGGAAACACAGTGAAAAGCTATCACATACATATCAAGGTACTTTTTTACTGCAAGCTCAGTGTTGCAATTTTCTGCGAACTATTCCCATGAGCACAACTGTGCTACGCAGTGTGCAGACTTTTAAACTCCTTCCAGGTAACAGTTTCAAGAGAGACTCTCACTGCTGTCATAATTCTAAAAGCTGTAACACTCAGCCTGCTTTCTGCTTTAAATAGATACAATTTGTGTGCATCAGATTAGACCAGCAATACTATTATCCAGAGAAGGCATATTTTGGTATATTTTTAAAATTACATCTGTGCCATGGAGAAATCTACTTAAACATAATATCCATTGAAACTACAAGTGGATTAAAGGTTATGGAAAAGGTCCACACTGGGACACAAAAAACTCCAACAAGTCTTTTCCCTGATTACAGTATGAAGATCATTCTTCCTGAAAAAGAAATGTAAAATCTCTCTGCTAGCATTTTACTCTCAATAAACAATAAACTTTTTTTTAAAGTTTGAAAGAGGCTTAATTCTCAAAGCCATGAAGACATACAATGCACTGAATTATACACAGAATCAGAGCTCTCCTTATATCAAAAGAGATGTTTTTAGGTTATGTGATATTGTTCTAAAAAAAGTCACATAAGGCTACCAATTCAGACTGTGAGATTCAGAACAAGTAACAAACCGAAACCACATACCATAAAGGACACTACACCATTTAAGACACTGAACACTTTGAGAATAACAGGGATATACAAGACCACAACTTCTAGCATGGATTCCATAAACTAAATTAGCTTCCCATCATTAAAAACACTGGGCAGAGCATCTTGAAACAAGCACCACAAACTAGCTGACAATCTAAACTGAAACTGCAGTCTGTGTTTTCAGTATTTGCATTGCAATTGTGACTGAGTTTTACATGCTTTTTTACATCTCTATAGGCATTTTTGCAAGAAAGGAAGACAAAGACACAGGAAAACTCCAGGGTTTCATTTCAGTCTTTACCAACAGTTGAATGCAATGTGGAAGCTTCTTTAAGATACTCAATATATATCATGCAAGTACAAATGAATGCTTAAGTTAAATACATCGTGGGATAAACATGGCACTGAAACACGAGAAGATGTAGTGTGAGAGGTTTAAGTAGGGGCAGGGCAAGAGTAATCTTGCTATTTGACTATTAGATAGTCAAAGGAAAATAAATGGAGAAACACTAGACAAGCTAACATACAGAAGCACACACCCCATCCCTCTGTTCTCCTCTTATGCACAGAAAGCTGCATGTTTACCTTTTTAATTTTTTTAATGTCCGGATCTTCATCTTCCTGGTTGCCTTGATAAGGTCGCATTCTTTCTTTTGTCTTATTCAGAGCAATAATCTGACAAAAACAACCACTCATTAAATGCCTTCTCAAGTAAGAGAAACTCTTCGCTATAGAACTAAAATGAAAACATCTTTACTTTATTCAGGCCCACTAAACCTGAACAGAATGACAACCATGTAATTGGTCACAGGGGCACAAGCACAGTTCTCTGAAAACCAACAAAGGTGCTTGATCCAGAAGGAGGAAAGATCAGAAAAAATGTGCCTTTCAAACTTTATCAGCTCAGAACTGCAATGCATTTTTTAAACATTCAATGATACAGAACAGTTTCACACAATCAGAGATTTGAAAGAGACCTTCAAAAGTCATATAGACCAACCCCACAGCAGTGAGCAGGGATCAGGTTGCTCAGAGCCTCGGCAAGTCTGGCCTTGAATGTCTCCAGGGATGGGGCCTCCATGATCTCTCTGGGCAACCTGTTCCAGTTTGGAATAGTTCTCAACACTGCCACAGGCAAAAACGACAAACTGAGGATCAAATTCCTTGTATGTATGAAGACAGGAAAGAAATTGTAACCAACAGCACCCATATTACAAAGTAATGTGTCATTTTAAAGACTCTGATGAGGAATTACTCCGCTCATTTTAACTTCTGCAAAAAGTGTTTAGTCAAAGCTTCTTAGAGAGACCACTACATATTAAAATGAGTTCCAACATTTTAAAAAATGTCACAAAAATAATTATCACAATACACAAAGCAAAGTGGTGAAATCTAACGATTCCTCAATAGCTTTGGCACATACCTCAGATTTAAGTCTTTCAATTTCTGTGTCTTGATCTTCAAGCTGATGTCGAAGCTGATTGGCTGCAATCTTTTCAGTCTCTACAATCTGGACAAGATGAATGTACTTCTGCATTAACACTTCCCTTTCAATCAGAATATCTGAATAACTAAAAGGGAAAAAAATTACATTAGCAAAAATAGCCACATAATGTCTTCCATCTCCTCTTTTGAGATAATGGCAGAATAAACATCAACTACAAGAGTCCTGCAAAACTGTTTTTGTGGAGCTTAATGCACAATGAATAGCTTGATCATTAATCATCTGAACTTGCAGTGGTCAACATCTTTTTATACACAAATGTAGTAAGCTGCTACTGACAGCAAGATAATTGCATTCATCTTTTAATGGGCTTCTATTTCTCAAGCTAAGCCCAAGAATTCTATTAATTCAACTTATTTATTTTAATAGATGCTTTTTTTCCATCTTTTTTGGGGGGAAGCTTCTGACACTTCTTCAGGACTATTTCTAATTGCCTCCATCTGCCTTTCCTTTATGGAAAAATTCTCATCATAACGGTTCATTTAATTTGCTAGCAACAATTACGTTTTTTAGACCAGCTTGAGATTACTTAAATAAATGTATTTATTCTAACTAGTAACAGGAACTATGGCATCTACTCTGCTCTGCTGAGTCTTGACTATGAGTCCAGAGGATGACTATAAGGGGGCTTGACCATCTCTCTCATGAAGACAGGCTGAGAGAGCTGGGGCTGTTCAGCCTGGAGAAGACCTATAGCAGCCTCCCAGTACCTGAAGACACTACAGGAAAACTGGGGAGTGGCTGTTTGCCAGGGCATGGACTGAAAGGACAAGGGGAAACGGTTCTGAACAAGAGCAGGGCAGGTGTGTATTAGTCATTAGAAAGAAGTTCTTCCCCATGAGCAGGTGAGGCACTGAAGAGGTTGCCAAGGAAGGCAGTGGAGGCCCCATCCCTCGAGACACTCGGGTTGAAGAGGTTCTTAGCAGCCTTATCTACTGCAACATGTCTCTGATCACTGCAGAGGTGCTGGACTAGGTGGCCTCTGAAGGTCCCTTCCAACTCAATCTATTCTTTGATTCTCTGGTTCTGTGATTCTATTATTTTGATCAATATTAGTGACGCTGTGTATCAGAGGTGGTAATATTAAGTACAGCTGTTAAATTACACAACTTGAAAAGCAAGACTAGATTTAAAGTAATTATAACAAGTTCCCACAGACATAATAAAGCAAAGGTTTTTCCTCCTTAAATATATTACAAAAAGAATAAGCAGTTAATTTAATTCTATATATTTTGACTCCTGCAAAAAAAAGCCCAGGGTACCTCTTCCAGAAATATGCATTAAAAAATCTGCCATGTACAATCCATATACCTTAACCGTACAATCAGCAGTAATAAAGTATGAGATTTAGTTCTTTTAAAATATTCAGTAACAATCTTTTCTGTTCTCCGTGAATCCTTAGTCCTTGAAGACATTTGCACATCTGAGGTAGAAACATAGTTAGCATCAGTTGTTTTACAGTGAGTGAAATTATGAGGATAAAAATATATGTATGTAAGAAAATTCATTCCTTAGTGCCTGAAGCACCAATTAATTAATATTTAATATGAAAAGTAGTCTTTTCTACCTATAAACAGACCCAGACATTCTCTTCTATTCCTCTTTTTTCAAAATTTTCTTATACTTTTTCTACCAAATGCTTCCAATACAGAGTTTGACAGATTTGACTTTTCTTTTATTCAAGACTGAGGAAAATGGTATGACACAGAATCACAAAGGTGAAGTGCAGCTGCAATCAGAGCTGAGGTAAGACTCAAGTTCCTACCATATATATGTTTTCCTTCTGCTACTTTTTATTTTCCTCCTTCAGGGGATGATTTTTCAGCTCCTTTGAAAGTATTAGAGCAGACTTTCACAGTCTTCTTGTACTATGGAATATGAACTTTCGTTTCTTTGAAAAGTTTTTGTTCTTTTGAGAAGTACTTAGAGATTATTTTGCCTAGTTAGTCTCTTTGGCTGTCTAAAATGTCAGTCTTATCCCAGAAACTAAACACCAGTTCTTTTACTTCCATAATTAGCAGTATGAAGAGGAGTTAATTGGAAAAGCCTATGTACACCTACACTACCTTAGAAAAGGCAATCTATTTTCCTTCTCAAAGCTGCTACTTCTTCTGTGAGGGAAAATCATAGGATTTTGGAATAACCCAAATAACCCCTTCTGAGCCCTATTTCTCTGTTAGGTTAATCCTGCCTAACGTGCTAACCTCTATATACAGCAAAAATTACAGGAGCTTTCCAGTAGGGCAGGGTTTCAATACTGACTTCACCATACATGTTTAAAAATCCTTTATTGAAGAAAATTATACTTAAGTGTTCCAAGGTCAAAAGAACATAAAAAATTTATAAACAAACTTGTAAGCAGACAGTCTAGATCTAGTTCTCTGGCTTGGAACTGCTGTGAGCCACGGGTTTCTCTGATTTGGTATTAATACTTTACTGAGAGAAGCAGTTCTATAAATTTATGATGAAGAGTAGTATGTCTCAAAGACAGCATCCTGAAAGCTCAGGCTATACTGATTCCCTCGATCATCTGTGGAAACAGGACCCAAAACATGTATTTCAAGAATCTGAAACTTTGCTTAACCACTGCCTGCCTAAGCACTCCTGGATCACAGAGATAAAAAGACACACAAAATCCTGAGAAAAATATCCATTCATATGCTCAGAAAAGCAGTCTCATTATTAAGGTCTCCTTCTTGTGGTAGCAAAGCAAGACAAAGGCTTCTGTAGTGCCAATGTAATTGATTCATGTACTGAATTTGGGATGCAGCTGCAGTTCACTCGATCGCTCTGTGCTAACTGTACTAAAGCAACTCAGGTAACTCTAAGAACCAAGAATTGGGCCAGTCCAGAACTATTTATGGTCATACCAAATCACCCTTTGGAAAAGCAGAAAGCACCACCTAATCAGCTCTTTCTGAAAAACAGGCAATTTGGCTCTAGGGATCTGGAAGGCAAAAGAAATTTATTACATCAGCCCAGAGTAAGCAACTTCAAACAGCTACAGGAACCCTTCACAGGAACCCTCTAGACAGGTTTTAAAATCTAATGGCACAATAATAAACACACTAGGGATGGAAACAGTAAAAGGTGCCATCAGAATTATGCAATTCATGCCTATGAATTTAGTCAAAGTAACTTATGAGACCACCTGTACACAAGTAACATTTAGTGAACTTGTGTATGATATTAGGTATCACGAGATAGCCATGAGGGCTACAGGGTTGAAATTTATCACAAGGTCAAGACAGATTTTCAGACACACATGGACAACTGCTTAGAAATGTTTCTGCTGATGTCCAATCAAACAGCTGGGAAATGTGACTTGTAGAGGTGAACAACTACAGCAACTGGCATTGGAGGATGGGTGGGTGTGTGACTGCTTGACATGTAAGGAACCATGACATGCCCATACTACTTTTACTGCAAGATCCTTTAACTGAGACAGGGGAATAATAAGTTTTTCAGAAGAGTGGCTCCAACAATGAAATGTTTCATGCACCCAAGCCATGTCAGCTGATACAGGCCTTACTGTAGGAGCATAGGTGTATAGTAAGAGGAACGCAACCCTCTAATGCAAGAGTGAGACAATCCTGAAAACACATCTCATTAATCAATGTGTAATTCGTCAGACTCACAATTTGTAATAAAAGCTCTTCCTATTGTCCTGGCACTCCTCCATCCAGGAAAATCTGAATAAAGGAATTCATATTTAAAAAAAATAAGGACAAAGGCCCCTTCTCTCATTATGCAAAACCAAGACAAGATTCAGCATCAGCCATGAAGTTCAGACCACATACAAAGGGACAATGCTCTCTGTCTAAGCTGCAGTTGTAGCTTATGAACTTGTTACCTCCAGGGAGTGTTATTGGTGGGATTTCAAATGCTTTCTTAGAAAACAACTACCACATCAATTTCCCAGACAGACCTAACCACCAGCATAATCATCATTACTTTTGAAGTTTTGTGTCTAAGCTACACAAGGTGCTGATTTCCAGGATCTACAAGCATCTCTGAGGGGCTAAAGGACTACTTTGCAGCAGCACTGACAGCCCTTCAAAGGGATAAAACAGGTTTCTACACAAGGAAGACAGGAGGTATGATTGCCTCTGATAAGACACATGATAAAAGGCCAAACTTAACCACCACAAGGAAGCACAGAGGAAGAGTCGCAGATGCTGTGATCCCTGAAACAAGCCCTCTATCACGGTTGGTGCCAGGGGTTATCACAAGAACAGCTGATGAAAATCCCATCTCCTAAGACAGGAAGGGCCAAAAGTGCCAGGCAGGGAAGCCAAATAACCCAGTGAAGGAAACAAGCCTCCTATGTCACTCCAGGTCCTCCCAGGGACACAATAGTTAAGACACCAATTGGACCAACTGGATGAGTCAGTGGAAAAGCTCTCCAGATCACCTTTCAGGCTGAGAAGGTTTATCAACTATAGGGATGTGAATCTTGTTATGAGATGTTATAGGAAAGAGCACTTTGGGATTGTACAAGGGCTCTTAATGGGATATTTAACAGAGGAACCAAAGGCAAGAAAAGGGCCAAGGAGGTTTGCAGTGGAGCAAGCTTGGGAAATCACAGAGATAAGGGGATAAAAGTTGATAAAGATTCACACAGAACCAGGCGGATCACCACACTTGTGTGGCCACGCTCTGCACCTAAGTAGCACAGTCCATCCACTAAACTTCTCACTAATCTTCACTAAACTCTGTGAGTGGACTCAGTATGTGCTTCCATTGAGCTCTAAGTGACAACTACTGCAGTTATGGCCCCAGGGCCATATGTCATCATTAGTACACAGTGCCAGTAATTCGCTGGGGAGGTGAGAGTGTGTGTATTTAGAAGGAATTTACACATCCACAGGTTCAACTTGGGTACAGGGAGCAGCAGGCTCACCCCTATCAAGCTCACAGTTCTGAGACCACTTGCCACTTTGGCCTGTGGATCTAGCTGAAAATTGTTTAGAAGGCAGACAGGAGATTGCTTTATCCACATTTTGAGCATTACTCAAATTCTCTGTGCCTCATTCCCAGCCCACTGGAAACAACAAAACTGTGGTTATTACAGCACCACGCCTCATGCACCATGTCTCTGACAGCAATGCACAAGTAGCAAGATATTTGCTCCAATCTCAGCTCTGAGGAACCACAACAAGCTTACAACTGCCTGAAAAATACTATGTGAAATACACCCTGTATTATCAAGTGAAGTGTCACAATACATCTGAGAGCAAACCTTTTTTTTGTTAAATTTACAGTTGGAGGGCAGTAGTTCTTTATACCCTTTAAACAATGATGTAGTTGAAGGGAAAAGCCTAATTCTCCCCCCCCACCACCCAAGCACCACAAGAGCACACATGCTCTCCTGCATATAATCATCGAATGGTTTGAGTTGGAAGGGACCTTAAAGATCATCTAGTTCCAAACCCCATGCCATACGCAGGGACACCTCCCACTAGATCAGGCTGCTCAGTGCCTTGTCCAGCCACCTCTCATCTCTCGTGTGGTGCTCATGGGCATGTTGTGTGGACATACAGTCAACAAGCCTAGAGGAATCAGATGAACTAAAACTAAGCTGGCAAAAAAAAAACACATTAATTTTTGTATCCCAATTAAGGTCACACTTGTGCCTGGATAAGAGAAGGGTTGGTAAAAGGTGTGGGAATGGCACACTTATGCCTGAAGGCATACTTCTGATAAAGGACTTCAACAGAGACTCAGTGGTCTTCTGAAGGCTGCAACAGTAACTTTCTAGTGGAATCAAAATTCAGCCATCCCAACATCGTAACTCACAACTAAACTCCTCTTCCTACATTCTACTTCTCACTGTTTTCAACTGTGTTGCTAAACAGTGGCTTAATTTTGTATTAAGGTCTGCCTGGAAAATCCATGTGTGATATATTTCTAGACTAAACTGCCTACCTAGACAGAAACTGTAATTTAGGATAATGAAGCTCTTCTTGTTTACATGCCTTTTACAACAGGCAATGGAAGAGAACTGCCAAATGTAGTATCCTGCTTCCTATGAGCACCCTTACCAGGAGTCAAAAAGGCTTGCTCCTTTCTTCATTTGCTTTTAGTCATACTCCAGACACTGATCCAGAGACGTGGGAAAGATCTCTCTCCTCTACTCCTGCCTCAGCAATATGGGACTGCCCACTGATGGACATCCTCTCCTGGGGTGGGCTGAGAGTTCAAAGCTTCACAGCTTATCAAGACCTGAAATAATGTGTTCAGCTGGAGGGCTATCACACAAAATGTGGTTCACCTAATACAACTGAGTGGGTGCTTTCAAAGAAAGGACAAGATCCCATTCAGTTAGGTACCAACACTTAGAGGATGCAGATCCAAAGATTGAATGCCCAGGCAACACAGGATCTTCAGCTTCAGGGTCTCATTTCACAAGTTCTAAATTAAAAATTGAATACCTATTGGTGTTCATTTTTAGTTATAAAGCCAAAATCACTTCTGTTTACATGGCTCATGTTCTAAGCAACCCAGAAACTGCCTGGTTCCTTGAGCGTTACCATGGCACTGGAGATTAGCTGAGGTGAGTGTCTAAGAGAAGAGACTGGAGGAAGTGCATTTCTGCAAAGGTATTTGCCTCCTGAAAACCACTTCACAGACCTTCACTGAAATGATTTTCATTTAGATTATATATATATAAAGGTTTCCATTACCCATGCAGACCTTTTCTCAGGGCAAGATTACCACACAGATGTAAGTCAAAAATTTAGTTACACTTTAATAGTGGTTTGACCTCTTCTTGCATTTATTTCTATAGAAAAGCTTTTTAAGAAACAGTTATTTATTCCTTTTGCATATCGTTTATTTCTTCATTCATATCATACACAGAGGACTAATCCTATTCATTGTTCCAAATAACAGGGAATCCTTCTAGAACAAATTTCACCTGGAACACAGTCACTTGTGAATTACAAAATACAATGAAATTACCATAATGATTAAGGCATTTTTTTGCATGTAACACACCCATGAACTGTAAGCAATACCCCCACTAACACATAGCAATATTTCATAGAATCACAGAATGTCAGGAATTGGAAGGGACCTCGAGAGATCATCTAGTCCAATCCCCATGCCAGATAAGGAACACCCAGATCAGGTCACACAGGAAGGCATCCACGTGGGGTTTGAATGTCTCCAGAGAAGGAGACTCTCTGGGCAGCCTGTGCCACAGCTCTGTTACTCTCAACATGAAAAAGTTTTTTCTTATTTTTCTGTGGAACCTCCTGTGTTCCAGTTTGCACCCACTGCCCCGAGTCCTGTCAGTGGATGTCAGTAAGAAGAGCCTGGCTCCATCTTCCTGACACTCATCTTTTACATATTAGTCATGAAACACTAATGAGGTCAGTCCTCAGTCTCCTCCAAGCTAAGGAGACCCAGCTCCCTCAACCTTTTTTCAGAAGAAGAATGCTCCAATCCCTTCATCATCTTCGTGGTTCTGTGCTGGACTTTCACAAGCAGTTCCCTGTCCTTCTTCAACTGAGGGCCCCAGAACTAGACACAATACTCCAGATGTGGTCTCACCAGTACAGTAGAGGAGGAGGCGCCCCTTCTAACACATCCCAGGATGCCATTGACCTTTTAGGCCACAAGAGCACATTGATGGTTCATGGTCCACAAGAATCTCCAGGTCCCTTTCCCCTGCACTGCTCTCTAACAGCTCAGTCCCCAACTTATACTGATATACGGGGTTGTTCTTGCCCAGATGTAAGACCCTACACTGAATTCATTGAATTTGTCCCCACACAACTCTCCAACCTGTCCAGCTCTTGCTGGATGGAAGCATGTCAGCCACTCTTCCCTGCTTTGTGTCATCAGCAAACTCGCTGACAGTGCACTCTAGTCCCTCATCTAAGTCACTGATGAATATTTTGAACTGTACTGGTCCCACTACTGACCCTTGAGGGACTCCACTAGTCACAGGCCTCCAGCTAGACAGTCCCATTGAGCACAACTCTCTGGCTTCTTTCCTTCAGCCAGTTGACAGTCCACCTCACTACCTGGTTATCCAGACCCCATTTCTCAAGCTGCAAGGATGCTGTGGGAGAGAGTACCAAATGCTTTACTGAAATCAAAAATAGACCACATCCACTGCCTTACCATCATCTACCCACCCGGTCGTGTCTTCAAAAAAGGTTACTTATGCTTAGAAAGTGAATTTATATTTTCAAATTATTATCCATTTATGTAGAATAAAATGGAGCTGAGGTTTAAAAATCAGGTTTCTTACCTAGCTTGGTGAATAGCTTCTACCCACTCGTCTCCATCAACTTCATCCTCACAGCGGAGCTCAAGTGGCTTCTGCCCTTCATGGCCAAAAAGAACAGTAAAGTAATGCTGCAAATTAGAAGGAAAAAAAAATTCAGAATCTCTTTAAAAAAAATACATATTAAAAATAATTTAAAAAATCCAAACTTTTTTTTGAAAGTCAGGCTAGAAAGATGCATTTTAAGCTATTAGTCATGAAACACATATTGAAGTTGAAACTGTACCCTTAACTGATTCCCCTGTGTATCAAGGTAATAGCTTTCATGATACCTTACCATAAGTTATTGTTCTTAAGCTCCCACACACAAGACAACAGAATATAATTCCTTCAGCATACAATCCCATGACTGTAGTGGGGTGTCTGCAGTTCATTTTCCCTAGCATTTTTTTCACCTAATTTTTTTCCTAGATGCCAGCACAGGATTCCAAATCTGGAACTGGCATAATTTTCTCCCAAGAATGCACACTGTACACTGGCACTAGCTTTTTTCCTTGCATTTCCAAAACAACAAGTAAAGTGTCCCTCCTCATTCATCACATTCCCAGAACAGTTTTGCCCTTCTTTCACCCATAATTGTCATTGCAACTACTGGTTGTTTCCACAAGAAAATGCTGTTCACACAATGAGCATCCTATTCTTCAGGTCACTTCCTACATGATGGATGTGATCCACAGCATGTTCCATATAGAACACAGAACTTCAGAGAGTTTTTGCTACTTTCTGAATGTAGTTATAATACAGTGGGGAGGGGAGAACCCTCAGTCATCTTAAATTCTATTTCACAACGTTGATCATTTACAACCTTATTTTGTGTAGTCTGCATATTATTGTACAGCCAGGCAGCATGTGGAATTCTTTCAACTTAGATGAAAACAGATGAGAAGCTATTCTACCCAAATGCACACATGTTGTTTCCACAGCTGCTTTCAATTTACCCATCAGTAAGGCAGCTGTTTCACAGGCAGGAGGAAGAGTTATGAATCAATTACAAAATTGAACAGACCTAAAAACATCTAGTTATGAGGTGCGTTGTGATTCCGGAGGTCTTACAACTAAACACCTGTGAGCTAGATCACTCATTTCTCCCCATTACCTAGAACTTCCCAGACCCAACTTCATCACATTTAACAGGAAACCAAGCATAATCACATGTAGCAGCGATTACTTTCTGGATTCTAACAGCAAATGCCAAACTTGCTCCAGTCAGTAAGAGAGGTAAATAATTTGCCATCTCCCAAACCATAGCACACTGTTTACTACTGTAAGAAACCTGAAGTGATGTCAGCAAACATTCTGCTCTTTCTGTCAAACCCTCAGCTCAGCTGAAAATGGCTCTTCAAGCCAAATAATGTGTTGGGAGATCAAGCAAATAGAAGCCACCTCAGAAATAAAAGGCATTTCTAAGGCAGAGGGAAAAGAAACATGAACAGAAACAGAAGGCATGAAATCTAACCTATGGAGAATTGGCTGTAGATACTGTCAACACTGATAACAAAACTTTGTCCGTAAGAAAAGATATTATTTCAGCCATTTATAGGCTCCCCTGGCAGCCTTCCTGAGCATATGCAGGACACCACGAGGTATCCATGGAGCAGGTTCAACATGTCTCAGATGCACCAGATTCTCCATGCTGGCCTCAGCACTGTATGAGCACTTGGATGTCTGTTGAGGGTTGTGCCTGAGGATCTAACATCTATCAAACCCAGCAGCTTCTCTGCGTCTGTGTATGCTCATACATCTGGTTTCCTTTCAAGTAACATGAGTAGGTACTCTGCCATTCCATAAAGAGAAAATATATTCATTTGTGCATTATATTCATTTACTAAGCATGATTATGCATCTACAAAACAGCTTCTGTACAGAAGATAACAAGCACAGCAGGATTAGCAACAGATTAGCAACAGACTAACAAAACAGGGAAAAAAAGTCAAAACAAGAAGCAGCATTCACACTTAACAGGCCATACAAAGAAAGACCAAGACCTTAAGTTTCATAAGCTAAACAACTCCTGAGTTCAACAAATTATTAAAAGGATAATCCTACAAAACTAGATTTTTGACAGTGCGTATTACTTACAGTGGAATACCACAAATAGAATCAGCTCGTGATGGAAGAATTAGCTGTCCAGAAACCCAGTCCCCACCAAAGCTACTCTGCTATACCCCTCCTCACCTGAGCAGAGGTTAGAAAATATAACAAAGATTAAGACAAGATTCAGATCACTCACCCATTACTGCCAGAAGCAAAACAGACTGAACTGGGGGAATCTGATTTAATTTATTGAATTAAAGGATGAGGTCAGTGAGAAATACAAACTAAGCATTGAAACACCTTCCCTCTACCCCTCCCTTCCTCCCAGTCTCAACTTTTCTATTTCTCTCCTCCTTCCCCTTGAGGTGGACTGTGGTCAGTTTATTACATCTTGTCTCTGCTACTCCTTCCTCTTCAGGGGGAGATTCCTCACACTCCTCCCCCGTTCTCACAAGAACGTTCTCCAAGAGCTTCTCCAAACTTAGTCCTTCCCACAGACTGCACGCAGTCCCTCACCAACTGCTCCAGGGTGGATCTCTCACACAGGGTGCAGTCCCCTAGGACATGGGTTCCTCATGGTCCTGCCAGCAAACGTGCTCCAGCATGGGCTTCTTCCTCCATAGAACCACGGGGCCTCCCAGCAGCCAGATCTAGCATGGGCTCTGCATGAGGTCACAGCCTCCTCTGGGCATCCACCCACTCCAGGCTGCAAATGGGTATCTGATTTGCTCCAGTGTAGACCTCTGTGGGTAGCAGGAGGGCAGCCTACCTCAATATGGTCTTACCACAACCTGCAGGGGAATCTGTTCTCGAGCACCTGGAGTACCTCCTTCCCATCATTACCTTGGTATCTGCAGGGCTGTTCCTATCGTATACTCACACTCTATCTGCTAATGCTCCCCATCAAGTTGTGGTCTTAACTATGTAATCCCAGAGGCACTGTCACCATTGCTGACAGACTCAACCTCAGACAGCAGTGACATGCTGGAGCCAGCTCTATCAGACACACAAAAAACTCAAAGTCACTCTTGAGTTATTAAAACCTTGCCACACAGAACCAACATACAAGTCCATAGGATTCTCTATGGGAGTAATACATAAAAGCTTTTATAACAATACAGCACACTTGAAAACAACCTACAGAACAGCAAAAAGTGCAGCAAGATTACACACAAATGTGCTCTGTTTATAGACTGAGATAGTCTATTTTAAAACATATATATATAAAGAGAAATCACACCATTCAGAGCTGAAATTTATGTAACAAGCTATTTGTGTTTCATAAAGCTGCTACATGCAAAATTAGAATAAAGACACAAGTTTCGACAAGCACTGGATTGAATCCCATGTAGAGATTCAGGTGAAAGGGAGAGTACTCCGAAAAGAGAGAAAACTCAGACCCCTTTCAGGAAGACTTGCAAGTGATTTGATGTCACAGAATTTAGACTTAGAGGTGTGCAGTTTCTATGGTGATAGGCATGATCTAAACACTTGCTTGGACCAAGGAAATTCAGAAATTCAAACAAGGTTAGAGGACTACTACAGTAGGACAGGGCTCAATGGAAACAAAACCTACATTATAAAAAACATTTGCTTTCAGAAACTACCTTTGAAATAATCTACATTTTCTTTCCTCTTCAACATGGCTAATGTACTCACACATCAGTATCAACATCACATCACTTTTTCAGTGGTCAACTCCAGAGTAAGCACAGTGCAAGCAAACTATCATATCATGCCTCTAAAAAAGGAACTCTAAGTAATTTTATTTTTTAATTCTTTTTTTCTTAAATAAAAGTTGCTTATTTGCAAAGCTGATTTTCTACAAGAAAACAAAATGGTATCTGCAATGGATTATTACATTTTCAAATTGATAATATAAGTGGAATAAGTTTTTAATACATACATATTTGTATATAAGCATATAAAATTTCAGCACTGCCACTCAGTCTGCTAAGCAGCTCTGCTTCTACATCAGTGCAGTACACCCAGGTAAAAAGTATACTTCTACATAGACACTATTAGTGATGGCAGTCAATCTTTAAGAACTACAGGATCCATTTACATCAACCACCCTCATCATAATTCATCATGTTGGGCTAGTAGGCAAGCACTCATGTTTCAAGTTAAGCCTGTGGTTCAGTTGGACCATTTTTTATTACTATTTACTCTGAAAATCATCAGACTTCGAGAAGATAGACTGAGCATTCCATATTTTATTTAAAGCAAATTCAGTAATTACATTTCAAGGTGTTTTTTCAGTATTCAGGCACTGTGGGATTTGGATGATGAGGCAAAGCAATTGTACTCAAGGAGCAATTAAGGCTGGCTTTGTTATCTCTCATGGAAACCAGGGGAATGAAGACTGGCGTGGCTATCACAGAATGTATACACAACAGCCAGGACAGAGCTGTTTTCATCAAGCAAAGACAGTAACACCAAGATAACAGAGACTTTGGGTAGTAGTTTGTTTTCTCCAGAGTCTACCAAGCCCTGTGAAATGCATATTCAACTTACATCACAGTACATGCTAATGAAGATTTCACTGATCATGCTAAACATATGTGACTGTAGCATTCATCTCTCCACCCAAATCATTCTACATGTCACCCAGAGGAGGGAAACCTCATAACTTTGGTGATAAAAGAATGAAGAAAATGACTGTAAAATCGGGAGAGAAGAAATTAGACACTTGCCAACAGACCAGATGATGGACTGCATTCTCTTCCTCCACCCCAATCATGAACACGTTTCTGTGAAAGCTTTGGACCTTTCACCCTCTGGTGAATTTCATCCCATGTTGCTGCTGTAGTACTATTAGTTTTGCAAGCAATATTAATTAATTAATGCTACTGAAGTTAGTGAATTTATCAACAGCAAATCTCAAATCTGTTACTATTGCTTTCAGTAAAGGAACTGATTTTTATTATTTATTAATCTGATTCAGTGAAAGTCTATTGCTGAGACTCAGACAGCAGGCCAGCAAAAGCCCTGAGACTCTGACAGACAAATAGTGAAACTATAGTTCCCTTCTAATGTGATGTGCCTGCACAAGCCAAATAGTAAGTCTTTATTTTAATAAAAATGCTTTTGTCAGAATTCTCCAAAGAAAAGCTTGAGGAAGAAAAAAGGAGGGAAGATTTCATACATTTTGCAACAGTATGATGGCATTATTTTGACTAACTGACAAGGGAAGAACAACAAAGCATCAAGACACATCAATAATATTGTGGTGTATCACTTCTCTGACTTGCATGTAGTGCTAAACAGAGTTTTTTCTGATGGTGACAAGGAAATACTAAGGAATGAGGGGTTGGGCATCTCCAAGACTGGAACAACATTTAAGATCCTGAGTGAAGAAACTCATTTACCAGAGTACACTATTTTTTATGATGGACTCCCCAGAAACACCAGTTCACACTACAACTTAGTCCCCACAAAATAAATCAAAGAAAAAAACCCTACCCAAATGATGCATGCTCTTAACAGAAACAATACTTCAAAGGCATACTGACAGAGATTCCACCAACACAAACATTCCTAAAACTACATTTCCTGACAGCAAAATGTCATTCTCCTTATGACTGACAAGTGCATTTTCTATTTATGAAGTGAGTGTCATATCAACACAGGCATCATGCTCTCTAATGCACCTGGATGGTCCCACAGCCCTATCTCTTCACTTCTTCTCTCATCAAAACTGCAAAGGAAAATGCAAAGGTCTTGTCTCTTACCTCCCATCATTTGATAACACTGCATCTGTTCCATCATTTACTCTTCCTCCTCCCCCAGTGGTTGTAGGAACTCAATGTGTCTTTTTCTTTTGTAAATTCATAGTGATGCTGCAACAATTTAGTTACTGAATCACAGAATGTGTCGAGTTGGAAGACACCTACCAAGGCCATCTGGACAAACTCCCCTGCACTGAGTAGGGACATTCTGCACTCAGATTGCTCTGAGCTTGAGCCACACCAAAATGCTGAAGGACCAAGGAGAATGAGCACTCATCTTCCCATAGCAGTGCAGGCAACTGTCACAGACCAAGAAGTGGCTGCTGTAGACAATGGCAATGCTTTACAATTCCTACTGCAAGCTCATGCCTTCAGCTCCTCCAGAATTCAGTCAGCTTTGAGTGTCCAGATGGAAAAATCCATACTGGAGAAATTATGCATGTGCCAACAGTGGTTTCATTATTTTATTCTTCCATAAGCATGGTATAGAAACATTGAAATTATGTTTCAAACCACCTAAAGGTGACAAACAAATTTTGTTGTATTGTGTAAATTACCAGTTTGATAACAGTTTCATGCCTATGAATTTGTTTTCTCTAAAATTTTCTTACTTAAACATTAATCAAATGCAATTCTTTTCATAATATGATACAAAAACAGCATTTTAAAATCTTAACTGTAGCATGATCTCATTATAGGCTATTTCCTGATATTTCAGTTACCGATTGCACAGTCTTCTTTTAATTAACCAAGCCATTACTTAAAGAGGAATTTAGAAAGAAAACTTCAGCTGTCAATATGGGTCAGAATGGAGACTATAAATAAAAATAACCACTAAGGTTTAGTCTGTGTACTAATACTGGTATTAAAAATTGTGTATCTTAGCAAAATACAGTCTTCAGCGTGAGGTACAAGGGAGCTTAATAATTTGCTGAATCTTTTAAGACTTATATTCACTACCTGATCAATACAAGGATACATTAAAAAAACTCTGATGCTACAAAAGATGGGAAAGGCAATTAATTAAATTTTAAGCTGAAAAGCTAAAAATATTTTTCATCCTTGACTTCTAAAGACAATTTCATCTCAGAATCTGTAAACCTGCATGCAATCTCAAACACTAGCAAAATTACTGGGCAGTGGAGGACAATCACTGCAGTAATTCAAGGCTCCTTAGTCATCCCTGAAGGAAAAGCAGCAAATTGCAGCCTAAATCAAAGCAGCTTGTAATACCTAAGGACATGCTAATGCATTAGGTTTTCAGATGTGGTTTTGCCCAGCTTCTCAAATACAAAGCACTTTCATGTACTCTGCATTTCTTACATCCTGAAGAAAGGGAAGGAAAAGAGTGAAATATGTTTGGAGGGAAACAGCATCCCTAAAAGGGAACAATTTCAAAAAGAGAAGTGTATGGAAATGAGGAAGATGTTTGGGGAGAAGACAACAATTCTTCCCCACCAGTGGATCAGCAGCATGTTAGTGGTAAGGAGTGTATTGGGCCGTGAGTAAAGCGAAGGCATATGTGGTTGAGTTTTGCCACTTCTTAAGGTCTGCTGAGCCACCAGCACTGGTGGGAAATTCTTAGCCCATTGTTATTAAATTAGCATAAAAATTGAATAATGACAGGACGCTGAAAACCAAAGCAAATTTTTTTTAGGTTTCCAGGGAGATCTACAAGCCAATGCCCTTGATGTTTCTATCACAGCAATTAGCAGAAGCTGTAATGAGACAGGGTTTGCAGACATTAGAATTAATACAATGTACTTGGGAAGAGTCAGTATGGCTTTTGTAAAAGGATGTCATCTTCCCTAAGCCCAGCTGAGTTCTCTGAAGGGGTAAGCAAGCATTTGGATTACAATGATAGGGTTTTCAAAATGCTTTTGACAGATTTTTAGGGAAATGTTTAAGTATCTGTGACGTACAAGGAAATATCGCTCCACGATCAAAACATAGAAAACAGAGTTGGAATATTGGACCTTCTTGGAATCACAGAATCATAGA
>VZTY01013652.1:0-19752 GCA_013400935.1 Turnix velox
CAGGTGCAGGACCTTGCACCTATCTATGCATCACCCATCTATGCAGCAGCTTCCAAAAAAATAGTGTGGAGTTTTATTGTGCCTTGCCTGTTCCCTCTGTGGTTTCTCAGACCCTGTTTCTGAGAAATGTTACTTACTATTTGTGTGTATTGTAACATTGTATAGAATGAAGTATTTGATTTGGAGCTGGGGTTTGAGGTGGACCAGTTGGCAACAAAGTCACAATGAAAGTTTGTTTATCTGGTTAAATTAGCCTTTATTTTGCTTTGTGTTATTTCAACTCAGTTACTTCGTTATTACCCCTAAATTGTAGAACTTTGATGTGAGCTGTTTGTTAGGCTAAGTTGTGGGGGTGTTTTCCTGTATGCCTTTTATTTATTACACAACATCTTTTACAGGGATATCAATCCTCATATTCCTCAGTACATATCCTCTGTACCGTGGTACATAGATCCCTCTAAAAGACCTACACTCAAGCATCAGAGACCTCAGCCAGAGAAGCAGAAGCAGTATAGCTCCTCTGGAGACTGGTACAAACGAGGTGTTCAAGAGGTATGCAAAATATTTTTGTCATAAAATAAAGATTTGGTTTGATTTTGTGAGGAAATAATAGTTATTGATTCCCTTTAAAGACATAACTGGTTACATGTTTTTGAGCAGGAGAGGAATTAAGAATTCTTATTCAGCAGGTGAATTGCAGTTTTGGTAATAATTAAAATATGTATTCTGTGTTTGGGTAGAACACACATTCTTTAGTTACACTGAAATTAACAATGAATTATTAGAGCCTGGATATGAATCTTGCCACGAGTTTTTACAGCTCTCTTTTCTTGTTCAGCATGCAGTGGCAACTAGGTATCGCAAAGGAGCTTGTGAAAACTGTGGTGCACTGACACACAAAAAGAAGGACTGCATGGAGGTAACCTTCACTTTTCTTGGTATTTTAATAGCTTTGAAAACAAATTCTTGTCTTGGTGAGAAATAGCTAGATATAAAACAGAAATTAATGGATTTAGAAAAGGTTACAGGTATTCAAACATGGCTTGAGAATTTATTAAAAAACTGTTATGTAGGAAAAGTGAGGGGGGGAAATGCTACTGCTTGGGGGTTTCCTCATCAGTTCTGTTTGTGATCTGTTCTGCAATAATAGGTGAAAAGGTTTAGCTCTTCATGTAAATTCACTTCAACTAAAGTGCTGCTGTGCCAGTCTGTTTCATGTCAGCTCTAAGCCATCAGCAGAAACTGCTTTAATTGCTTCCTTAATCGTGGAAAATAGTTAGAAATTTCTATAATTTGGAGTCAGTTATGCTCTTTCAAAATACAGAAACCAACTGTTTGCATTTATTGAATTTGCTTTAAAAGAACTAGATTTACTACTGTTTTTTAAAGGGCTAGCTGTGTGAGTAACACATTTTTCCTTTCAGAGACCCAGGAAAGTTGGGGCAAAATACACAGGTATGAATATTGCACCAGATGAACACACACAGCCCCAGCTGATGTTTGATTATGATGGAAAGAGAGATCGTTGGAATGGTTATAACCCAGAAGAGCACATGAAGATTGTAGAGGAATATTCCAAAGTTGATTTGGTATGTAGATGCTGTGGTTTGCTGGGGAATGCTTCAGTGTTCTGGCTTGACTGGGAGGAGGGCTGATTGCTCTGTGCATTGTTGATATTAGTCCTGGTGCTGTATTTGTAATGAAAAAGTTAAATGGTTTCTGTGTTCAGTGGCAAAACTTACTTAAACTGAAAATTCTTATCAGAACTGGCAATTGAGTAGAGGTCTGCACAATAAAACAAGTGTCTTTAGATTTCATTCAAGAAAGAAAATTATTACCTGGCTGTACTGGAGATGATTCAATCAACATCTATTTTGTGACCTCATTCTGTTGTCATGATGAAGCACCAGGCTAATTGCATCCATGGGGATGCCATTAACTTTTTAGATCTCAAAAAAAACAAACAAACAAGCAAAACAAAAATAAAATAAAAACAAACACCAAAAGAAGAAAAAAAAAAAGAGTTAATTAATTTGGTTGGATCTTCCAAAAGGTGGTTAAGGGCCTGACTAGCATATACATAAAGTTTCCCTGAAGCTCTAAAAACAATGTGGTAAAACAGAAGTAGAGCAGAGAGGCTGTAGGCTGCTGATTTTTACAAGCACCCAGAGAAATAAAACTTTATTTATTTGTAATAGGAAATACAATTTAAATGACAGCAGTCACAAGAGCTGCTTATATTATGTATTACTGTGCACTTGCTATTTAAAAGCAATATTTAAACAAATTAATTTTGGTGATACACAGGCCAAGCGTACACTGAAAGCCCAGAAGCTTCAGGAGGAGTTGGCATCAGGAAAGCTGGAGCAAATGGTAAGTAAACTAAACCCTGATTTATTTTTGTTTAGACTGAATGAAAATGCAACAGGTTACCTGTGCTTTCTGCTGCTTTTATTCTCTATACATTGTCTTATTTTTATTTGTGACCTTCATAATTTAAAGCTCACTAAGCACCAGCATTAAATTCAACAATTTGGGGCAGCTTCTTTCAAACCAGCGTGGCTTTTGTCTTCCCCATATGGGCAGAAATTCTGTGTGAATATTTTATTGTACAGAAAAATGTGTTTTTCCATGTAGTAGTTTTGTTTTAAGTTCTGAAGTATTTTTACAGAGTATGTTTTTTAAAGAGCATATTTTTAAATGTATTTGAAGAGTTAAGTCTGACTGATGTTGATGTAAGGACTATTACATGACTGTGGATTATTTTAGTAATGCTTAGTGTAATTTGGAATAGGAAGGTATTTTCTTTGTCCAGCTAGACTTGTTTCTTTTTCAGTCATTGCTATGACTATTTGCTGTATCATTGGTTAATTGAGGGCTGAGTATTTCTCTCCAGTTGATAATTCTGCAGTTTGCACCTTCCACCCCATAAACTCCTGGTTTTAAAGGAAATTTCTTAAAATACTCTACGTTTATAAAATGGAGAATGGCAGTCAGAAATGGATTTTTAATCAATAAGAGCAAGCAAAAATTGAACCTCATTTTTCTAGAGGCTTTCACACCGCGTTTTGTCACTAGATGGCAGAGTGAACTTAGTCTAGAACCAGCACAAACGACAACTTTTCTATAGACCTTGCCTATAGAAAAGATTCTTTCTGAGATTCTTTCTCTTTCTGATTTTCTCTCTCTTTCTGCTCAGGCAACATTGTTGGCTTCATGTATTTAGTCTTTACAAAATGAAGCTGCAGGAGCAGTATATTTGACACAGAAGGACTGCCTCTCATGGAGAGGACTAAGACTGTTGCTAGTACACATTTAAAGTCCTGGCCAATTTTCTGATCAGTCTTCCAAGAATTGGAGTAGTTTTCATCTTTACCACCACAAATGTTCCTAAATTAGAAGCCAAGAAAGTTAAAAAAATATTAGTAAAAATTAAATTGGTGCTATGTTTCTGCTGTTTTCTGTGTCTTGCTCAGTGTTCCTGTCAGTGCTAACTGAATACTTGCATACATACAATGTTATTAATTGGTTGATTTTTGCCTTCAGAGTTGAATCTTGGTTATATTTGCAGGAAATATTTTAGTCTAAAACACTAGTGTTCAAAAGCAAGCTCTAAAAATCAATGATAGTTCTAGAATGTGCCATTCTTGAAAAGTCTGGGGAATGTAGTTGTGTGAGAAGTCTCCAATGTGCATCTATAGTAGAGATATTTCTATGCTCTTTCCTAAAACATTTTGGAATATAACAGTCTTTCTGCATTTTGTGCCTTGAGTAAATTGTATTTTGCATCCAGTATCAAAGCTCTGTTTTGACTGCTTCTTATCTCCCTGCCATCTTTCCTCTTTCCACTATCTTGTCTTCTCTGCTAATGTGCTTTTTGTTTGCTGCAGAACTCCCCAAGACACCAGTGGGGAGAAGAGGAACCAAATTCACAGACAGTAAGATGATTACTCACTGCATCACACCACAGGCAGAAAACAGACCTGTAGTTATAGCACAAGGGCTTCAAAGGGTTCACACCTCTGTCTGCCTGTTCATTTGCTCAGAGGCTGTTTGATTTCATAGAGGAATTTTTGGTTTAACTCCTGAGTGTTGTCAAACATTAGAGATGAAAGCGAATAACCAGCTTTTAATATGTGGTATGTTTTACCCAAGATAAAGCTTTTCTTACTATTATGTTTTTGTATTTCTTTCCATACAAGGAACTGGAAACCTTTAACAGGAGTATTTCTGAAAAGCATTGCATGTTAGATTAGCATGATATCAGCATGACATCTCACTTAAGTCCAAATTTCTGATACTAACTTTACTCCACAATTGCAGAATTTTTAACAAAAACCCACTAAAATCATATTGCAGTACTCACCTCTAGAATTAACATCCTCATTTCTTTACAAGTTTGCCATCTCTCCTCAGGAAAGAGATCATAACAGTGAAGATGAAGATGAAGACAAATATGCAGATGACATTGATATGCCTGGGCAGAACTTTGACTCCAAAAGACGTATCACTGTTCGCAATTTACGCATCAGGGAAGATATTGCAAAAGTGAGTAAAAAAAAATCACTTACAGATGTGCCTTCTGTATTCATGAAAGTTCATTTTAAATAATTGTATGCTTAATTATTGCTGAATTTGATCCTTGGGGTTGGGAGGCTAAGGTCTGTTCTCAGTTCTATTCATTAAGGTATTTTCTTCTTTTATACTGATGCACTTTTAAAAAATGTCTAAGCAGGGGGATACAGTAGTTACTTCTGGGTTTTTTTAAATTATTAATACTTAACACCTTGTATGTTTTCTGTCCTTAGTACTTGAGGAATCTGGATCCAAATTCTGCTTATTATGATCCCAAAACAAGAGCAATGAGAGAGAACCCATATGCCAATACAGGCAAGAATCCAGATGAGTAAGTGAAAATGGTGTCGTGCTCATCCATCAAACAAAGCTTAGTTAAAAATTGAATTAACAAGTTTTATTTATTTTATCTGTATATCCTTTTCCCAATGAATCTCTAGTCAGTTATGGGTAGAAGTAGTGGCAAATGTGGAAAATTTTTTTTTATTTACAGCACTTTTTGTTTTAGTATGTGAAAGTGATATTTTAGTAATACTGGTCCTTAATCTTTAGGGATACGTTGACAACTGTTTAGTACAATGACCTGTGCAAAGATTAGAACACTCTGTGGTATCTAGAGGTGATGTAAACAATGTAAAGTTATTTCAGTAACCAAATCTTAAACTTCACCTCTTGTTTGCTGGGAGGTATTCAGCACTAGAGATGAGCATGGACTGTCTGTGGCACCTAACTAATTGCCTGAATAAGTAGCAAAAGCTCCCCATATATTAATGGAGTTTGTACAGAGAATGCCTCAAAGCTTTGGTGTTTAATTAAGACCACTTAATTATAGAAAGCCTTAGGCTGGCTTTTAGCAGCATATAAGGCTAACTTATCACTTCAAACAGAGTCAAGCACATGAGCTGTGCCCCTGCTATGACTGTGACAGTGGACACACAGAATAGACAGGCTGTGAGCAGGAACATTTATCTGGAGTACAGTAGTGGGATCAGCAGTGGCTAAATGCTAGCAAATAAATACTCTTTCTACATCATCCTCTTTTTTTCTTTAAGATGCAGATGTTTTCACTGCTCTCCATAGTCATAGCTTGACCTTTGTTGGATCTGTGTTTGTGACACAGCTCTGCAGGCTCAGAGTGGGAAATTGGATTGTTAACATTGTTCTATTTTCAGCTGGTGTTTCATACACTTATTGTGGATCTCTTTAAGAGGTGTGCAAAGGGTAACTGAGACTGGTAAAACTGTTACCAGTCTTTAACCCAGTAAAATGTACTGTGTCTGGGTAAGATGAACGATTCACAAATCCAGAAGGTGAAAATCACCTTGCTGGAGTATGACTTACCATTCATGCATAATTATTGTGCAATTAGATCCAAGCTTGACTCATGGTGCTTGGTATCCCAGGCAGAGCTCCAGGTCTGTGTCAGCAGACCCTCCCTTGTAAACACAGGTTCTGAGTCCCTGTCTGCTTCTTTAATGAGTCCATAAACCTAGACTTTGATTTCCTGCACTGAGTTGAATGCTCTTTCCCCTCCCTCCATTCTTAACAGAGAATTTTTCCTGTCCTATAGATGTGCTTTAATTGTGTTTAAATGGAAATGATGTTATTTGACTGCTGAGAATCTCTCTGTTCTTTCCCTCAGAGTTGGATATGCAGGTGACAACTTTGTTCGTTACACTGGAGATACCATTTCTATGGCACAGACTCAATGTAAGTGGGGCTTGGGGGTTTGGTTTCTGCTTTTCTTTAAGGAAACAGACTAAAAAGACTTAAGTTAAAATGCTTCTTTCTTACAAAAGAGAAATCTTTTAAGATTGAGGCTTTTTTTCCAAATTAGTACAGAAATAAAGGTTGTAATTTGAATAAATATTGAGTGAAATCACTTGTTTTGACACAGTGTTTGCTTGGGAGGCTTATGACAAAGGCTCTGAAGTTCATCTTCAAGCAGACCCTACAAAATTAGAACTGCTTTATAAATCCTTCAAAGTGAAAAAAGAAGATTTCAAGGCACAGCAGAAAGAAAGCATCCTAGAGAAGGTAACAGACATTTGTGTTTATTTAATAAGAATTATGTTGAGTTTAAAGTCTGGGTCTTGGGGAACCACAGAGATTACTACTGCTACCTGAACAGGTATCTGTTGTTCTCACCAGCTTAGATTTATACAAAGATTTTTATATCTTTGTATGAATATATTTTTATATTTTGTATCTTTATATTCATACAAAGATTTTTTTAGATCTATTTCATCAGTTGGATTCATTATATTATTTAATGCAGGATTCTTTGGAAATCTACTTCCACTTCTTTGAATTACTGGGAGTTCTTTTACAGTGAAAAATCAGACATCAGTATGTAGGAGGAGTGGGCATTTAAGTTGGTTTTTTTAATAAAACAATTGTCAGAAATAATTATATTTTGCTGTTTCAAAGTGGCATGTTTTAGAAAAATACCCAAGTATGTGTCTTCCACATCTACTTTTTTTGTCTTAAATGTGAAAAGCAGAATTTGTAGCTTGAATTGTGGTTGAAATAAGTATTTATTCTATGTTTTGACACTGGTTTCTTGGACAACTGAGGGTTTTTTTGCAAAACTATTGTATGTTATTTCTATGTGCCTTTTAGTATGGAGGACAAGAACATCTGGATGCTCCTCCAGCTGAACTGCTGTTGGCTCAAACAGAAGATTATGTGGAGTACTCCAGACATGGAACAGTCATCAAAGGACAAGAGAAAGCTATTGCTTGTTCTAAATATGAAGAGGATGTGAAGATCAATAACCACACAGTAAGCTTTAGCTTTTGTAAACATTATAAAAAGAATAGATTCCTTCTCACTGGGATGAAATTTCTCCTCTCTCAATCATGATACCCTCTTCCTTTTCTATTGAGGGTGAATTTCAAGTTGTCATTGTTGCAGTGTCAATTTGAGGAGTTATGATGGCAATCTTAAACTGAAAAGGGGAAGTTACTGAAGTCAGAGTTACCTTTGACTGCATCCTGTTGCTGTCTTCTTTTTGAAACTGTAGCTATAAAGGCAATGTGAAGTAGCAAAAGTTTTCCCTTATGAATTGTCTGAAAACTTTGGGTGGGAAAGGACCTCAAAGATCATCTAGTTCCAACCCCCTGTTCTAAATATGAAGAGGATGTAAAGATATATGAAGAGGCAGGGACATTCCCCACTAGATCAGGTCGCTCCGTGTCTTGTCCAGCCTGGCCTTAAACATCTCCAGGGAGGGGACATCCACAACCTCTCTGGGCAACCCCTGAGCCTTCTCTTCTCCAGGCTCAACAACCCCAATTCCTTCAGCCTTATAAGAGACTTACTCCAGCCCTTTGATCATCTTTGTGTCCTCCTCTGGACCTGCTCCAACAGCTCAATGTCCTTCTTGTGTTGATCCTTATGTTACCAGGATTTAAGCTCAAGAACAAAGTGCAGCCTCCCTCTTACAGCTGAAGTGTCTTCTCTTGCAGTGCATTTGGGGTTCATACTGGAAAGAAGGCAAGTGGGGTTACAAATGCTGCCACTCATTCATCAAGTACTCCTACTGCACAGGAGAAGCTGGGAAAGAAATTGCTGTAAGTGATGTTTTATTTCTTCACTTTGGCAGAGGGGAGGGGAGAGAAGCTTGAGTTGTGGCTTGTTTGGTGTGAGTTTTTTTGATCCTTCCACTTTCCAATGTGTTTTATAAATGCCTACTCTTCCTCCTCTCTGTTGTATAGAATACTGAAGGAAGCTTACTGGAAGAGCAGCCCAGTGAGGAAGAACAAATCACAAAGCCCAAAACACTGATGGAGGTGAGCTGCTCTTTTTTCTTAAGGCTGACTCTTTTCCTCAGCATTTTAAGAGGTGGACATTGTGTAAGGCATAATGACTCTGAAAATTATCATTGTTAGATCATGAACATCTCTACCAAAAATGAAGCTTCAAAGGGTATTAATAGACCCTTGGAATTTAATGGATTGAGCATGAGTAACATTTACAATTTGAATCCACCTTGCAGANTCAGTTTTATAAAGCCTGTATCACAGTTCTTGTGGTGTTTTGGGAGATGCTCTTTGATACTAATTCTGAGCTAAAGTAAATTTGAAATGCTGTTGGATCTTTTGAAGTACATTTTCTATTTCTCAAGTAAACACACAATAAATACTTCATTTTGAAATATTACAACACTTCCTTTCTAGGCACCTATTACAGATGTCAATCTATAAATGACATTGTGGAACACAGTGTTTTGGAGAGATTAAAAAGAGGGAGAGATGAAAAGGTGGAAAAATCAAAGGTCCCATCAAAGCTTAACTTGGGACTTTTTATCCCAGAGTTGGGTTCAGTCTCACAATTGATGGAGTAAATCCATTCACCAAGTTTCCTGCTGGCCACTGCTCAACAGCCCTGTCACAAGCAGAACAGCCCAGCCCTGATAATCACTGGGGGGAAATTAGTCTTGAACTGTGGTTAATCAAAGCCATGTAGTTAATCAAAGCCATGGAGAAATGCAGCTTCTTCTCAGTAGCAAGAAGGAGCAAAAAAAGTAGTTTGAGGAGCAATATATGGTGTTTTTCAAAAACATTTTTTAAAATTCACCCAAACTGAAAAAAACCCCACAAAGTAGAAAAACCTACAAACCCCTAAGATCACAAACTTGTTTATATTCTTTTGTATTTGCTGGATCTTGTTTACATTGTAGGCAAAACTGAGGAGTTTGTTACTTTCTTTCAGCATTTGTATCATTTTACATTAAACACTAAAAAATTAGCATTAGGTGGGAGAGACAGATGTGCACAGCTTATCTCACCCTTCTGCTTGTACTAGAATGTGATAGAAACTTTCACTGGCTTTTTGTTTAACCTTCATTTTTGTGTTTGCTTTCATTTCAGGCACTGAATGCAGAAGAGACTCGTCTTCTCCACGTGAAGGAAATGATGCAGTTGGATGAGAGGAAGAGACCCTACAACAGCATCTATGAGACCCGGGAGCCAACAGAGGAGGAGATGGAAGCCTACAGAATGAAAAGACAGAGACCTGATGACCCCATGGCCTCTTTTCTTGGACAGTAATTGTGTCAAAAACCATTCCAGTACCCAAGGATCTTTTCAGACTCATTTACAGCTTGGTGGACACTGGCAGAGAACTTCTTTTGCACCAAAGTTGTAAGAAAAACTTCTTTATCAGACATAAGGAGTCCAATATTGATAGTAATTCCATCCTTGTGTGTGTCACACACAAATACAGTCACTAGATATACACACACATGCATATATAAAGATTATATGTATATATAAAATACATAAACCTATTCTGTACATTTTTTTATTGGAGAAGATGTGATACTGGCTGGAAGACTAGGTTTGCTTGGCCTACACATAGATTCTTGATACATTCTTGACTGCTCAACATACATGGTGCCAACTTGGATTTGCAATTGTGGAGAAGAAGACTTGATTGAGCTACTGCAGCCTCTTATTTCTGAAGATTTGATTCAGCTTCTGCACCTCTTATTTCTGAAGAAGATTTGATTGAGCTACTGCAGACTCTTATTTGTGAAGAGAGTTGCCTGGCACTTGGCTTTCAAAGGAAAGTCTTTCTTGGTCACTTTGTGGTAAATATTTTGGAATTGTAAAAATTGACTGTATAGTTTTTGTCAGATTAATTAAAAGGGTCTTAAATGCTGTTTAGTCCTTTGAATGAAGGGGTTAGAAGAAGCTAACTGTAGAGCATTGAAGTTCTTGCTCTGTTTCTGCAGCTTTTAACATATAAATTTCAGTGGCAAAGATCAGAAACAGATTTGCTCACATCTCACAGATGAGCCAACCAGAAAGCCAGTGGCTGGGGAGATAGGGACAATTTTTGCTTCTGCAAAATGTATTTCAGCCCTCAGTGAAAAAGGCAGAGTGGGGATTGGCTTCCCCAGTCCTGTGCCTGTCCTAGAAGGACATGGGTCTGCCCTGAGCCTGCTCCCCATGACCAGCAATGAAAATTGCAATAGCCTCAGCAAGAGGTTGTTGCTCAAAAGGAACAGAGCCAGGACACAGCCTGTTGTGATGCTCCCTGGCAACATCCAGCTGAAAGAGAGTGATCCAAGAGCCATTTCCAGGGCTGCTCTGCTCCTCTGTGCATGGGAGGTTTAGTTATTTTCCAAAGTGTGCTGCCAAACCTCTTCTCTGGCAGAGCTGCCCGTGGAAGAGGGATTGGAACTGGATGATCTTTAAGTTGTTGTATGATTCCATCTCCTCCCCTTGCTAACTCCATGATCAAACACCAAGTTGTTCCCTGGTTAGTGGTACTCCCTTGGAAATTGTGCTTGTGCGGGGCAGCTGCTGCAGCAGGGAGAGGCAGAAGTGGTGAGAAACCATCCTGAGCCTTTCACAGGAGAGGGAGAGGGAAAATGTCCCCAGGCATGAGGAGCTTTGCAGGCTGAGATTTCTTCCTGTGCCACGTGACAAGAGGCGCAGAGCCCATGACACAATAATACAAAAATGCCTTTGGCAACATTCAGCCAAAACCTGGAGCCGCTGCAGGAAGCCAACAGCTCGTGCAGAAAGGGATTCAAAGGGTTCATAGAAAGGAAAGAGCAAAGTGAATCCCGCAAACCCCGCGGAAGGAGGCAGCGGGGCAGGACGGGGTTGGAGCTCTGTGTGTGTGTGTGTCTGTCTGTCTGTCTCTCTGTGTGTGTCTGTCTGTCTGTCTCTGTGTGTGTGTGTCACAGCAGAACAGCTGCTCACAGTCCGCTCGGCTTCCAGCGCCTGTCAAGATCTCACTAAACAGATCAGTGCTGGTGAGTAAACTCACTTTTCCTCTCTTCCTCCCCTCTCCCAAGGAAGGTCTAAATTTTCTGGCGCTGTATCCGCACACCCAGCACTCACTGCGGGAGGAAATATTCCCAAAACCTTTGCTGCGAGCAGCGACCTCCTGCAGCCACATCCCCAGGCTCTGCCTTCGCTCCGGTGCTGATCAGCTCCTTCTCTAACGGGTTTTCTCCTAAAGCTTTGCCACGGGCATCTCTGGCTGCGGGAAGCTGGGATAGTGATGTGGTTTGAGGCACATCTCTCCCCTTTACCTCCTTTCACGTTGTTTTATGCGATAGCAGATAAGCAAACCCATATCTGACAGAAATATTGAAGGGTTTACTTCCAAAATGAAGTAGGTCCCTTTCAGCTGGTACAATTTCTTCTATCTAAATCAGCCCCACACACTCCAGAGCTCTGTGCTTCCACCCCAGGGAAGCCTCAGGGCAAGAAGCAGGGGTGAGAATGAGGCTTATGGAGGCAATTAGTATTATTTTGAAGACTAATTAAGATGCCTTGAGGCATCTCAAGCAAGTCCCAGGGCAACTGGAGAGAAGCTGGGGTGAAGATGGAACACAGCACCTCTAAGACCTGGCCAGCCATAGAATCACAGAATAGTTTGGGTTGGAAGGGATCTTAAAGATCATCGAGTTCCAACCCCCCTGCCATAGGCAGGGACACCTCCCACTGCTCAGTGCCTTGTCCAGCCTGGCCTTGAACACCTCTTCAACTCCACCACCAGTCACCTCCTGGGCACAGGACACACCTCCACACAACAGTCAGGGCCAAAAACTCTCCAAAACCCTGTTAGCAAAGCCATAAATGAAAAAGCTCCTAGAAAAATAAGAGCTGTGCTGAGCCTGTGCAGCAGGGGCTGTGGTGCTGGAACTGCCCTCCCCACAGGGAGAGGAGAGATGCTGAGCTCTTTCCACTTGGCTTTCTGGAGCTCATCATATGCAACTGCATTGAGGAGCAATTTGCCTTTTAAGGTGGAACAGCATGAAGTTTGTTTTCTTGCAGAGAGAATTCTTTAAGAGGTTATTTATAGAACCTCTTGTGAATGTGCCTGTGCTTTGCATCCCACATGTGCTGCTGTGATGGGGGATGAAATGTTCTTCTGAAGGCTCTAATTAACCCTGACTCAGGAGCTGTGCAAGAGCTCCAGGTAGTCAAATATTCCCCATCCATCCAAGCACAAGTACTACTGACTTCCCACTCTTGGGTTATTTTGTGTTTAACACTTTTTATCCCAATAAGTCAACCAGCTGGGTTGTCTGAGTGTAATAAAAGTACTTACAGCAAAAGATTTTCAGAGCAGGAGCTGCCCTCTCCTTCCTCTTGCCCACTTCTTCTTTCCATGAAGCTGTCACAGCTTTTTCCAGGTTATTCTCTACAACAACATTTTTCCTTAACCCACCTTATTACTGTCACCCATCTCCAGATGTTCCCCCTTCTCTTCTGCCCCGTTTGAGGTGGTTCCTTGGAAGTGTGGCTGTGACTTTTCTCAGGATCTCCCCGCTCTGTAGCAGTCTGGTTTTTATAGGAACTAAAAAAGCCCTAATTCAGCAGCCCACATTAACACAGGGTCAGTCATTTCCTCCTTATAAAGCAATTAAATCAACACCTTTTACCAGCAGCAGCAGATAAACTCAGGCAGAAGAAAAGCAGGAGAGCTGGGGGAGAAAATGGCTCAGCACCAAATGCAGCCCAGATTTAGATTGGTTTGGATTTCCCTCTCTTCTGCATGTTCTTAATTATACACAGCAGAGGACTGGGAGGATCCCACTCAGCATTAATAAGGAGCATATTGCTCTTGCAGCCAGGAACTTGTCATCTCACTTGCCACCCCCTCATGGGAGTGCTCGGCTCAACATGAAGTTTATACAAGAAGCATCTGATTTCCAGTGCAGAAGTTAAACACAACAGGACTGGGGAGGTGCCAAAGGCTTCATGCCAAGCAGGACATGAGGCCAGAGACCTGGTTGGTGATGCAGCACCATTGCAGCCAGGCTGTGCTGAGGAAAGGCCCATCCTCAGCCAAGTTCAACTTGCAGGGTCAGGCAAAAGGCAGTGGGGATTGCCCTGGCTCAAAGCCTCCACAAGCCCAGCTTCTAAATCCAGCCCTGCATCACAAGGTGGGGTTTGTGCTCAGTAAGAAACTCCAGTGACCCAGCTGCAGGGCAGGTTTTACCAGGGAAAGTTACACCAAAAACCCTTCTGCTTTCTCCACTTTGCTGGTGGCAGGATTTCTGCATCTCTCTGTCACTGCAATGGCAAAGGACAAGGAGGCCTGGGGAACAAATGAAGGGATCATTACACATATGGGCTTAGAGAAGAGCAAGTTTGGAGACTAAAGTACAGCTCAGACCTAGAAAACTCCATGAGGCAGATAGTTGAAGTCACACCAAGACAAACAACTTCCCCACCCTGACAGAAAAAGCTCAGTTATCTCCCACTTTCATGCAAGTCTCTACAACACAAACACACTCTCTTCTCTCTCTGTGGAGGAGACACAGCCACATCCACACGTGCTGATTTCCACCTTTCCCATCTCCTTTTGCCAGGCTGCACCATGATCTCTGCTGTCCTCCTGCTCTGCACCGTGCCCTGTGTGGCAAACCACATCCTGGAGGGCTTTGCCAAGGGAGCTCTGCAGGAGGGTCCCCAGCTCACCTGCAGCCTGCCAGGACCTCCTGGGCCACCCGGACCCCCTGGCACCCCTGGGGCTCCAGGGACAGTTGGTAGGATGGGATTCCCAGGCAAAGATGGCAAAGATGGCAAGGATGGGGATAAAGGAGAGCACGGAGATGAAGGTAAGAGAAGAGAACTTCTTCACACAACAAGGAGATAATGTAAAAAGCAATAGTGGAGCAGCTCAGCTAACACCAACCTCTCACCCCATTTCTGAGCTCCAGAGCTGACAACATCTCATGAGAATCTCTTCTAGAAATTTCCACTCTCCCCCTCCAACATCTCACACTTTGCATCTCCTGCTGGGACTCACATTTTTTTACTTCATTCTCTGTGAAATTCCTATTGCCTTGCTTTTGTTCTGAAGTGAGATGTCCCCTGTTCTGATACACACACTTTAGACAAGACAAAGCAGTGGTCTCTGTGCTCTCTGACTCCTGCCCCCAAGAAAAAAAAATCAGGTGAAAATCCTGCTTCCCAGAGTGCTCTGGGCAGGGGACAGGCACTGCTCAGACTGTGCTTAACCCAAACCAAAGACAACAAACAGCCCTTCTTTAATGCTGAGCTTGGGCTCTCCTTTAGATGCAGCCACACTGTAAGGGAACAGCAGTGATTTCCTCTTGCCACAGGAGTGCACTCCTCATTCCCAACAGCCAATCTCCATCTTTTTTCCTTCTTTTACCTCCAAAAAATGGAATCAGGAGAACAGGTTTCTATCCACAGCAGCAATTAAATCCAGTCTTGCTGCATCACTTCAAGAGACAGGGTATAAATCCCCATGAGCTTGTCTCATATCAGCCACTAATCAGCAACTTCAGCATCACTGCAACAGCCAAAAGCTCTCCCCATCTCAGTGCTGTGGCTTCTGCTTCAGTCCCCACCTAGGCTGAGCTTTCTATTTCACCTAACATTTTAATTTTTTATTTTTTTTAAAGAACATGATGTTATTAAAAAAAGACAGGTGACTAAAAGTACTCCATCTGCTCAAATCTAGGTTCCAGAAATTTCACAGACTTGGCCTCCTCCTAAAAAAAAATACAAATTAAAGCCTGTTATTGGCCAGCTCTATAATTGCTCCTTTTTCTCAAGTGAGGCAGAAAATGGAACCAACCTTTCAGCTCTTCAAAGGGACAAACTGTCCTGTCCCCAGTGCCCTTGTTATCTTGCCTGATGTAGGTCAGTCAGTCCTCACAGGTGACCAGCCCCAGGTGATGTTCAGAAAGGATTCTCACCAGCAAGGTTTTCCCCCTAAATGAAGATAAACTGTTGCAAGAATTCTTTCCTCTTCTGCATCATCTCCTTCACTGAAAAATTGATAAAGTTATTTCTCTTCCAGGTCCACAAGGCAGAACAGGAAACCCAGGCAAGCCAGGACCAAAGGGGAAAGCAGGAGCTATTGGCAAGGCAGGACCACGAGGGCCCAAGGGTTTGAAGGGAAATCCTGGAAAAAATGGATCCCCAGGAAAAAAAGGGCCCAAAGGGAACAAGGGGGAAAGTGGGCTGCCAGGCCCCTGCAGCTGCAGCAGCAGCAGAGCCAAATCTGCCTTCTCTGTGGCCGTGTCAAAGAGCTACCCCAGGGAGAGGCTGCCCATCAAATTTGACAGGATCCTGATGAACGAGGGGGGACACTACAACGTGTCCAGTGGGAAATTTATTTGCAGCATCCCAGGGATTTACTACTTCACTTATGACATCACTTTGGCCAACAAACACCTGGCCATTGGGCTGGTGCACAACGGGCAGTACCGCATCAAGACTTTTGATGCCAACACTGGAAACCACGACGTGGCCTCGGGATCCACCATCCTTTCCCTCAAGCAGGATGATGAGGTGTGGCTGCAGATCTTCTACTCAGAACAAAACGGGCTCTTCTATGATCCCTACTGGACAGACAGCTTGTTTACTGGCTTCCTCATATACCCTGATCAAGACTATCTCAATGAAATATAGGATGAAAAACTGACCTTTGCTGATACAAAGAGGAAATGTGTGAGACAAAGTGTAGCCTGAACATGGACACATGTGGGATTAGCATAAAACTCCACTTTTTTTTTGCACTAATTAGCTTTATCAGCTATTTACTTGGTGCAGTCAACTAGTCCACAGGCTACCAGTAGGACTCATCTTCAAGCAGCCTCATGAAGATCTAAATCTCAACCCCACCCATTGTGTTTCCCATGATGATTCCAACCCACTTTGGACATGTAATTCCAAATACTGTTGCAAAATGCTTTGTTTATTCTATAATTATTATTATAAAAAAGGGTAAACTACAACCAGAGCCTAAATTAGACCGTGCAAGCCAAACCTGCGGGGCTCTGAGTGGAGGATGAACTTCACAGATAAGACCTGACTGTAAAATGCAGCACAAACCTTCCCCCCCAGAAACAGATTCATTAATCCCTTCATCCTTCCTTCATCCCTGCAGGTTTTTTCTGGAAGGAGACACTTGTGCTGCTGCTGAGATCCTCCTCAAGTATTTAATCCTGCAGTGACACCATATCCTACTGCTGCTCTGCTTTTTTGTTAAATGTCAAATATTACAGATGGTCTTAAAAAAAAAAAATCAATGTTTTCTTTCTAAATTGTGTGGGGAAAAACACAGAAAAATCCAAAGCTGACCTTTTGCTCAGCTCAGCTTCACTGGTTTGGGGTTTTTTTCTCTTCACAGCTAATAGAGGGACATGCACCAAATTGGTTCAATATTATCAGGGCTAAGAGTTCTCTCACTTCAAAGCAGCTCAGGCTGCCTTGCCCCTGGAACACACTTCTCTGTCTCACCAGAGCCATGAAAAAAGTCCCTTCCTTGCTATTTGATGCATCTTATTTCTCATCTCCTTTACCACTTGGAAAAAAATCTCACAAACTCTCAATTCCTCATATTAAGGCATTAAAGGGATTTTATACCATTTTTGGTTGAGTTTTGGGGTTTTTTTGGATCTTACTTTTACAAACTACCTGCACGATTTTTGTGAACTGCAGCAGTTGCATTATATCTTATAAAAACTGTTTCAAATACATTCTTTTGTAAAATAAAGCTGAAAAAAAACAAAAAAAAAGCACTTCTGGAACATAGAATCATAGAATAGTTTGGGTTGGAAGGGACCTTAAAGATCATCGAGTTCCAACCCCCCTGCCATATCAACAGTCTTGATATTTATAAAAGTGGTTCCCCAGAAAGTAATTTTCCCTCAGCAGGGAGTTTTTCCTCCCAGTGCCAGCTCCCTCAGGGGACATTTTCCCCAGATGAGAGGCAGGGGAAGTTATTAACTGTCTGTTAAAGCAGCCTTTTGATTCTAGTGAAAAGCAAAATCTGCCTATGAGCCTTTTAAAGTCTGCATGAGCAAAATGCCAATCATAAAGACAACAACTGAGTACTGAGTGCATCACTTCAGGACTACAAGGTCCTTCTTGCAGGAGGATCCCAGGGCTGCTGGCTCCAATCTACTACTGGCCACCATGGAAACCTGCCCAGACACCCCCCCCAGGACATGGTGCTGCCCTCCAGCTCCAGCATCTGCTAGCATCGAGGCCTCCAAGCAATAGAAAGCACAAAAAATAAGAAAATAAAGTAGGCAAAAGGAAGGAACAGCTTCACTACATGCTTTGATCTCTCCCTGGACTAAAGACACCATGTATCAGAAGTATTTTTGGGAAAAAGGCATGAGCAGTGTGAAGTTATACACATGGGCTTCTCTGAAAAATTAATTTCTTCTCATAAGATCTTAAGAGCAAGCTGCACACTCAGCTCAGCCTGCTCCTGCAACAAGAGTTATCTCAGGCAGCTGTGGAATCCTCTCCTCCTGCCTCACCCAGGAGAAGAGCAAGGGGAAGGGCAGCTGGCAAGGTACAAGTGTCTGGGACAACTGCTGAAACAAAACCCAAAATGATTGCCTCAAATTTTGGAGAATTTTACAATTTTGCTCTTGCATCTTGAGGCTGCAATAATGTTGAGGATTGCATTTTACTCTGAGGGGTTTCACGTTTGCAGTACAAAGAGAAAAAAAAGACAATTGACATTCTAGTTTATTTATTTGTATAGTTTGTTTCTCAGTTCACTGGAGAAGTGGCTTTGCTGCCTTAAGCAATCTTCTTGCTGGTCCTTTTGTAGACAACACCAGCACAGTTAGAAGTCTGCAACAGGGGAAAAAATTTGGTTAAATGGTGTAATTAGGGTTTCAGAGCCACACAGGACTGCTGACTGGCAGAAGATAGATCTAGTAAACAAGCAGAACATCCTTGTTGAGTCTGAAATACCCTCTGAAAAAATATTCTTACACAAAAAGCACCACTTCCAAATGGAGATTTGAGTGTAACTTAAGGAAATGCTGTGTAAGGGGGTGGTTTGGCCAAAGCAGCTTTAGACAGGTGAGGTGATTGCTCTTCATAAAGCAATGTATGATTAACAACAGCACTTTCAGGAAGGGTGAGTGTCCTTTCTTGATTCACAAAATCACTTCTGGATAGTCTCAAACATAATAAGGGACACTGCTATAATTCAATTCAGAAAAACTTTTGAGAATTAGCAGTCACTAGGTTTGAATATCCTACCTGCCTTACAAGTTAAACTCATAAGTATTGTGGTTTCAGTAATTTTCCAAAGCAATTTTGTGGGATTTTGTTGATAAAGTAGGATTCTTCATGAAATACAGCCTCTTTTGCTTTGTTATGTGGTTTCTGGCTTTTCATTTTTTCGGTGGGGTTTTTGGTTTTGGTTTGGTAAGACTAAGGAAATAGTTTTCTACTAAAATTCTGTGAAAAGCTGCAGCTAGTTTTCTACAAATAATAGCCAAAGACATAGCAGCTGGATAGTTGGGAACTTACCTCTACTAGTTTTCCTCCACAAATCTCTGCAGTGTGATGATAGTTGGGAAATTCAGCTATTAGTTTCCCACCTTCCAGTTTAACAGTTGCCTGTAACAGAGAAAGGTCAGTGTTCCCTGGGGTTATTCACAACTGCATTATTAGATCCCCCATCAACAGCTTAAAGTTTTTACCTTCTTTTTTTTTTTAAGTAGAAGTTACTTGTTTCATAAAAAAGACTAAAATATGAACAACAACTTCATGAACAAGACTAAAATCCTTGTTCTTTAGCTCTTAAATATTCACAATTTATAAAGTTAATCTAACAACACATCTAAGTTCTACAACTACATAATATTAATTCATTGATCTGAAAAAGATCTTCAGTTTTGGCTACTCAGGTTTTGGACAGTTGAAGTGCCCAGGTCCAAAAAGAAGAGAATAGAATTAATATTTTCAAATTGTTAAGTTTGCAATAAATTTATCAAGTATATTTATGTCTTATTCTATCTGTTAGGTTTCACCAAGATCTCTCAAAGCCAAATTTTTTTTTTCTTTCTCATAATCAGAAAGCTGTGACTAAAAAAAGTCTGGCAATCACACACACTCATGCAATTGCTAATTTTCTCTTCAATATAGAATCACAGAATCATCTAGAATGGATGTATAAAACATTTATACAGTATTCTGAGGTACTGGACACCTCAAAATGCAAAGTTTAGCTGGCACAAACCATCTAATCCCTTTAAACAGATAAGAAATGGAGTAAGTAAGTAAAGCAAAACCTACAGCAGGTTTGGTATCCAGATTCCATGCAACACAGGAGCAGATTGATGCTGTGTTAAATTCTATGTCACTACTTAAGTTGAAAGTTGCTCCATACTTCCAACAAGAAGGAGGA
>VZTY01013654.1:4283-21143 GCA_013400935.1 Turnix velox
GGAAGGGGAGGAGGTAAAGACGAGGGGTCGAAGAAGAGGAGGAGGGGGCGAAGACGAGGGAGAGGGGAGGAGCCTGTTGGGTTGGGGTGGAGGAGGTATGTCTGAGGGGAAGACGGTGGAATGGGTAGGGGGGCTGAAGTCAGTGGAATGGGGGAGGGGGGAAAGGCGGCCCCGCTCTTACTGAGGAGCCGCTGTCTGCGCCGGGCGGTCTTGGTTCCCCCGGGCTCGGTCCGCACGCAGCTGCGAAGGTGCGTGTCCCCGTGTGTCACTCCCACCCTAGCCCGCCAGCCACTCGCCCCCTTCAGGGTTGGAGGGGTGAGTGTTGTGGGTGGCACGGAAGGGAAGGCGGGACACGGGTGCAGGTGTAGGGGACATGGGGCGGCACTTGCACCTTCCTCGGGCCCCGGGAGCTGTCCCCGCCGCCTTGGTCTTGAGGCAAAACTTGAGGTCTGCTTGGCGAAACGGCGATAGCAACAGTGAAGTAAAAGCTTATGCCCATCCGTTGGAAAGCTGGGTGGAAAATACACCGTGTTTCCAGAAGTGTTCTGACGAGCACAGAGGGTAAGGAATATGGAAGTCGTGTTTACTCTACAAGCTTTAACCCTTTATTGAGGAACTTGGTTAAAATACAATTAGCGCTCACCAGAGTTTTGCTATTCCATTGATCCTTTTTAACTTGCTGCTCCGAGTTTTGGTACCTGAGGGAAAATACCGATCTTGTTTTGATGTTGTTCCCAGGGGTAATTACTTCGTAGTAATTATACATGCTCTCAGCCATCTGAATATGGGCCCAGCCAGTCACTCAGCTGAGGATTTAGCTATTTCCTCACCAGAACCCGCTACTCCGACAGCGGCTTCGCGCCGCCGAAACCTTCGGGAAGAGTAGCCGCGCACTACCGCGGAGAACGGCCACCGCGGCCTCGGCACCGCCATCCTCTGGGTTGGGTACGGGACTACCGAACCGCCCCGTCGCAAACTGGATAAATCATAGCAAGCACCATTTATTTATTGTTTTGGTTTTGCTTTTTTTTTTTTTAAGATGTCATCTGCAGACGAATTTGGCCGAGGTGGTAGTGATAAGGATCTCCGGAGTCGTCGAGTCGCAGAGCGACCTGCTGCTGCCACCTTTCGCTTGGCGTTTTCGCTGCTTGCCGCGACTCTCCTGCAAGCAGGAGGTTGACCTCTCTGAGGTCTGGCGTGGTTACCCCTCCTTTCGCTTCAGTGTAAGGCACATCTTCCTTTCACTGGATCAGTCATGCTGCGTCCAACTCCAGAAAGGCTTGTTTCCTACTGTGTTCTGTTTATTTTCCTATGCGAATCATAGAATCTAGAATCATGGAATCATCGAATAGTTCGGGTTGGAAGGGACCTTAAAGATGATCGAGTTCCAACCCCCCTGCCATGAGCAGGGACACCTCCCACTAGATCAGGCTGCTCAGTGCCTTGTCCAGCCTGGCCTTTAAACACCTCCAGAGAGAGGGGGCATCCACAGCCTCTCTGGGCAACCAGTGTTTCACTACCCTCACTGTAAAGAATTTCTTTCTTATATCTATCCTGAATCTACCCCTTTCCAAATGTTACATCATATTTACCTTTCCTGTTTACCTGGTGAAGGGATAAAGGTAGGATTTTGTGTGGAGTGCCTTGAAGATGTCTCATTTATCAGCTATCACTGGCCTTTCAATTAGCACACTTGTCATCTATTCAGAGATACCTCATAGGAGCAGAAGGGAAAATTATTATTTGGATGAGTCTGTGTAAGCAGTTCAAGAGTACATAACAGTTAATAAACAAATCTGTAGGAGATAAGAGCTTGTCTATCGGAACCTTTTCCTGATCTAGTGAAAGAATAAAAGTTGATGCCCTTGCCTTTGTCCAAACTTGTAACAGCAGTACCAGGTCTACCCTGTCTGTCAGGAAAAATCAGCAGCTGGAGGTATTAAAACTACCTGCATAGTAGTGCAGCCCATTCTTAGGTAATAAAGCTAGCAGTGGGGGAACATGGGGAAAAGTTCATTGGTCAGGAGTTTGATAAGGCATCTAAAATAGGGGATGCCTGCTCACAAGCGCTAGTTGTGTCTGCATGTTCTGTCTCAGCATGAAACATGTTTAATCTTGGTTTAATCCTTGGAACAGAGTTTTGGGGTTTGCTTTCTGATTTATTTTTTTTTAACAGAAAGTAGAGCATTTCTTATCTGATTTGTCTTGTTTACTTTTAGATAATTTTTTTAATTGCATGTATACTTCATATGAAGAGTTCTGAGATCCTCTGTCATGGTCAGGGTCCCGTACCTTTTGTCACATTGAAGTCAATGGGAACTGTCCATAGTAGGAATGTAACTGAAGCAAATGAGGTCTACAAAGCAGATTAATGTTTCAGGTGATTTTTAACAAGTCTAAGCAAGAATAAAATCAGGAAAACATGGGTTTTTCCCTATTTAATAAACTAAAAACTTAGTATTATTAGTTTTTCGAGTTCTGAGAGATACTTTAAAAAACTTACTGCAAGCTACTATCTTGTCACTTTCCAAGAATTACTTAAAGGTGGAATTAGGAAAAGAAATTGAGAACATCTTTTGAAATATAAATGTATAAGAATGAACATGGTCCTTGAGACATACAGTATGGTGTCTTAATGAAAACAAAGTGTGAATTTATTTAAATAACTGATTCATATTTCTTCTCTCTTATTTGACTATTATATTATCTTTAACAACTCAGGTCAGCACTCAATTATAGTACTATTCTTTGTATTTTACATTTTTCCTAAGTTGTTACAGTATATAAATTATTAGTACTATAATCAACATTTCTTACCTAACAGCAAAGTATACATAAAGCCTAGGATGCGGAAGGGTTTCTGTGCAGCAAAGATAAAACAGCAGAAGAAGGTTTCCACAATTGTTTTTGCATAAGCTGATGTCCTGGTCTCATGGCAGTATGTTCTTTTTCCAGTAGTCTTTTAAAGACATTGAAGGTATTTTCTATTCTGAGACACATGTGGTTTTAACTCAATCTGATTATGAACAAATTACTGTTGAAGTGCTAACCTTGACTGGCAACAGAACAATACAATTGACTCTGTAGCATCTGCAGATTTTGCAAATGAATCTTTATTTGCATTGGTAGAGTTGGATTGTAGGGATTGAAGACAACTCCCAGTTACCTAGGACTTGAATGGATTTTTCTTCTCTCCAGCTTCATCCATAATTAAGCAGACAGGAAGTTATGAACAATAACTGTCCAAAACAGATCAGTTAAAATATTTTTTAGACCTTCTTTAAAGTATAATATGAAGAATTGTTATTTAGCTAATAGCTGCCATTAACTTCCTAAGCAATTTTGTACTTTTTGCATTTCAGATTTTCATGTAAAATTATACAAAAAAGTAAAATGTCAGTTGAATTAAATTGTCCATCTCAATCACAAACAATCACCACTCTTTCAAGGTATAGTAAAGGGGGCTATATTATTTAATAATAAAGCTTTAGGTAAGTATTCCTGATCAATGAGTCAGTTGGAATTCTATTCAACTCCAAGGAATTATTCTTTACAGCATTCAGTAAAATGTTTGTTGTTATAGGCTGTGCTATACATGCATTGGCTATACAGAGAGATGAATACTCAGAAACGATTTCCTAATCTTATTCCCATGAAATAAAGTAGTATCAGTCTATCTCCATGTGACCTAGTGTTATGAGTAGTACAATGTCAACTCATCTGTAAATTACAATCTAGTTTTAGTAGTTCAAAACACGTTTATCCCTATTAGTGTCAACTGAAATGTCAACCCCTTCTCAGAATGTATCCCTTAATACATTTAGAGCTGTAAAAGCATTTAGGATTAAGGTATAACACTTACTAAACTGTATTGTACATATGGGATTATTTTTCCTTTCCACCTACTTGTGTACTGAGTAAATCCAATCGCAATGATAAAGCTCATCCTGCTAAAAGCCAAGGAGAAATCTTGCCACATGCTCAGACCATGATGCTGTTTGAATAACAACTAGTGCAACCTTGTCATACTGATCATCCTTTTATTTAATCAAATTAGCAGTGTTTTACTTTATATTTTTCTGCATTGTAAAAGACTGTCAGAGTTCAAGGAACCAATAGATTGCGCATCTAGTTAGACCTCACACTGCATAAGAATGAGATATTACCTATCCTGAAAGCAAAATCAATTACTTGACATATCTTGTAATTATGGAGCTCATTTTCTAATCTATATTACATTTAGTATCAGGAAAAATGAAGGTAAATTTACTTACCCCTTCACTCCATGAACATCACACTCTGAAAGTCACACAATTCTGCTTTTTTACCTAGCACAGGTTTAAGTTTTTGGACACTGTCAGTCTGTTTTCCCTGTGCTGTGGAAAATGTTGGCTCATCTGGTACCAATTAAAAGGCTTTCTCTTGCTTACATTTGATACTTACAGTAGCAGCCGTTGTGAAACACCAAACCATCGAGTCTCCACAGGGAATACAACAATTAGCAAGGACTACTTGCAAGAATTTTCATACTCTTCAAAGCTCATGCTTAGTTTTCTTGTGTGACATAGACATTGATCTTTTAGTGTACAGGACTATTCCTTGCATCCATACCTGGAGTTCTTGTGTCTGCTTCTGGTATGTTTAAAGAGGTTCCCCCACCAGTGGCACTGAGGCTTAAATCATGGACGGGTGCTGTCTAGAGAAGACGAAAGGTCATCCTGAATGTGCTGTCCATATTAAGGCCTATTAACTACTATGAACTGATACACATATAATGTGAATATAGAGTCCTGAAATCTTAGCAGCTCTCAGAAAACTAAGCTTCACTTTCCCCTGTTTTCATTGTAGCAGTCAGTCATGTAGATATTCCCTGCTGGAACTAAGGATGTTTCTTCTAAGTGAGACAGGAGCCATAACCGCTTCATTCCCTCTCTTTCCTCAGCAAAGCTTTTTTTTTCATGGTTCTGAAGCAGATGTTTCATAATTTCCTTTTCTGGCATGGTATCTCCCTCAGGCAGGCCACAGAATACTGTAGAGTATCAGATCATCTGGTTCATGCATGTTAGTCAGTCTCCCTACTTTTTCCTGCATAATTATCCAATTATCTCTAGTCCTGTACAGAATTTCTACTTGAAAGACTCTTGTAGATTCTCACTTCCATGAACTAAATTGTTTTGGAAGAATTATTTTCAGTAATAAAGGGCCATCAGTTGCTACAATTTAAATGTCTGTCTACCTGAGAGTAGAATGGGTGAGTGCAAAGTATACGTACAATGCTGAGTTTTCCTTATTAAAGTCCTCAACATCATGATTTTCTACATTAGGTTCTCACAGTGATGATGTAAAAATTGAGATAATGAAAAAATGATTGGAACAACCTTTACACAATTATAAATTGCCTAGTTCAGTACCTCTTTTGAAGGCTGTCACTATTTTTCTGTGTTCTCTGAGATCATATTCAGTGCTGCTTTTAAATGCCTGAAGAAAATACATTGAGCACATGGGGCAGGACGTATTTTTCCTTGTTTTCTGTTCTCCTGCTTCTTTGGTTTCAGGTAACAGCTATTGAAAGAAAGAAAACTTGAGTTTCCTACTCTTTGCTTTTTCAGCTTTTTCATCTAATACTGTTATTTGAATCTCTGAATTACCACACTCCTGACCTCCTCCTGTTATTTTTAACTTAGTGGAAAACATAAAGAGTATTTTATCAGTGCCACCTGCTTAAATTGAAAAGATAACTGAGTTTAGTATTCTGTTACCTTTCATGCACGAACAAAAAAGTCAAAGTAATAAAGTGCTAAGAGGAAATGAAGACATTTCTAAATTCTGATCTAAAGTTTTCCTTTTTTTCAATCAAGACCCTATTAAATATGTATTTATATTAAATTGGGTTTGCAAGTGATTTTGGCTAGATTTTGAAATTCCACAACTTCTGCTGTGGCTGTACACTGTGAGAACAACTGATGGTCACAGCATAAGTCCTCCTGGAGAGATGTTAAAATTATGCTGTGACAGCTCACAAAAACTCATCATCAAGAATACTTTTAAAACAGAAAAACCTTTTAACCAAGTTACAAATAAATCTTTGACATTTGCTATGTCAACTGTGTCCCTAAAATAAGTTACTATTGACAGGTACAGAGTTCAGATGGCAAATGTTTTTGTTTTTTACTCTAGGATATAATTTTAGAAAACTGCCTTACATTCAGTGACCATTGGTTATGTTTATTTTATTTTGTGATGTCTGGGAGATTTTTCACTTGTTACAAAGCAGCAGAGAATAGTACTGTGTTTTTGAAATTTGAACATATTCTGCAGAAAAATGTTGGTGAAGAGCTATCAGGCTTTAGATTTTTTTCCCTGTTGGTCATTCCAATGATTGACTTACAAGATGCTTGCTAGTTTAACCTCATAAAGCATCAAGCAACAGTACAACACAGTGTAGACACTAATCTCCATATCCTTAAAAGGAATTTTAAGTGCAGGATGAACTTCCACTTTACAGAGCTGGCTCTCTCTTCCTTTTAAAAAAACTTGTTAAGACCAAAATGTGAGTGATTTCATCTTGCTACCAGTACTGCTTTCAGTAATCTGTGATGGTTAAAAACCAAACTTTAAAAAAGTTACAGCTTTTTATTTTTTAATATACAGAGGTCACAAGAAAGAGCAACAGAATGGAGTGCAGTTTTCAAGTTTGAAAATGGGAAACATTAATTTGAACAATGTGTAGATTTAATCTTTCATATGCAGACATAATATCCAATATATTAAAGTGAAGCCAAATACTTTGATATGTAAAGGATATTTAATCAGTTGTTTAGTGACTTGCTCTTTGGGTAAAATACTGCACGAGTGTATTATGAGAACATGATCTGGAACTTCAATGCATCTTATAACAATCTCAAGATTGTTACAGTGATAGGGATAACAGACTCATATGAATGAGGCATTCATTAAAAGATGATTGAGGGTCAGGATGCTCTGTAACAGGTCTTCACTGAGTCACAGCATATACATAACTTCCATACAATTTGTTTCTTCTTTTTCATTTATGAAATGAGGATAGAAGACTGGAGTCTTTAGGTGAGACACAGCACGTAGGCAAGATGCAAAAAAATTGCAGAATGTAGCCAATATACTCCATAGTGGGCAGGTACAAGCAGCCACCACAAGGTGAACTGCCATGAGAGGCAGTCTGCGCTGACGGGCTGCTCTGCTGGTAGTCTACTCGTATTCCACTGGTTTGTCAAGTGATCTCAGCTTTATCTCTGAGTAATTGGCAAAGAAACAGGACTTTATTGGGAGAGATGCAGTTGCCAGCCATATAATGAATATTGTTGTATTTAATTTTGGAGAATGAACTGACCATTACAGTAACAGTCCTGGCTACTCTTTCAGACCAACACAGACAGTGGAGCTTCATTAGCCTACCAGAGCAATGAGGAAGGCTCTTTCACCTATTTCACAGATGCATCCTTTGCTCTTGATTTCTTGTCTCTTTAGATTTATTTCTTTTCACTATTATTATCTGCTACCTCCACCTCTGTCATCCTTCAAAGTTCTTTCTTCTGTGTTACTGGCCTCTGTATAGACCTGCAGCTACTTTCAGCTACTTTCATTTCCTGTTCCCCATTGACTCTAAGGAATACACCTTTATGCTAATAGAGTACAGGGTTTTTCATTGTTACTTTTAAGGACCCTGTTTTTCTTTTCTAAAGCTGATGGAGGAAACTATGACTACTCAGTTAGCAAGAGTCCTATGACTACTCAACAAGCAAGTCATTTAGACTTAACCTTCTTTCCCCAACAAGCATTTGTTCTGTTGTCTTCACCTAATCTGCAGTGGCTTAATAGAAAGATAGTATCTAATTAAAAGATAGGAATGCATGAAGATTATACATCAGTGAATTCAAATCTGCTGCTTCTTCCCCTTGCTCCCCATCATTCTTGAACATAACTTGTAAAATAGCTATTGCTTGAGGAGCTTGGGAGTATGCATGAAGGATTGCAAAATCCAGTGGAGTTTTAAGTGTAGGAGATTCTGTCTTCTGTTAGTAGGAGGACTTAGCAAGCATTTCCAATGGACAGGTACAGTAACCTACACAACAGGCCACACACCTGGTGTGCAGTGCCTTTTCTGGCAACCACATAAACACTAATAGCACTTACACAATGAAATGAACAATACAGCATGATCCTGTTCCCCCTCTCCAGGTGATCAGTTCGCTACAAGGTATTCATACACTTTGATTTTTCATTTAAGGTCACTTCTACATTCATGGGCCCCAGGATCAGGATGCTCTACTCAGCATCCATGTGCAAACCCATGGCCCCATTTAATCCTGCTCCAAACCAATCCTTTTTGTTAGAGTCATTTATTAACAAGATTCTGACAATAACATCACTTGATTTTCTTCTAAGCAATACAATGTGTTTTTTGCCAACTCTGAAGAGAGCAATAGCTTCAGAAAATTACTTTGATTTTTTATGAGTAGAAGAAATGCACTGATATTAAAAACACTTCTGGTAACAATGAATGCATATTCACTTGGATTATATTGTAATTTAACATGAAGACGAAAGAACTGCTCCTGTCCTGCAGGCTTTTAAAATACCCAGTAATCTTCAGATATTCTAGAGCTGCTTTGACAGCTTTTATACAACAGCAACTGAGGAAGTTTGCTTGTTCTGCACAGAAATCCTAGTATTCAGCAAAAAAAATTGAAAGCTGGAATATTTTAGCTGCAATACTTTTCATTTTCCCAAGTACCTCTTTGAGATTTTTCTTGGCAATTTCACAGATGTGAGAAAAAGTTGCTCACAAGACTTCATTCATGTGAGGTTCTTCAATTGCAGATCTGAAATTATTGAAAAGTTTGTTTTTCAATAATTGTTGTCCTCCTCCCCCTCCCCGAAGAGACATGAAAAATTACTAAGTATGAAGGCAAAAAAATAAAGCAACTGAACAATTTTATCTCAGCTTTGATTGATTAAAAAATTTCTACCTGCTGTAGAAAGGCTGTCAAGATATTCTGAATACCCCAAACTCTTCCCAGTGGCAGCTTATGCTTCCCTGTTCTATCTCCATGTGACTCAAGACGGACCTCACCTCAAGGCTATGGATTTTTGTGGCTTCTTCAGCCTATATCTCAAAGCAGTTAAAGAGAGAGGAAGTGGGATAAAAGGCCAATTTATGTTCGGCAAAAGTTATGTCAGAAAAGCACAAATGAATTAAAGTAATTTCTGAAATAAATGGCATAGACTTTTACAGCGTATAAAACTTAAGAATTTATGTGGAAAGGGCCAGTATTTCTTCTTACACAGCAAAACACAAAAACAAGCATATTTTCATAGAAACTGTTGATTCTTTTCACTGCAGATTCTGAAGAGTCCATAGATAAAGGTCTAGACTCCATCCCCTCATGTCAATCTATTGGTCAAGGTCTCCTGGTCTGATGTAACTCAACACTGAAAATCTCAGGGAAAGAATGATTGCATCTAGAGGCAGTATTTTAAAGGGTATTTACCTCTTGCTCATGCTCAAAATATAATAAAGTGTTATTATTGTCCAGATAAGTATACTTTTCCATAGAGTAGATCTTATCCTTTTCCAAGTGTATCTAAAGAAATTAAATATCTCAAATTAGATCTCATCTTGCCTAAAATATTCAGTGAACATACTTGGCAATAATTTTTCTCCCATTTTCCTGATGCATGGAGAAAAGGACTAGATAACAGGTTTGCAATTGTGGAAACATGGATGTAGCTTAGAAGTGAGCAGTCTAGCAAGAATGATCCATGGAAAATAACCTTTTACTATTCACATTGTTTATCTCTTCCCATAGGACTAGTTTCTAAGAGGTTGCTTTTCATGTTTTACTTGCACATCTGTGTACTGCATTTTTCACCCCTGATTTTGTTTTATTGGATCATTTCTGCAATTTGCCAGAGTAATTTAAAATTCTAATGTTATGTCTTAACTTCTTTGAAGCCTTATCTGTTTTTCCATCATCTGTGCAATTAGTGACTTTGTGTTTTACTTCAGTGTCAAATTTATTGATGATAAGATTTAAATAAAATCAGATTCTGAGCAGACCTCCTCTGTTGTGGGTGATAGTTCATTGATAGCTACCCTTTTGATTACAGTTTTCCTACAAGATTTACTATTCGTATGGTAGAAGATTCTATGCAGATTGTCAAGGATCACGTCTGAATCATATCTCCCTAACCTGCTTGTCACAGTATCAGGCACATCATTGGAAGTTTTGTTGTTGTCATTATATGAAATATGTTTTTGTGTTTCCATTCTATTCATAGGTCTTATTACACCACTGCAAAATAAAATTGTATTGATTTGACACTTTTAATTTTTTAAATCCACATTAGCCACTATTAATCCTGTAATCTTTCACTCTCTGCTTGTGAATGGTTTTGTTACTTATATCAAGGTTACTCAGGATCCACAGTGAAGCTGAAAAATCTGTGAAATCCACATTAAATCCCGCAGCTTGATTGAAACCACAATACCCTTGTCTAAGAGACTGTTGATGCCTTTTTTGTCTCTTATCTGTTTATACAAAGTTTGTTTTTTAATTCTATGACTAGTTTATTGATTCTGTTTTGCAAACATAGCTAATACTAGTCAATAATTCTAGCTAGTATTTGACAAGACCTTGAAACACCTTACAGATTATACTGAGTCACTGCATGTGTAGAAATTTACAGCTATCAACAATTATAGCATTGCCATTTCTAAGTGTTTCTGTCTGGTTTTGTTTTGATTACTTACACATCAGCTCACTGTGGCTTTAAAGTTGACTTAGTCTGGCAGTTGATGCATCCACAGCAGATTCATTCATTAAATGTTGTCTCTCCAGTCTGTAAGCATTATTATAATTAACACTGCAGAATTCAGTATTGCTGGACAAGGGTGTGTCATCTCATGCTTAAAGCATTGAATAGCCTCGGAGTTTACATGGTAAATGTTAACTGTCATGGCACAGTATCTTGGTCCTTTGTAATTATTCATATTTTTAAATTAATTTTGGAAAAAAAGATTGCAATTCACTCTACAAAAACAAATAATCTAACAAATAATATGCAAGGAAAATAAAAAATCTGAAGTTTGTGATGTTGTACATGCGAACAGTGAGCAATGAAGGAATGTATTACATGCTTCAGGCTGTAAAATATTGCCACATATTTCACATGAGAGGAAAGTCTTTGAAGGTCCACCTAATGTCCCATTCTTTTTCTGTGATTTGATCAGAAGAGAGAACCTCCTCATCCTGAGATCCACAGAGAAATTTCCATAGCACTACAGCACCTGTCTGTAATTCTAGCCAACAATTTTCTTTTTTACTGTATCATTGTTCTCAAGACTTTTTGTAGCCTTATTTTTCTATTGGATTCATCTTTACTATTTCAGAACAAATTCCAGCCCCTTCATGAAATTTTCCCTTTTCCAAAAAGAACATAAGGAACTTCGTATTATGGTAGGTTGAATACATATTTCAAATTCACAGACTTTAGCTATAATAGAGTGCAAAGCTCTCACAGGCATTGACTGAGTAAAATGGGCAAGATTTAATTTATAATATTTCTTATTCATACAGTCAAAGAATATGCAAGGGAAAGTAGCCTCTGTTTTGTCAACACTTTGCTTTGGGAAAGCAGAACACAGCTGATGCTCCAGGCTGTCATTTGTTGTGGCTACTTAACTCTTCTTTCTGCTCTGTCAGAATCTATCACTACCAGAAGCCACAGGAAAAAGGTCAGCCAAGAACAGGTGGAAACTGCTCATCAGTTTATCATGTGTGTGGGAATTTTAGACAGTTCTTATTGATGGTGAAGGTCTCATAAAACCAGGGGAGCCGAAATGATTCTTCCGACTATGTACCTGTGCCTTCTCAAGCACACACGTGTGCACCTGTATCTAACATTCCAGGAGGGATCTGGAATTCCTTCACCCCACACCTATATATGAAAAGAGAAGGAAGAACACGGTTTTAAAAATGCATCTCACTTAGGCAGGCTAAACGTTTCTGAAGCCCACTTCGAAGGTCCTAGAACATACATTTTCTCCTTTGCTTTTGGAGCCACAGCTGCTCAGTCACATCTGCTGTCAGACAGTAACAATAGCTCCTAGGAAAGAAATAAGGTCTTTAAATCTAGAAACAAAATGAAGCTAGTATTATTTTTTATTTTCAAAGGGAAAATGCTGAAAGGTTTTTCATTTCATGTTTGAAAGACATCTTACCAGAACGTGCCAGTGGTTAATTTTCCTGACATTTTATGTGTGCAACACAAAGGGACAATAAAAAGTTGGAAAAGGTAAAAATAATCATAGATTGTTAGATAGATCATATGGTTAGGGCGGGCCTTCTAGAACAATGAAGTGATCATCTTCTGGCCTCTAATGTTCATTTGTTTTCCTCTTTATTTGAACTTTCTCTTCACAGGTGTAGCCTTTTCAAATATAAAACAGCTCTAGAAAATTCAAAAGTATCTACATTTATAATTTTGTCTCTATGTTTAGACCCAGTTTAGCAACTCCATTTCAAAATTATGCTATTCCCCAGTTCAAAACTAAAATCAGAATTTATCATTTTAAAGAACCCAGAAATATGGATGGAGGAATCCATAGACTGAAAATTATCAAGTTCTTCTCAGTTCTAGCTCATGCTACATTCCACACATTAATTCCTGCTTTTCTATAAGCATTAGGCCAGAGTTTCATGCACTCAGTGAGTTTAATGTGGTGGAAACGAGATTTAAGATTCATGCATATTCATGCACATACTTTGATATGTGAGGAAATAGCTTTTTCATTAAACCATCACAAGAATCTCCATACAAAAAAAGTTAAATCCCTGAAATTATTAATTCCTTGATTAATTTTATAAGGAATTGTTTTCTTCCGTTTACTGAAAATAGTGTTAATTTTGGAAAGATAAAATAATATAATTGGAACTTGTTCTCATCATGTTCTGACTAAAAATTTAGTGATACTATGAGTTTACTTAACTGATATAAAAGTTTTATTCTTCAGGAAGATGTGATATCATCCCACAAAGAGATGCAAAATAATTTAAATTATTGTACTCTCCCATGCTTTTATAGATGATGCAGCAAAAACATTTTTTTCACAAAGGTTTTCTTACCAAGTTTAATTTTTTATAGATTCTAATTCTGACATGCATTAGCAAGGGAGAGTGTATTTTAAGAAGAAATGGCACAAGTTTTGAAAAATAACTCTATCTTTAGAATAAATGTCCTATGAATTCCTTTTCATTCTATCAAACTGTTCTGAATTTTCACAATGTAACAAAACATTTCTTAAGAACATCAAAGCCAAGTACCAAAAGAAGCATCTATGTGCTGTTTATGAATGAAGATCAAGCAGACAATTTCATTTTTGTTAATTTCCTTAAGGAAGAACTGCTTCTCTAAAGCTGTAGCTTGGTTTTTTGTCAACAAATAAACAAAATACTGATGAACTATGAGTTGACATCAGTGCAGGAAGCATGTTTTGCTAAAATAGAAGCCATGAGTATTTGTGTAATTCCTAAAAGGAACTCCACTAAAGACTCTGGATATCAAAATATAATTATAGGTGTCTAACAGAATGTCTCAACCATCCCAATAGTGTTTTCAACTTTAGTTCATAAAACAGTGTTGCAACTGGATCATAAACCATCCCACCAGTGTGGGTTCATCAACAAATACGAAGAGTAGGACTGGGTAAGCTGTTCACATTTCCCAGGCTGGCTAAGTGTAACTGAAGTTCTGCTGGTTAAGTGTAACTGAACTTCTGCTACAGAGGCATCCCTTGGAAAATTCCTGAAGAACTCCCTTATCAGAATAGCTCTGAGGTGATCTTTTTCTTAATCAATCCAGAAGGAAATTTCTACAGAATTCTCAGAATACTCTTAATTGTGTTCATGTCACAGATGTTTCAAATAGCTTTAAGTAGGTTTTCAAGTCCTGGTTGGACAAAGCCCAAAGCAGCCTCATCTGTATTAACACTGGTTCTGCCTTGAGGATGAGGTTGGAAGTAGATGTTACCCAGGATCTTTTCTTAACGGAATATACCTATTTCTTTGTGATAACAATCTGATTTCTGAGATGTTATTTACAACCAAAAATGTAAGCAAAAGTGTGATAAAATATTCCATTGCTCATATCAGGAGCATGTAACCTTATCTACTTTTGATGCACAGTTCAAAAGTGACTTCTGAAATAGTTGTAGATTATGGGATGCATCTTGCTGACTGTTGCTCCTAAGAAGAAAAGAGACTAACAGTTGTTCAAAGAAAAACACAAACAAACACTTCTGTATCTTTTTACTCTCTCCTTTCTCTGTATAGAAGCCTTTTTTTATATAATCTACTTGTTTATGTGATCTCTCTTTTTTAATATGATATACTAAAATGTCTTTTGTCCTCAAGCAATGCTTCCATCTATTCCACTATGATAAATTTAATTTCCCTGTTCTCCTGTAAGATTGATACTCTTTTATTCTTCAGTAACTGAAAAGAAATTGGATGATCATCATTCTGTCTTAAAAAATGCACTGCACTAAATTTTCTTGATGTTCTAGATATGCATATCTTCTCCAGTGTCTGTTAGGACAAAAATATTAGAGTAAAATGATGATTGAAATAGAAAGTGGAACCTTGTGTTCTCATAATCCAGATGAAAATATTTTCTAAACTTGGATTTTTCTTATCTTTATGTACAATTTTGATTGTAATGTTAAAAAATGTGGTTTATGAGAGAGCAGGAAGGCAGGGTGAAGGAATTTAAAATTTAAGGGTATATAATGACGCAATGTGCTAAACCATTAGGTAGCATCTTTTTTAAGAAGTTCTCAAGGTAACAAGATCATTTGTCCAAAAGACAATCAAACTTCTTTTATGCTTTACTCTCCTCACTGCTTTTCTATATCATCTACCTCACTAATGAAGAGAGGTAAAGCCCTTCTTTCATTATCTGAGCAAGCTTTTCAGCGAGAGTAAATGCATATTACAACACATCAAGGAGTCACTGCTTCTATCATCCCTGACAGTTTTACCATTGTATTTTTGTCTAGGTCTCACAAATGGACTTTACCAGCCCAATCATTATTGTTATACATTTTAATCTCATCTCTCTGGATATCATATTCCATGACTCTTAAAAAAGACCTCTTACTCATATTAATCCATACAGACTTTCCTCAAAGATGGCACAGAACAACTCTTGTTGTTTCCCTAAACCTTCTTCTGACTAAGCAGAGAGCCTCTATAATGTTTTCCTCCCATTTTCATGTAATTCCTAATTCTAGTGTTTGACAGAGGGCCCCATTTGCACTATGAGTCCCAGTGGTGCTTGGAATGTGACTACTCCTTATCTGTCTGATATCTGTCTGAAATTATCAATAAGTTGATATGTATAAACAGGTGTATGTGTACATTCATGCCTCTCTGTATTGTAGGTATAAAAAAAACAGATCTCCCATTTCTTATGGTTGAACTAGTGCTACAAAGATGTCAAAACCAGAAAAAATAGAATTATAAAAAATATTCCTGAGCAAAATAAAAACATCCTTGTTATTTATGCATGCTACTTTTTGCACAGAAACCTTACCTGCAACAAGGCAACCCCTTTCCTGCTAACTGCAAATCTCCTCTTTCTTGTAAAAACTGAAACAATGACTAGGAGCAAAACCAGTAACTATCACTGAAGAGGTTTTCTAGGTGAAAGGTTTCTCAGCACTTTTTCCTTCATAGCAAATTCCTGAAAGCACAACCTGAATTGTTTTACGAATAGTGCATCAATCCCTTCTGTGTTAAAGTTGGTAGTCATTTTACTTTTTTTCTAAACTATGATGTTTAGTCCATTATAATGTTCATTACAGTCAGATGGATAAAAGTCTGAGAATCCCTGCCTGTGAATGGGTATATTCCTATTGTATCATCATGAAAGAAAGATCAGAATTCATGTGGAAAATCAAGAAGCTGTTTCATTGGAACTGAAATATCACCTTAGTTTCCATTTATGTAAACCTCATTTGTCTTCAGAGATTACTTTGCTTGACCTTTTCTTTAGAATATCATAAGAAATTAAATAAAATTGGCTAAGACTGTTAGGAACCAAAATCTGGTTGAAGAATTTTATACTCAGAAGATAATACTGACAATAAACTGCAGGCATGAGAGTGATTGGTCATACTGCAAAACATTTTAATTATTCAATCTACTGAAATAATTTAACTCCATCATCGTTGGTTTAACTGTAGGGTTAACATATTTTTTTGGCTCAATGGATGCAGGTGTTCAGTTTACCTCCTGGGGAAGGTATATGATGGAGTTTGCCCAGAAACATTGAGGTAAATGTAAGATGGCAGAATGAGACATTATTAGTGTTAATGATGCCCCAAAGGGGAATTCCTAACTGTGGTGTGGAAATTTAGCAACATGTAACTGGAAGATATACAAGGAGAATTTACACAATAAAAGCTGACTGATGAATCACACCAGGTCACATCAATATGCCACACACCATTAACTTCTGCATATTGGCTACAGAATGTTTGGAAAATACCTGTTACATGAGGTCAAGGCAGGAGACAGAGGAATCCTGCAAAAGAATTTACTTCATTCGAGTAAAGAGAGAGTACACTGAAACATTCCTCAAGTGGGGTCTCTCAAATTGTTGGAGGACACAGCCTCCTTTTATCCTCATTTTCCCAGCTACAAATGTCCCTATCCCTTTCACCATTGGCCCCACAGTAATTGGGATTTCCAGGCTTCCCTGATACGCCTAACATGAAATTCAAAGTCCAGCATTCATATGTAAAGGATGTTTGCAGTTTCA